>CM053586.1:309404508-309432008 GCA_028646515.1 Pseudochirops corinnae | reverse complement strand
CCCATGTGTATGAATCTGGCAACTTGATAAGTTTCCTAGAGTAATTTGCCAAGTCTCCCTGAGTTGATCACTCAGCTGAAACTATTCATGATTGGCCACTATTGGGAGTTCTGTTCTGACTCTGCCAAGGGACTTTTCATCATTGATATTCCCACATACTCTCTAAAGTTCTGACTCTCAGAACATTTAGACCTCTTTCTCTTCAACATTTTATTTTTCCATACAGAGACTACAGAGGGCTTGGAACTGTCAGTCATTCATCTCACATCTGTCAGGGTTTTGATATCACAATTTCCAAGTGATTGAAAAACTCCATGCAGTTTGATGGTCACATTCACTCAATTTCCATGGCTGGATGAAGAACAGAGGTATCTACCCCATATACTGCCTTAATTTTCAATCACCCACACAATCCCTGCAATTTAGGTCCATCCCAGAGAGGGCACACCAAAACTTCTAAGAATCTACATTGAAATTCTGAAAAGAAAATTAAAATTAACCAAGAATCTACATTAGAACAGAGTTCAACAAATACAACTCACAAGAACTAAGACTTTCTCAAGTCACTAAGTCACATTAAATAATCATTTCTACTTTCATAGTCCCTCAAAATACCACTTAAACTCCGAATACTCATACTCATCTCTGTACTCCAGGTTAAACACTCATGGACTTGATTCCTAATTCATCTATTCTAATGATTACCAATATCAGGAGATACCTCAAGCTCCTTAATTGCCTAGGACTGGAGGGTAATTCACAATTCTGGTTAATGGTGGGTCTTCTTTGCCTTGGAACACAAAGCTAACCTTTTAAAACTCTATCCATGGCCTCCCAATCTAACAGGTTAACCATTTGGTCACAATCTTTCTTTTGAGGAAGACCCTACCTCTTAGTAGCTTCAAAGAGTATGCTAACTACAGAAATCTTGTGATGACCTGTTTCATGCAAAGACAGCCAGCCAGAGGATCTGTTCCTTCCAAGAATGGGAAAGGAGGAAGGGGGAACTGGTAAAGCACATTAATACATTCTGGGTCTTGATCAGGTCTGACTGAAATCAGACTATGCAGATCAAGCAATTTGTCAAATGGCTACAGGACCTAGTGGAAGATGAATTAACCTGAATGGAAATAGTAGAGGCCTAAACCTGACCTCATTAAACAGGTATCCAGATCAAGACCTGCCTCAACTACTGGTCAGATTAATTATGGCCCCACCTAGGGATATGCAGGCAACCAGGAGAAGCAGAAGTGGTCCTTTTTTAGAATCAACCTCTCTCCTCCTCTTCCTCCTCCTCTTCCTTTTCCTCTTCCTCCTCCTCTTCTTCCTTCCACCCCTAGTCAACACAGACTTTTGTTCCATCTGTCCTTGCATACCTCCCACCTTGGACATTCCAGATGTCATGCACTCCAAGTTAAAGCCTGGGTCAACACAGGGGTCTTAACAAAACTTTCTGAATGTGGAATATGGAATAGGTAAAGCAGGAGTACCCCTGTAACCCTTAATGAGCCCTGAAGCTATAGATACTATTCACTGATGGCCCCTATAGTTGAGTCCAATGATTCATAAAACCTGAACTACTGCAGCCTCAGGTAGGAGAAGAAGCTTGTCTTCACCTTTGTTGTGACCACTGTAGTTTAAAGCCTAGACAATGCTTGAATCTCAGGGTAGTCAAGTTCATATTTGCTAATTATTGTTAGAATTATAGGGGAAGGAAGTGTGGGCCCAGTTGCCAGAAGTCCTTACCAGGAGCAGAAGTAGCAGTCTCACTCATAGTTGTGCAAAGAGGTGCTCACACTCATGAAAACCCTTGCCATTGGCCCTTTCCCTTCATTTCCCCCTACTTTGTACATGCTTTCCATGTGTATCTGTGATACCACCCACAAAACTAGCAATTCCATGCCATATGTTTCACCCAGAAGTGGGATTGTTGCCCTCACTTACACTTTAGGACTGCATGGTTCAATCCAGTCTTGAAGCTCAGTGACTTGATGACAGTACACAAAAAGGAGGTGTTACAAGAATTCCTAGGAAAACAAAGACCTGAACAAAGCTTCATCTTACCTCAGCCTCTTCATTTGCCCCCTTCCATCTCATTTGCAGAAAAACAATAGTGAGAGCTGAATATGTAACATAATGGTTGGGTTCCCAATACCATGAAAGGGATTTAGGATCAAGATCCTGGTCTAAAGGATCAAATCACCCTGGCTCTGATCTTAACTAGAAAATTTTGACAATTTGATTGTCAAGGGGCCTACAATCTCAATTAGAGTCATTAAAGGGATGGATAGAAAATAACATTTCGGACTAACCAAGGAGACTATTTGGGTAATATGCAATGATCTTTGAACTGTGCATACATACTATAAAAGTGCATAAATTCTAGAGTTCATGATATGCTAGACTAAGTGATAATACTCTACATAACCATTATTTTAATTTACTTTTGGGATCTCAGCCAGTATACCACTTGGGTACAACCATTCTTCCAGAGCCTGCACGACAATCATCTATTTGCAAAGTTGGAGGAACACCAGGTTGAAGAGGAAGAGAAAAAATCCTGCAGTACAAAATAGGGATGGATTAAGCTACAGACCATCCTCTCTAAAAAATGTGAAGTGATGCTACAAGATACAGCCACCGTGGACTTGCAGAAGGAAAAAATAACACATTAGGAATTATAGGCTATTATTACTGCTTTACCTTCTTACCTTCCATTTGAGAATCAATGTGGTATGGTGGAAAGAGTGCTGAAGTTAGAGTCAGAGGGTGTAGGTTAGATTTCCAGCTCTGTCATTTGCTACTAGTAAGACCTTGGACAAGTCACTTGAACTCTTTCAGTCTGTTTCCTTATCTGTAAAAAATGAGAGGACTACAGAACCTTTACAGATTCTTCCTGCTTTAAATTTGCATCCCAAATTTTCCAGTGACTTCTCATCACTGAATATTCTGAATATAGATACTCTATGGTATCCACTGGGCACTTGCTTTAGTGCTTTCACGTAGGGAGCTTAAGCCTACGCTGAACCTGGCCACTTTATAGATATACTAGAACCAGCTATATGTGGTAATAGAAACAGATCATTCAGGTGCCAGGAAGATAAGTCATTTTATATTAAGTCAAACCTTTTCTTTCCATTCTCTCTTCCTTTCCTCCCATTGACCTTGAACCTATTTCTCAGGAGTTTTCAGTGGCAGAGTATAACAATGCCATTTAGGCATAAGCCTTTAAGGTGATAATTCAAGCATGGCATCACTACCTGAAGGGATCTGGTATCCCATCATTCTTTACTCACAAGAATCTGGAATGCTTCTGACATATATGGACATTAAATCAGAGAAAGATCATAGATTTGGAGCTAGAAATAGGAGTGTTACAAATCAGGGTTTGATTTATTGTTTTGTTGATTTTCAAGATTTGAGAAAGAGGAGAAAATGTCAATAATGTAGATTAAACTTAAAAAGTATATCATATGCATATGTGCATACCTGTATAAGGTGTATATTTGTGTGCATGTGAATATAAACATATATACATGTTATAAAATATGTGATGTTTTATAAATATGCTATTCACACATACTTATATGTATGTGTGCGTGTGTGTGTACATACATTTGGAGAGCCAGTTAATCATTTTACCAATGCACTTATGTCTAGAAGTGATCTTGGAGCTCACCTAGCTCAATCCCTCTTATTTTACAAACAAGGAAACTGAGTCCTAGAGATGATAAATGGCTAGTTCAAGGTCAGCATTTAGTAAGCAGAAAAATGAGACTTCCAAACTAGGTCCTCTGGCTTCAATCTAAGGCTTTTCTCACTGTGCTACTCTTAGAGAAAGTGGGCACTTTTCTATGCTGGTTCCCCACCATTTTTATTAGTTCGTGGATCTAGCTAATGAGCAAATGTCTGATCTTAGAAAAAAGTACATGGCCCTCCTACCTCCATATTTACCAGTCCACATAGTACTATGATCGGATAATTTCGTGGTGACCAAAAAATTTCATAGGTTACACTAACCTGATACAACTTCAGGATACACATTCAGAAGTCCAGCAGACTGCCATTCAAGAGGGAAGGACCTGTAGAAAGAGGATCAGTGTCAGATGAGCTAATCCATCTTTGACCTGTTGACACATTCCTCCTACACCAGCGGTTCTCAACCTGTGGGTTGTGACCCCTTTGGGGGTCGCACAACCCTTTTATAGGGGTTGCCTAAGACCATCGGAAAACACTTATTTCTGATGGTCTTAGTAACCAAGACACCACTCCTCAATCTGTCTCCAGGCAGGTCCTCCCACAGGCAGATATGCCCCCATACAAGTATTAAAGGGTTGTGGCATTAGGAAGGTTGAGAATCACTGCCCTAGACAGACAGGATGGGCAGTCCTGCATGGCTGGAAGGAAAGTCCATTGGCAGAGCATGCATGGTTATTAAAGACACTATGCAAATTGCTCAGGGATTGTTGTAGCTTCCATTCTGGGAAGAAGGTAGCTGGCATGCTTGGACTCTGTGCCCAAATGAAAATTTCAATACAAAAAGAATCACAGAATTTAGATCATAGGCTTTAATAAGAGTAGAAAGGATTTAAAGATCATCTAGTCTTAACCTCCCTCATTTTAAAAGTTAAGGAAACTAAGATCCAGATAGATTAAATGACTTATCTAAGGTTACATGGTGCTAGGATGGCAACCCAGGTCCTCTAACATCCTAGAGAGGGAGTCATCACTGGCAGGAGTGGGGGATGTCCTAAGGCTGAGGTTTCTCAGAGTGATGATGAAGAAGGTTAGGAGAATGATTTTTATAAGATTCAAACGATATGATGTATGTACAACCCTTTGTAAAACAAAGCATTAAATAATGTCTAGCATTTATATGGTGCTTTAAAGTTTGCAAAGTGTTTTTACAAACATCATCTTATTTTAGACTCATGACAATGCTGGGAACTGGGCAGCCAGGTGGCACAGTGGATAGAGTTCCAGACTCATCTTCCTGAGTTCAAATCTAGCCTCAGGCATTTACTGGCTGGGCAAGTCACTTAATCCTGTTTGCCTCAGTTCTTCATTTGTAAAATGAACGAGAGAAGGAAATGATGAACCACTCTAGTGTCTTTATCAAGAAGCCCCCAAATGGGGTCATGAAGAGTCAGACATAACTAAAATGACTGAACAACAAACCCTGGGAATTAGAGGCTATTGTTATCTCTTTTTTACAGAACAGGAAACTGAGCCAGAGAGAGGTTACATGACTTTCCCAGGGTGGCATAGCTAGTAAGTATCTGAGGCTTGATATGAACTCAGGTCTTCCTTTCCTGAAAGAAACAAATATTGATCAAATTGCCTACTTAGATACTTATTTAGCTGCCTCCAGATAAGTTATGTCAGTCAATGCAACATTTCTTCATTTTTAAAAAATATTTTTATTTATACCATTAAATATTTCCCAATTACAAGTAAAAACTAATAGTCATTTAAAAAATTTTGAATTTCAAATTCTCTCCTTTCTGCCCTTTCCTTGCCCGTTAAGAAAGCGAACAATATGACGTTGATTATATATATTAATTTATGCAAACCATATTACCATATTATCCAAATTGCAAAAACACACACAAAAAAACCCCAAGCTTTAAAAGTATGATTTAATCTATACTCAGTTTATCAGTTCTCCCTCTGGAGTCAGATAGCATGTTTTCATCACGGGTCCTTTGGAATTGTCCTGATCAGAGTAGCTAAACTAAGTTGAGCATACAATGCTTTCCTGTTCTGCTCACTTTACTTTGTATCAGTTCATTTAAGTCTTGCCTTAAGTAGCTCACAAGGACAGCTATAAAATAAAATCTCCCTAATGTTCTTGAGTAAGCCTACTCCTTAACTTTCCCCTGGATTTCAGTACTATTACTCATAGGTAGGGATTGGGCAAAGTGATTTCATTGGAACAGAGAATGCTATCATGAGGAAACTCTCTCTACCCTATGCAGGTTGATGCCCAATTTGTACCTTATGATCTTAGAGGGTTACCCAGACAATTAAGATATTAAAAGACTTATCAAAAGTCATATAGTATGAAGCAAAGGCAGAACTTAAACACAAGTCTTCTTGGCCTCAAAGTTGGCTATCTATCCATTATGCCACACTGCCTCTGCTTCTTCTCTATTGTCACTGAATTTTTCTCTTTTCTGTCTCTCTAACCAGAACTCCAGGCTCTGTCTATCCCAAACTACTCTGTACTCTGCATTTGAAAACAGTTTCTCTCTCTCTCTCTCTCTCTCTCTCTCTCTCTCTCTCTCTCTCTCTCTCTCTCTCTCTCTCTTTCTCTCTCTCTGTCTTTCTCTCCCTCCCCCAAGTGAATTCCCAGAAGGACTCTGCCTGTGTAGGCTTTCCAGCAGAAGCTGATTGCTTACTCCTGGGTAGAGAAGGGAGGGAAGTATAATAGAGACAATTCTTTCTCATGTACTAGTTAGATTTTGTGGCCTCTGAGGTCTCTTCTGATACTGAACTTCAATGATTTCATGATAAGGAGGCTGAAGGAAGGTATATTTACCTTACAGGCAGGCCAGGTCAGACTCCCTGCCTTCCTTTTTCAATCATCCTTCTTCTTCACACAAAAAGGTAACTGAAGGACATTTTAATCACAGTAGCAGTAAGGCAAGTTTTCTCTCCTTTCCTGTCCCCTTCCCCTCACATATTTCACTGCTGTTCATTCCTTTCTCCCAGCCTTTCTTCCCACATACTTTTCCCACTCCAGCAAGAGGTACTAAGGTAAGGTGAGGAGCAGGCACAATGAGGCTAGGGAAGATTGATGAGGCAGGGCACCCAAGGATTAGGAGGCAAGGTAGGGAGAGCATGTTTTGCAGGTAGAAAGGGGACTTTTAAAAAATAACATTTATTAAAACTTCTACTGTATGTAAGGTACTACAGTAGACATTCAAGAAGCAAAGAGAAGAAGGTAACTGCCGTGCTCTCAGGGAGTTCCCATTTTACTGTGTGTGTAGAGCATGTACACAGATAAATAGGTAAAAAGTATGTATAAAAAAGTACTCTCAAGAGAGAGTAAGAACCAACAAATTGGGGGAAAGGCTGGAAAGATCTTTGTGAATAAGAATGAGAAGCTTCCAGCCCAGGCAAAAAGGGAAGGGAGAATTCCTTAAGCTGAACTTACAGGTGGAAAAAGTCAAGAAATCCTTACAATATGGTATCATGGGTCTAGTTACTGTAGAATTTAAATGATTCATGTGTCTATGTCCATTTTTCCCAACTTGAGTGTATGAATTGGGACAATGTCTTATAATAATGTCATGAAAGTTTAGGTAGGGAGGATAAGTAGAGTTGCTGTCCTTCAAAGCAGTCAGGGTGGAAGGTTATAAGCTATACTATCATTACTAAAACTACTCTGCAACCCTCCTGCTGGGGAATTTACCTCTCTAGGCCTCAGTTTCTTCATCTGTAAAACGAAGTGGTTGAACTTGATGACTTCTGAATTCACGTCTAAATCTATGATACTATGAGCCCCTGGAATCCTCCATTAAAGAAAGGGCATAACCAGAAGAAAATTGGCTTTACTTTGTGGTTGTTTAGCGTATGATTTACTACATGATAAGTTTACTACATAGTAGTTTATTGAATAGTAGGTGCTATATAAATGTTAGCTATTATTATTAGAGGTAGCTGGGTGGCACAGTGGCTAGAACACGGGGCTGGAGTCAGAAAGACTTGAGTTCAAATCTAGTCTCAGACATTTACTAGCTGTGTGGCCCTGGGCAAGTCATTTAAGCCTCTTTGCCTCAGTTTCCTCATCTGTTCAATGATGATAGTAATAACACTCATTTTCCAGGGTTGTTGTGAGGATCAGTGAAGATAATAATTGTAAAGCACTTAACAGTGTCTGGAACACAGTAAGTACTATATAAATGTTAATTATTATTATCATTATTGTTATTACTATGCCTCCTACATATCTCAATCATCAAAACAGTGAGACAGGATGGCATGGGTTACCTTTCTGCCTTCCACACATTCTATTTTGACTGTCTTGTGTCTGCTTTTCCACTTTAAAATTATTTTTGATAGTCATTTTAACCTGATTTCATCTGGATTAAATGTTTAAAGAGAAGGGAAGGAAGTAGTATAATTTACCCTGGGTCATTTCTCCTTGCTAGGAATGGTTATTTTCATGGGCACTGAGTGGACCAATCTATTCTAGATGAGAGCCATCTATGAGGTTTCAATTGAGATCAACATCTTCTCCCCAGGAACCTTTGGGGCTACAGGTGTTCTTACTATCAGAAAGGAGAACTTTGTGTCCTTAGCAGGTCTCTACTTTGGACTCAATGAGAAAACAGAATGAGGGAGTAGGTGACTGGTTATGGTTGATGCTAAGTTTTCCCCTAGCTTTCAGAGCCAGTGCTCTGCCAGTGGAGCTCTCAAAATTGAAAGCTCAATAAAGCAAACTTGAGGCTGACAGCTCTTTAAAATAAAAAGATGCAAAACAAATCCACAAAAATTCTCCTATGTTCCTGTGGCAGGCAGGTGTTTTGCAAAAGAGACTGCCACCGCCAACATAGTGGCTCCTGTCTCAGTGGGATCCAAAGGAGGAAAGAGGCACAAGAGGACAGCAAATTCATCATCTCCACCATCTGTCTGCTTCAGCAACATACCACTTCTTTCAGTGTGTGTGTGGGGGGGGGGGGGGGGGAAGGGTTTGGAGTTATCTGATCCTGCTTCTATAGACACATCAAGACTAGCCTCATCTATTTGTTTCTGAGGCTCCAGACTTTGAGGTGTTTTTTTTTCTTAGCTGATAATAGTTATTTGTTGGCATGCTGGATGAAGGTTGTTGGCAATAAATTACAAGTCCCTAGCTAGCCAGAGATGCTGTCTTCAGTGGCTATAAACAGATGGATAGACACTTCTTAGGTCAATCACACCCATCTCAAGAAGCAATGTAACTCTAAACCCAATTTCCTGAAAATGAGGTAGTTAAATTTGACTGGATTTGTAGGTGGAAAAAGTCAAGAAATCCTTTTAACATGGTAGTATGGTAGAGAAAGCATGGGTCTGGGAACTGGAATACTGAGGTTCTAGGTCCATTAACCAACACTATGATCCTGGGCAAATTGTTTAAATGATCTCATCAGTTTCCTAAGTTATAAAAATGGAATGCTATACTAGGTGATCTCTAAGGCCATTTCTGGTCCTAATTAATCTTCCTAATGCCCAGGTCTGACCATGTCATTACTCTGATCACAAACCTTCAGTGGTTCCCAGTTGTGTAGAGAATAAAATACATACTACTTAGCATGGCTTTGAAAGTTATCCACCATCTGACTCTTTGCTTTTATGGTGCCTTTCTGGTCCTAGTTCATGCTCCTCCTCTTCACACCCCAGAGTATAGATTCATTACTTAGCTCTTCCCCATTTTTGTCCTATAGTCTCCTGTATCTATCAGCTTTATAGGCTTTAGAGGTAAAGGAAACCTTAGGGATTACATACTAACCAAAGCCCTTATTTCACACATGAGGAAATTTGAACAGATTAGGCCCCTTCCCCCAGAGCAAGGAGGAGGAACATATAGATAGAAAAAGCTAGAGTGAGATGAATATATAAATGTAAACCCTGAGCACCAGTCAGTTAGGCTACAGACATCTTAATAAGTGCTAGCTAAGTAAGGAATCAGGCTCTGTGCTAAGCAGTGGGGATAAAAAGAAAGGAAAAAGACAATCTGGGTCCCTAAGGAGCTTACATTCTAATGAAAGAGACAACAGGCAAATTACTTGAGTGCATTTAAGATGTATACAGAGTAGGTATGACGGAATCTGAAAGTGAAAGGTATTAGGGTTACCAAAGGGACTGTAACACCTCCAGGATGGATCCCTATCCAGCTTATTCATGCATTCATGAGTTCCAAAGTGACCAGAATTTGATTACCTTGGAATGTGCATTTGTAAAAGCCTCTAACTTTTCACTACACCAGCTAACAGTCTATGCAAGGAATGCATTCCTTCAGGCATTGAAATCCTTTTCTTCCTTTAAGACTCAGAGGCCACCTCTTCCTTTAAGACTTCTCCCTCTATTGTTGTATCTATTACCCCCCCCCCCAATTTTCCTAGCACCCTGTCCTTTTCCCTTGTCATGTATTATTTTGCATCATGCTTATTTATGTCCATGTCTTGTCACTCTTACTAGGTGGTAAGGGTGGGTATGGGGGCTGCTAGGTGGTGCGTGGATAGTGCCAGGCCTGAAGTCAGGAAGGCTCATCTTTGTGAATTCAAATTGGGCCTCAGACATTTATTAGCTGTGTGACCTTGAGCAAGTCACTTAACTATGTTTGCTTCTCTTCATCTGTAATATGAGCTAGAGAAGAAAATGGCAAGCCATTCCAGAATCTTTACCAAGAAAACCCCAAATGGGTCATTAAGAGTTGGACATGACTAAAATCACTAAACAACAACAAAAGGCAGGTACAGAGAGGTTCCAGAGGTAGGTAGGCAGTCATCTCATGCCATATGAAGAAGGGTTAAAAGAACTGGGAATGTTTAATTTAAAGAAGAGAAGACTTACTGAGGGACCTCACAGCTTCCTTCAAATATCTGAAAGACTGTCACCTGGAAGAGGCATCACACTTATTCTGTTTGACCCAGAGGACAGAACAAGGAGCAAAGGATGAAAATTGCAAAGGGGCAAATTTAGGTTTGATATAAGGAAAGACTTCCTGAATAATTAGAGTTGTCCAAAAGTGGACAGTCTGCTTTGTGAAACTGCATTCTCCCTCAATGGAAGTCTTAAAGCAGAGGCTAAATGACCCCTTATTAAGCATATTGCAAATGGATTGTATTCACTTTCAGACATGAGTTGCCTCAGATGAATCTGGAGGTCTCTAACACTTCAGAAAATCTGTGATTCTCTGACCTTTGTACCCTTAGTGCCTAGTACATATGGGTGCTTTATATGTTGGCTGAGTTCAATTGAATCAATTTGATTTGAGTGTATTTGAATTGAATGGATTCTCTGGTATTGGTGCCAGTAGTGGGGTGAAATGTGCCCTACTCTCCCTCTCTCTCTCTCTCTCTCTCTCTCTCTCTCTTTCTGTATCTCTTTCTCCCTCCCTCCCTCTCTCTCTCCCCTTTATTATTTCTTTATCTCTATCTCTCTATCACCTATCAAGCTTATCTGTTATCTTTCGATCATCTATTTATCTACTCTTTATCATATAATACACACACACATATATATAATCACCTATCAAACAATCATCCGTGTCTCTCATTTATTTATCTCTCTGCTCTTTATCATCTCTTTATCTCTATCAATCTCTATCAAGCCATCACCCCTCAATCATCTCCCTCTCCCTCTCCCTCCTTCGCTCCCTCCTTCTCTCTCTCTCTCTGTCTCTCTCTCTGTCTTTCTCTCCTACCAAATGGATATTTATTTTGTGTTCTTTTTTATATTTAATGATTTTTCACTGATCCATCCACAATTCCTCAGGAAAACCATGAGTCAAAACCAATCAATCCATCCACAAGCATTTATTAAATGCCTCTTATGTGCTAGATACTGTGCTAGGCAATGAGAATCCAAGTACAAAGAATGAAACAATCCTACTCACCATAACCACATTCTAACAGGGAAACAAGTATATGTAAAAATATAAACAACATCCACAGAATACAGTAGTCTGAGGAGATTATTGTAAGGGAAAGTTCGTCATGTAAAACAGAGATTACACTTGTTCTCTCTTGCTACAGAGACTTGAACTTCAGTAGAATGACGAGGTAGAAGTTAAAGAGAGGAGATCTTTGCTTCCTCTTATAGCTGAGGATAAATGGAATTGGTTGTATTGTGAGTTAAGGTGCTTGCCATTGCTAGAAACATTTAAGTAAAAGCTGATAATCAGACTAATTGTCTGGTAGTCTGGGAACCAGTAGTCTGAATTTCAGCTTTGGATCCAACCACTTCCCCTCTGACTCTTCGAATCTCTTGTTTCCTTGAAATTTCCCTAAAGTACCACCTTCTATATACTAACCTTTTCTGATCTCCAGAAGAAAGGATCCCTCTCCATACTCCAAATTACTTGGTATATACAGATACATATATATGTGTGTATAAACTGTGTATGCGTATATATACACACATATGTATATATTTTCACATATATACGAATATCTGTTTATGTGTATGTGCACACATCTGTTGTGTGAGTGTGTGTATATGTGTATATGTATGTATGTATGTATGTTCATATGTTTTCCTCATTGGAAGGTAAATTCCTTAAAGTAACTCTTTCTGTTTCACTTTTGCTTTTGTATCCCTAGCTTTCTGATTATGCAACAACACTAGGGTAATAAGGATTAATATCTATTCTGATTTCCCTCAAAGTTAGAGTCCAAAGAGGCTAGGAAATCCTCTGGACCTGAGATAGCTCCTGGGAAAGGCACAGCCCCAGAAAGCTAACCCTAGGCAAATACACTGTCCCAGTAAACTATGCATCCTAGATACCATGAAACAAGATGATGTTACAGTTTTAAAGATGCTGGCAATTTAGGTTATTTAACACAAATATTTACTCTATTAATTCCAAGGCAGAGAGTGTGGTGAAACAGATAGAAGTTGAATCCTCAAACTAGAAAGACTTGGGTTCAAATTTTGCCCTTCTCACAGACTGTTAGACCATAACAGTAACCTGTGTGTCCCCTAATCAGCCCTCCAAAACTATAGACAGAAACCAGTCTCACACCCAGAAATCCATATATGGATGAAATCACAGACCTGAACACAAAACAATGAAGTTACAAACGGCCAGATGGCTCTGAACAGAGACTTCCATGGTTTATTGAGTTAGGCATCTCATTTTTATTTTTCGAAAGTTAGCAACATTCTTGTTTGTCTATAGCCTTTCTTTTGAACATAGTTTAATATCTTTTAGCCTCAGGGTCTTGTTCTAATTAGCACAGCTGAACATATATCTATAAAATGTAAATGGAATTTCCTATTCTCCACTTAATTGATAGTGCTATGTTCCAATTACTAATGAAATCAGGGTATCTTAGTGCTGGAAGGGCTCTTAGCCAATGGGGTCTTCTTATACATTAAGAAACTGAGACCCCAGAAAGGTTGATGAGCTGTGTGACTAGAATGTCTGGTATATGCATTACCAAAGGTCACTCAGATTGTTAGTGGCAGAGCTGGGTCCAGAATTCTGATACTTGAGTCCTCTGATACTTCTTTCTATACTATGCAAGGCTATATTCTAAATGTTTCAATATCCTCCACTATGCCTTAAACATGGTGGCAGTCTCTGGGCCTGGAGTGTAGCACATAGCACATCCATGCATTAAATCAACCAACTTCAGTCCACTGAATCCTAGAGTTGGAAAGGACCTTAGGGTCCTTCCCTCTCATTCAATGCAGGAATCTCCTCTCTGACCTCCCAGACAATTAGGCTGACAATTAGCTTTTACTTAAATGTTTCTAGTGATAGAAAGTGCCTTAACTCACAATACAACCAATTCCATTTATCCTCAGCTGTAAGTGGAAGCAAAGATCACCTCTCTTTAACTTCTACCTCTTCATTCTACTGAAGTTTGACTCTGTAGCAAGAGAGAACAAGTGTTATCTCCATTTTACATGACAAACTTTCCCTAACAATATTATCCTCCTCATTCTACTTTCCTGCCCTTTCTTCTTCCTCAAGTGTATTCTCCTTCCTGGAGAAGAAAGAAATGCCAACAGTTCTCTCATCATTTCCTCCTATAGCATAGTATTTTTAGGTCTGTAGACAAGCACTCTGTAATTACAACTCTGGCCCCAATAATTGAATAATGACAACATAAGGGAATCATGGGGGTCTGAAACCATCTGAATCCAAATAGATTCCTTGGTCAACTTTGAAAACATAGGCTTGAGAAATGTTTGGAAGACTTCTGAGCAGAAAATGGAGCCTCTGCCTCATAGATTCAGATCTCCTAAAAGAACCAGAAAACTTTAGGGCCTGAATAGACTGCCCCAGAGCAAGAGTGCCCTAGAAATTCCTGCCAAACCATTACATGACCACATTACACAATGGAAAAAAAATTTTTTTGTGGTTAAAACTCATCCTTCTAGAAACATTTCTTAATAGCTGCATCTGACCTAGTCTCTGTCTTAACATATCCATGTTCTCCATTCTCTACCAAGGTCTCCTAACCA
Organism: Pseudochirops corinnae; assembly: GCA_028646515.1. Classification (NCBI taxonomy): domain Eukaryota; kingdom Metazoa; phylum Chordata; class Mammalia; order Diprotodontia; family Pseudocheiridae; genus Pseudochirops; species Pseudochirops corinnae. The sequence continues at coordinate 309,417,827 of CM053586.1, read as the reverse complement.
TGCTCTTATCTGTTCCACTGTTCACTGATTTAAGTTCCTACATACAACCTTTCTCTGTCCAGGTTGCCTTATCCAGAAAGCAGTCTTTGATTGTTCCCAAAGGTCTTTGTCTTGCCCTCAGTTTGGATTTCGCAATCTCAACTCACCCACCCACCTCAGATTCAGTATTCTTCCATGTCCAACTCTAGTCACTCAGCCTCTATACTCATTTTCTTGGCAAAGAAGATATTGGAGTCCTGAATACTCATTTGCAACATCTGTTTGAGTGACATAGACTGCAACTAGCCTAGGGGGAAAATCCTCTGACCCCCCTCCAGAATAGAGCTCTAGATTAACTTCAGCTGCATCTTGACCTACCTCAGAGATGGTTTCCAAGTCTTTCACCACTGAAGTTACCCTCCTCTTGTTAAACCCCACATTTCAATGCCTCTCTTAATGTCTTTTTCCAAGTTTTATGAAAACAGAAGTCAAATAATTCCAGTAGTGCCTCTGAAAAGCCATTGTTGAGTTTGAGAATTGGAAGGGACCTCAGAAACCATCCATCAGACCTACCCACCCCCAAATCTTCACTAGAACATTCTCAACAATTGCTTTTGGATTGTGCTTGTGGAAGAACCTACTACCTCAGTAGGCACATCATTTTGGGGGTAGTTCTAATTGTCAGGAAGTTTATCCATGATATCAAACCTAAGTTTGTCTCTACAACTCCCATCCATTGCTTCTGGGTTTGCCTCTTAGGGCCAAGCAGAACAAGTCTCATCTCTCTTCCAGATGAAGGCATCCATCATTTATCAGTCAATAAACATTTATTACATACCTACTATATGCCAGATACTGTGCTAGGCACTGAGGATACAAAAAGAGGTAAAAGACAGTCCCTGAACTCAAGGAGCTTACCTTCTAATGGGAGAGACATGAGCAAATGTATATAAATGAGCTATATGCAGAATAAATAAGAAATAATTAGCAGAGAGAAGACTGTAATTAAGAAGGGTTGAGGACAACTTCTGGTAGAAGATGGGATTTTAGTTGGTACTTAAAAAAAGTCAGGAAGGTCAGTAGTTGGAGCTGAGAAGAAAGATTGTTCCAGGCATAGGGGACAGGTGGAGAAAATGCCCAGAGCTGAGAGATGGAGTGTCTTGTTTGAGTTACAGTCAGGAGATTGAAGAGTAAGTGATGGGGAGTTAAGGTGAAAGAACATTGGAAAAGAAAGAGGGGAACTAGTTATGAGGGAGTTTGAAAGTCAAACAGACTTCTATTGGGTCCATTTCTTCTTTTTTCCTCCAGGTCCTTCAGTCTTATATATAATAGCTAACATTTATATAGCACTTTACATTTTGCAAAGCACTTTAAAAACACATGTCTCGAAGTTCTTGTTGTAGTTTTAAGCTTATTTCCATTTTTAAGCTTTAAGCTTATTTAAGCTATTAAAGCTTAAGACTGCACTAAGATTTTTGGGATATCCCATATCATCTCATTTAATCTTAACAATAGCCCTGAGAAATAGGTGCTATTACTATCCCCATTTTATGAATTGGGTAACTGAGGTGCTGAGTAGTTAAATGATTCGTCCAGTGTCACACAGCTAATAAGTGTCTGAGGAAGATTTTGAATTCAGAACCTCTTGATTTTAGGTCCAACACTCTATCCACTGTGCTGCTTAGCTAATTACTTATTTATTTTTCTTCCTTCTGTTTTTTTTTTTGGAGGGGGGAAGGCAGGGCAATTGGGGTTAAGTGACTTCCCCAAGGTGACATGGCTAGTAAGTGTTACGTGTCTGAGTCCTAATTTGAACTCAGGTCCTCCTGACTCCAAGGGCAGGGCTCTACTTACTCCACTACCTCGCTGCCCCAACCACCTGGCTATTTAAATTTAATACCCTTCCACCATTCCAATTGCCCTCATCCAGAAGTCCTCCAGTTTATCAATATCCTACCTAAAACTGGATGCCCAGAACTGAATACAGAATTGTAGATGTGGTCAAAGCATAGCAGGTTCATTACCTTCTCCCTGGAAGTCATGCCTCTCAATGTAGCCAAAGACCACATTAGTCTTATTGACTGCCACATCATCACGCCATTGACTTGTATTGAGCTTGCACTCCACTAAAAATCTTCAGTTCTTTCCCTATAAACTGCTGCCTCATCATGTCTCCTATCTCTTGGGATCACAGATTTAGGACTGGAATGGTCCTCATAGGCCATCATCATCTAATCTAACCCCTTCATTCCATGCATGGGAAAAGAATCTCACAGCTAGAATAACTTGGAGGTGGGATTTGAACTCAGCTTTTCATGGATCTAAACATAGCACCATGTTATCTTCTACTTAAATACTTTTAGTGATGAGGAGCTCCTGACCTCACAATATAACCCACTCCATCTATACGATCAACTGTGTTAGAGCATTCTTCTTTAAGTCTACCTAAAGTTCTTTCTTTGTGATTGGTTTTTGAATCAAAATGTTAGAGTTTACATTCCCAAAGAATCATCTTGAATCCTTCTGGTAATGAGGAGCTCACTTCTCTCCAGAACAATCTGTTTACTTATTGTCATTTTATCCAGTTCTACTATGTACACATCTAATTTTCCTTTCTCTCCTCTATTTTTTCCTTACTTCTTTTCTTTACTCTTGGACTCTTATTTTTCTCTCCTTCCTTCCTTGGTACACTGTAGAGAACTTTGGATTTGGAGTCAGGAAGAGCTGAACTCAAATCCTGCCTTGGCTATGGTACATTATTTAACTCCTGTCAATCTTACTTTCCTCATCTGTAAAATGGAGGAATAATAACCACATACCTTACATGTTGACATTAGGCTTAAATTTGATAATATATGTATAATGCTTTGCAAATCCTAAAAGATTTTTATTAGACATGTATATATTCATTATTATATTATTATACAGACATAGCTGCTATCATCATCATCATCATCATCATCATCATCATCATCATTCCCCCTTTCTTTCCCTTCCAATGCCATAGGATATTCATTGGTCCTATAATAACAATCAGTATGAGGGATTGCTAACACTGTTGCCAGAAAAAAATTCATGCTACGGAAACTCTGGCAAGATGGGACACCATAAAAAGACATTGATAAAATGGAGGATGTCCAGAGGAAAGTGACCAAAATGGTGAAGGACCTTCAGATCATACTTTATGAGGACTGGTGAAACTTATCCTGCAGAAGAGAAGACTCAAGGGGGAAACAATAGCTGGTATTAAATAGTTAGAGGCTCTTAATGTGGAAGAGGTATGTCACTTGTTCCCCTAGGTACCAGAAGGCAGATCTATGATCAATGCAGGGAAATTACACAGAGGCAGAGCTTTAGCTTTGCATGGGGGAAAAACCTTGTAACAATTAGACGATTCCAAAGTGCAATGGAATACCATAGGCAGCAATGTGTTCTCCCTCACTGAAGGTTTTCAAACAAGACTTGACTCCCTATTCTAGGATCAACTATAAACTGTTCTGTTTTGTCATTTAAGGCTCTCCATAACCCATTATTCTTGGCATCTCTCTGTATATTCTACAATCCAGCTACATTGGTTCACTTGCAGTTCTTCAAGTATCTTATTTCCTGCCTCTGCACCTTTGTACTGACTGTCTCCCATGTTTGGAATGTTCTGCCCACTCATCTCTGCTTCTTAGTTACCCTGGTTTCTTTTATGAATAAACTCAAATATTACCTTTAGTAAGAAGCTTTTCTAAAGCTCTCCATCTGCTAATGCCACCCCTTTTCAGATTGTCTCCATCTGCTTTGTATATATTTTGTTTGTACCTTGTTGTTGCCTCCTCAATTAGAAAGTAGGCTTCTTGAAGGTAGAGACTGATTTTGTCTTTCTTTTTATCCCTGGGGCTTGGCACAGTGCCTGGCATATATTAAATGCCTAATCAATGCTTGTTCGTTGACTGAGTGGCTGAAGGTTGATTGACCATTTGTTGTTTGTCATAAAGAGGATTCTTGCTTACAAACAGGTGGACTATCTGTGTTCTGAGGCTTCTTCTTGCTCTGGCATGCTCTGACTGACAAAAGCTTCCAGATTCACAGACACTAGAGGAGTGTTCTCAATACAAAAAAAAAAAAGATCCTGTGAAGTAGATCTGGAATGTGTGGCTGGTGCAATGTGAGAAATTTTCACTGCTGTTCAATGCTCTTCTGTACATCAAAAGCAGTTTAGGTAGGACAGCTCCTTTTTTATGCATTAAATTTGCCTTAAATAATAAAACACCAACAATAGTTCATCAGTATTCTCTAGCTCTGTCTGAAGCTATTTCATATACAGCTCTTTATTTTCCCAAACATTCCATTCTGACATTTATTTTACAACCGAATACTGAAGACATATTCCTCTACAAAGCCTATCCTACGTCAACATGATTTTTCATGCAGTGGAAAGATCCCATAAACAAATAGTCAAATGAAAAAAGAGTCTCTAGCCTAGTACAGCTTTGCAGATAAACACAAATGCTTTACCCTCTCACAACCATTTTCCCCAGCCTGACCTTCCCACCCTAACTCATGCAATCCAGATAATTAAATAAAAACAGAAATGGCCTTAGTTTTTCTGCTATTGTTCATAATTTGGGGTCTATGAACTTACAGATAAACAGAGATAGATGGATAGAGATGAATATATTTCAACATAACTCATTTTCTTCATAAACTTATGTATTTTGTTTTATGCATATACAAACATTTTTTATGAGGAGTCCATAGGATTCACCAGGCTTTGGAAAGGGTTCATGGTACAGAAAAGGTTAAGAACCTATGATCCAGAGGATGTCAAAAGTGACCTGGCAACCTGACAGAGATAAGGAATGGGGAGGTCTCTGTTACATCTTTAATTATGTCTCATTGATTGAGTGAGAAAGGAGTGGTTGAGTAGTGAAGGAGTTCCTGGAAAAAGAACTACTCATTGGAGAAGTACCTGGGTCCAACATCCTGGAAAGTCTTAAGAGGAGGATTTCCAACTGTGTTCTTGAACTAAGATGTCTGTATTTTTTCTGGTTTTTTTTTAACCTTTCTAGGGAATGATTTTTATTGCCTTGTGCACTGCTCTCTATTTAGGGATTAGTGAATATGTTTTCACTGGAGGAATGGTTTATTTGAATCCCCAGTCTCTGAGTGATTCATTGATCCAAATGTGGAATCACACTCCGGATCCTTATTATTACCACCAGGCATTCGCCACATTACTACTATGTACAAAGCATTGTGGGGAATCACAGAATTTCAGAGTCGGAAGGGACCAGTCTGTACCTGAAAATGAATTGCTTCTACCACATGACTGACAAGTGGTCATTTGATCTTTTCTTGAAGATTTCCAATGAGGGGAAACCCACTGCCTCCCTAGGTAGCCCATTATACTTTTGGCTGGTTCAAAATGTTAGAAAGCTTTTGCTTCATTTGCCTCTTTGCCACCCCATTCACTATTCCTAGTTCTTCCCTCTATAACTAGGCTAACCACTTTTCCATATTACAGCCCTTCAGATACATGAAGACAGGTATCATGCCTCACTCCTACCTATGGTATGATGGCGGCCATTAAGGACCTTATACTTTAGATCAGGAAATAGGACTTATACATATAAAGATTACTAGCACTAAGCTAATAGAGGTTGAGTCTTGAAAGAGTGATATAGTCAAGAAATGCAACAGAAGGAGAGAATGGTCACTGGAGTCTAGGAAAGATGAAGTCTGCAAAGAGAATGTGGGATTTAAACTGGGGTTTGATTTTTCTGTCGCTTCTCTATTTCTGTCATCAATTCTGCCCCTGAGAGACACTACCCATTAACCCAAACAAAACCTTTGACTCTTATTTCTCTTCCATCTCCAGTATAGTACAATGTAAAGAGTAGTGGTTCTAGAAACAGATAATCTAGGTTCAAACCCTGCCTTTGACAAGACTACCTGTGTGATCCTGGGAACATTACTTAACCTCTCTTTACCTTGTTTTCCTCATCTGAAGAATGAGGAGGTTAGACTAGATGCTGTCTGCAGACCCTTCTAGGTATATGTAGTTCTATGATCCTACAATCCAATTAGTTGTGAAGTCCTGTTGAGTCTATCTTTGTAATATATCTCACATCTTTTCCATTCTCACTCCAATCACTTTAATTCAGATAGTTATTACTGTCTTCCAGGAATTACACAATAACCAGTCCCTCCTAGCTCTATCAGTCATTCTTCATGCCCCTGACATTTTACTATTCTTTAAGTACTGATCCAATTATGTCACCCCTATTCTAAAAATCCTTCAAAGGTTCCCTATTGTCTATCACATAAAATACAAATTACTTTGTATGGCATTTAAAGATTTCCACAATTTGGTCCCAACTATATTTTCAATCTTCTCCCTGTCAAGCACACTTGACTATAGACAAACTAAACTGCTCATGATAGTGGTTTCATGAGTCCTACCTCCAGCATTTACCTTGCGGGGTTGTTGTGAAGATTAATGAGATAATTATAGTGCCTAGTATACAATAAGCACTATATAAATGCTTGTTTCCTTCTCTTCCCCCCTGGTCTTTGCTTCAAAGTCGAGAATAATACCATTTCTTTTATTGAAATCCTAACCTTTTGCCACCATACCTCAATTTGTCTCACCCTAGGATTTCCCTCTGTGCCTAGAGCCTCCCCAACCTAGAATGCTGATCTGCCACTGTGGCCTGATGACCCAGAAAAATCCCTCCATAATGCTGGCCTCTTCTCCCATTGGTTAGTTCCTCCTAGAGTCTCCATTTTGGGGAAGATTACAGGCTGTTCAATCCTTACTCCTCTCTTGGATCTGATCATATCTTTCTTTTTGCTTGTATTTTTATTTCCAGTGCTTAGCACAGTGCCTGGCACACTTGATAAATGATTTTTTTCTTGTCTCATATGCTATGCCATTTTTGGAGAGGTCTATTAGGACATCTTCCTATACATCAAGCCTAAATTTTACCTTTTTTATAACTTCTACCCATTCTTCCCGCTTCAATTCTGTTCAATAAACATTAAGTTTCTATGATATGCATATGAGGTGATGAGACTACAAGGACAAAAATGGCTCATTCCCTAACCTCCAAAGCTTGCATTCTTTTGAAAGGACACAACAGGTACACATATAAGTAAATGAAAAGCCATGGCTAACATGTTTTGCATAACTTCACATGTATAATAGGTATCACATTGATTACTTTCTCAATGAGTGGGGATGGGGCAAGAGAGGATTTGGAATTCAAAATAAAAATAATGAATTTGGAACTCAAAAAATGAATATAAGCAAATGAATAATAACATGTGTCATATGTGCGCCCTACATGTGATACTTGGGGGGCTGTAGAATTGGCAGCTATTCAGTCAGTATGTGTCCTCAAAGTTACAGGATGACAGCATGTTACTGTATGAATTATCCAACAAGGGAATGTAATAGCTGAGTTGCCCCCCAGTGGATGGTTTTCCTTGAACCACCAGGCCTGTAATCACCTCAGTTCTTCTTTGTCTCATGTATGACCTAACAGAAAAAAAAGGATATAGTGCCCCCTAAGGCCAATAGAGTGCTTTCAGCTGGGAAATGCTGGGTTGTATATTCATAATTATGGCACGGATTCTAGGAATAGCTTGGAGTGATTGAAATTAGTGCTAGTTCAGTAAGAATATGGATTATTAATCAAAATATCAGAAACTCAAGTCTACATCACTAGTGTCATCATCCCACATTTGAATTCACTTCTTTATAATCGTGAATCCCTAGGTTCACCGGATGCAAGTATTCAGTATGATGGTCATATAAACATTGAGAAAATAGAAGGAAAATTTTAAGTATTCCTACATGGAGCCATTTACCTCTAGTCACTACCACAAAGCCTCCTTGCCTCTCAGTTCTTTTGAGGTTGTCAGCCAACCAGACTCGCCAGTTTTGCTTTCACCATATGACTCATATCCACCCTGTAGTGTAGCTCACCCTATGTATGGCCACCATGTTTATTTAGGTTCTTATCACTTCTAATCTCTACTATTACAATGGCAGCTCAATTAATTTCCTTGAATCTAGTCTCCCTCTCCCTTCTACAATCCATTGTTCATACCACTGCTAAATTGATATTCTTAAAACATAGTTGTGATCATAGTTCATGTGATCATATTCAAGAAACTCCAGTGGCTTCTTCTTATATCTATAAAATCAAATAGAAATTCTTGCTTGGCATTTAAGACCAAAGATGTGGAGGTTGGAGCCTTCATAATCTGGCTCCAACCTGTTTCCAAATTTGTTGCAACTTAATTTTTTCATATATTCTACATTCCAGTCAAATTGGCCTTCTTGCTGTTACCTATAAACAATATTTCATCTCTCATCTCCATGTTTTTGCCCAGGCTGTCCCCAATTTCTTGAAATGTATTCTTTCCTCATATCCGCTTCTTCGAATTTCCTACTTCACATCTTGGCTCATGGGTCACTTCCTACCCAAGCATCTTCTGATCCAATTAATCCATTAACATGCATTTATTAATCACTTCCCAGGTGCTATGCTAAGCACTTGGGATAAAAAGTAAAGCAGAAATAGTCTATTCTCCAGGAGTTTATATACAAATAGGGGAGACAATATGTACATGACTCCAAAAAACTGTAGCATATGCAGCAGTCACATCCCAGTAAAACTGTCTTGGCAGACAAGCTAAACCAGCTTAAGTGTGACTAACATGGTTCAAACCCATTGGTGAGTTAGGGGGTATCTACCCCAAGTAAGGCTTCCCCTGGAAAAATAGGCAGATGAGAACAATCTGTCCCAATGGCCATGGAGGTAGCTGAAGGAGGTGCTGTGGACAGATTAGAGTCTGGTCAGACATTGAAGGCACCAAGGTCATCCACTGCATCACCAGTGTCTTGACTTTTGCCCTGCTACTGGACCTTGATGACTCGGGAAGAGAGAGTGAGGTGATGACTTAACCCAGCTCTGCCTCTCTTAAATACAATTCACATGCAAATCAAGATATCATCCTGTGATATCATTAGTCTTCTTTGGAAAAAAAATGAACAATAACTTGTAAATAGATAAATACATAAGATCCAACTAGTTACTACTGCCCTCTCCAATTACTTTCAATTACTCCGTAGTTCCTTTTTATATATTTTGCACTATTTTTCTGTGCCCGTGGTATTTTAGGATGATTTTATTTTTGTTGTTATATCCCGAGATCTTGGCACAATGCTTGGTATATAGCAGGTGTTTAATAAGTGCCTGATAAAATAACTAAATTAATGAATGAATCATCTTAAGATTCTTCACCAACCTGGTTATCCTACTCTATACTCCCTCCAAATTTTCAATGCCATTCTCTAAAATGTGACACCCAGAAATGGACATATAAATACTTATTGAATTGCTTTACATTGAACTGAATGGTCATTAGAACCTCCAAAGTCCCCAAACCACCCCTAGTGCTTCCTCTCAGTTAGTCAAATAGACTCCATTGACTGCTATTGAAGACGGCTGTCTAAGATCCAGCTAGGACTAATGATGTTCCATCCAACCCAAATGTGGATGATTGCCAGGGCTCTGTATCCCTGGAAAATGATCCCAGCTGACTAGCCTTGCTAGATAAACAATCTTCTGTACAATACTCCCCGAGTAAAAATAACAATCACAGAGAACCCTTCCTATGACTGCTATGATATTCATTAACCTCTAAGACCTACAAAGTCCATGCTGTATAGAAACCATGCTCAAATTGCTACCATGAGTAGGCTTCTAGCCATGGAATCCTTCTACGCCCTAGTAGATTATCTTTCCCTGGCTATTGCCATTTATCATCTTCCCAGATCCTTCCTTCTAACCCGAAAATAGGATCTGAGAAGATGGTATAAAAGCATTGCTGTGGGGTTAGGTACGAGGGAAACATGTCCACCTGTTCCCAACTTATATGGTCTCTCATTTGTCTCCAACATGTATTCTATGCTCCCAATTGAGATAGTGTCCTCACTGTTCCTACCACATGTTACCTTCTCATTCCTCCCTCTGTGTTTGCTTTTTATGTACTTTCCCCTTCCTTAAAGAATCTCTTTTATATATGTGTGTGTGTGTGTATGTATACATATATTTTGCCTCTTTGAACCTTTATCATTCTTCAAGGTTCAACTCAAGGGCTACCTTTTCCATGAAGGCCTCTCCAACTTTTCCAGGCCACAGAAATATCTCCCTTCTCTGAAGTTCTACCCTCACTTACAGTCACATGACTTAGCGTTTGACATATACCCACTATCTTATTCTCTTTGATTATTTCTTGCCTATAAATCTTCAGTCTCCAACTAGAGGAAGCTAGGTGGATAGCATGCCACTTGGAGTCAGGCACTTACTAGCTGTGTGACTCTAGGCAAGTTACCTAACGTCTTTTTGCCTCAACTTCATCATCCACAAAATGGGATAATAATGGTACCTACTTCCCAGGGTTGTTGTGAGGCTCAAGTGAGATAACGGATTTAAAGAGATTTGCAAATGTTAAAATTTTATATATATATATATATATATATATATATATATATATATATATACATATATATATATACATATATATATGTATATATATATATACATATATATATATGTTATTGTTAGACTGTAATCACCTTGAAGGCAACAAATGCACCTTCAATTTCTCTTCTATTCCCTGCTATGAAGAGCATGGTTTCTGCTTTTATGGATTTTATGGTCCAGTAGAAATTGGGATGGGAGGCAAGTAAGAGTCATGCTATAGAGAGAACACTGACCTTAGATTCAGAATAACTGCATTCAAATCCAGCTCCAAAATTTGCTAGCTGTGTGACCATAGGCAAGGCAATTATACTATTTGAGCCTCAGTTTCCTCAACTGTAAAATAGTAATAATGGTATTTAGCCTACAGTTACTAGGTTTGTTTTAAAGAAAGTCTTTTCTAAACCTTAAAGTGTTATCAAAATGCTGCCAATTATTATAGTTGACCCTCAATCAATATCAATTGATTGATATTCCAGTTTAGAGTAAGGCTTAGAGTAAATGGATAGCACTAAGTTGACCTCAGGAGGACGACCCTGACTCCTGAGACCTTGCTGGAGTGGTAAGAGGGAGAAAGGAAGATTTGGGCTCTTTGGGAAAGATGTTTGCTATTTTTGTGGGTTTTGATAGAACTTTGAGCTCAAATCTGAGGCTGAACCTGGTTCATAGTTCCAGCGGTGCTAGGGCTTACCATGAGTCCTAGGTGTCTGGCCCTTCTAAACCAAGACTAGGTGGATGGAAAGTTGTCCTCCAGGCAAGAAGTAAAAAGAATGATCTGGCTACCACCTCTAACATCTTTCCCCTTGATAGGATTCTGTTTCCAAAGCAGATTGCTTATCCACAACTCAGAGCTTCTCCCGTTCCTCAATGCATTACTCATTTCCTGTCACCTACCCATGGAATGAAAGATAAAATACTACCTTTTACAAGTCTGTCTCACTTATGCTGAGGCAGCACTATTCACTGCTAGCTAGAAAGTCAATGTTTGTGACTTCTCTCACTTTTCTTGCTAGTGCTGCCAGGTGTGGGCCCTCTGTCTCTTTCTCTCTCTGTCTCTTTCTTTGTCTATCTCTGTCTCTCTGTCACTGTCTCTCTGTCTCTGTCTCTGGCTCTGTCTCTGTCTCTCTGTCTGTCTTTATCTCTCTGTCACTCTCTGTCTCTCTGTCTGTGTCTCTGTGTGTCTCTCTCTTCCCCCCTCCCCTTCCTTTCTCTTCCTTCTCCCTCCTTCCCTCAGTCCATCATTGCTCCCTACAGTATTGTAGAGGGTCAAATGATTTAGCCTTGTACATCATTTCTTTTTATGATTAGTCATGGGAATTTCCCTTGCATTATACTGGAGGAAATTGATGTTCACAAAGGTGGTATGAATTGCCCAAGGTCACACCAAAGGTTTGGAGTCAGAGGAGCTTCCTCTTCCTCTTTATTTGCTCAGTTGCTGAGAACACATGCTTCTCACCTGGTTAGTGAATTTTAATTTAATGCTGGGAAAGTACCAGTAACTTTTATTTGATAAAGATTCTCTTTTATATAGTGCTTTAAAGTTTACAGACATTATTTCTCTTTGGGCCCCACAATGACCCTGGGAGGTGAGTATTTCACTTATCATGAGCTCCATTTTACAGATGAAGAAATAGTAGATCAGAAAAGGGACTTGCTGAAAGCCACATAGCTAGGAAGGATCAGAAGGGAGATTTATACCCAATGTTTCTGATTCCAGGTCCACAGTCTGCTGGGTTACCCTGCCTTATCCAAAGCAGCTCCATGTTGTAGCTCATGCCTTTAACCAAAATTCTGAGCTCTCCAAAGAAAAAGAAATTCAGAGGCAGTCCCATCTTTCCCCTTCTTAACAATGATTACTAATGTTCACTGTTGTTCAGCTCTCCAGAGAAAAGGTCTTGCCTCATTTTGTAGGAATTTTTGAGATGATTGATCAACATATACACATGATTTCTGGGAAAGATGTTATGCTCCCAACCCCCTGCTGACCTCAGCCACAAGAGAAGGAAAGCATTTTTCTTTCTAAGGTGCCCATTTTCTTCAAGAATTGATTATGAGGTTCCTGTCTTTGGGGAGGGTCAGAGGAAAGGGAGGTATAGTAGCAGGAAAATTCAGACTTGTGATTAGTTCCTAAGACAAACAGTCCTGGGAGAAGAGGATGTGGAAGATAGGCAAAAGGCAATATCTAATTGGTCATCTCTGACACAGACTCTTCCTAGCCTGCTGCTGTATAAAGAGTGATGGTTTTGGAATCGAGGGACATGGGTTCAAATTCTGTCTCTATCATTTGCTACCTGTGTAAAAGTCTCTGCGTACTGCTCCCTCAACTTACCCTCATAGGTTAGACATCAAGAGATGACCTACTATGTCAGGTTCTGGTGATAGCCTAGTTGGTCTGCTCACTCAACACCATCATTAACAAGCCCCCGTCAGTGTCTTTCCCATTAACAATCAATCAGTAGAATGAATTTTCACTTAGCCAAGGTATTTCCTCAGCAAGAATGGTAGTTACAAAATGTTCCTCCCATAAACTTGGGGTACAACATTTGACAAGAATATATAACATTCGTGAGATGAGTAGGCTCATCTCCAGAGGGACACACATAATGTAGGGCAAACATATGTAAAGGAAGAACACAACTTCTAGGACTACAGGGCTGTTATGGGAATCTAAAGATCTTCCCTGCCCCTAGGCCCTTTGCTAATGTGGCTACGTGACTCTGAGGACCCTTGGATATTTGAAAGTATACTCTGTTCCTTAATAGGCTGAATGTGGTCACATGGAGCCTGTGGCGCCAG
>CM053586.1:309342593-309404008 GCA_028646515.1 Pseudochirops corinnae | reverse complement strand
TTTCCTCCTGAACTAGGTGAATGATATGTTTGATTAAAGTAAGATTGTTAACCCATTTTGAGTTGCTTTCCTTTAGAAAAGCAGATCTAAGAACCTGTGCTAGTAGCTGCCCTAGGCATGCTAGGGTGCTTGCTGTTACAAGGGCCCAGAAGTCCTTGCTTTATTCATAGAGGCCTCACACAGATCATCTTGGATACGGCGTGTCTGCAAGGCCCCCAGAGCCTTCTCCTATCCAGAGCTTGAATCTAGATTGCCAAGCCAAACTCTGTGAAACTGCTTCCTCCCTTGGGTGTCTGTCTGAAGTGTGCGTGCATATATGTGTGTGTGTTTGTGTGTGTGTGTGTGTGTGTGTGTGTGTGTGTGTGTGTGTGTGTGTGGTCCCCACTAGATGCAGTATCTCCTGCTGGTCAAGTAACTCCCCTTCAGCACTTCATACCCAATGCTAGGCAGGGAGTGGGAGGAGAAAAGAATAAAGAATCTAAGGCTTGTCCATTCTTCCATTGACTCAGTAGAAGAGTTGTTCACAGAGTGAAGAGGGTTTTTACTACTCTACTACACTAATGAAGTCACAAGTATAGGTAAAAAATTTTTTAAAATATTTATATTAAATAAATATAATATATATTTTTTTATTTTATAACATATACTTTACCAAACAAGATTGTGGTGAGAAAAATATAACCCTTCAAGTGTGATATAAATGTGATTTGTTATCAATATTTGTAGCTACCAAAAATGCAATCAATATCTTGCCACTCTGCCTATATCATAATGTTCTTTGCTGGAAATAAACATTGAAAAGTTGATGGTTGAACTTTAAGACACAGAGAAACTTTTCAGATAATTATGTCAGCTTCACAGAACTCAACTATCACTCCCAGATTCCTTCACCACTCCTCCCCCTTCCCCCAATCATTTGTTCATTCTTCTTGCTCTGAATATAAGATGTGTTTATCTGGATTCTGCATGTTAACTAGGTCCTAAGATAATTTGTTTTGTACAGGATAAGAGAATTGTTGCCTACCATCCACTCTGTCATGCTAAGTCTCCTCCTGGGCTGATATGGGCAGGAGGTGGAATATTTCACACTGATGGCTGCGAAACTCAGCTGACACTGGTGCTGAATTTCTTTTATTGGACTCTATTTCTTACATTAATTACTTGCCATAAACTCACTTGGTAGAATGGGGTGGTCTCTATTTCCCCCCCTCCATCTTCATTTTCTAGGCTCTGTAATATCCTTGTTCTTTTAATGTGACCATTTATATTCCACGATTTTCTGATGTGTTTGTCATCTCTCCACCATGTTCCATTAGCCCTTGGCAAACATTCTAAACCAAGGGGAGACAGAAGTAGACTAGCCCTCCTAGAGGGCATTGTTACTTAAGGCCGCCAGGGAAGGGATTTAGAAATCCTGTCAGAATTCTATGCCTCTTTGTCTAATTTCTTTTTAATATCTGTGCACTTCAGGTAGAATGGATAAAATGGCAAGTTATTCTTCATTTTTTTTTTCATGCTCATTCCGTCTTGGAGTTTCTGCTTATGTTGTCCTATCCAACTGAAATGTCTTCCTCCTTCTTCACCAATTCAAAGGTTCTCAGAATATTAGAGTTTGTGGGTCTCCATTGAAATTCCTCATCTTTCCTATATGGCGAGTGAGGTCCAGAGGAATGAAGGATCTTGCTAGATGTCCCATAGTGAGTTCATGGAAGAGCTAGGACTGAGTCATAGATTATCTAGTTCTCTTTCCCCTACACCCCATTAACCTCACCCATCTCTCAAGGCTCAATTCAAGTTGCAGTGAATGCTAGGCTTAGAATCAGGAAGTCTGGAATTGTTATTCTAGCTCCTGTGTTCATGCTTGAGCTGTGTGACCATGATTGCTTGACCTTTCTGATCCTCAATTTACTTACGTGTGAAATACTTATACCTCATATGGTTTCACTTTGTGAAATTTGATAACAGCTTATATTTCCAGCTGTAAAGTTTGCTTTAAAAGCATTTAAAAATTTTCCAAAGCCCTTACTTAGATTATGAATCTAAGGTTCTTCTAGGATCTTGAGATATATAATATATCTTAATCTTAACAAAATATATAAACACACATGCTGTGTATTATCATTATGTCTTCCTGGATCACTAGGCTACACTGCTTTTTCTCTTCTCTCAATTCCTAAAGCACCTGCCACCTATGTCATTCATTACAGCAGTTAGTCAATAAGCATTTTTCGAATACTTGCTATGTGCCAAGCATTGTGCTAAGTGCTAGAGATACAAAGTAAGACAAAAACAATCCCTGTTCTCAAGGAGCTCACACTCCATATTAAGCATGTAGTGTGTGCTACTACTACCTGTTTCACTCAAATAAGTCTTATCTCTTCAATGAGATGACAAACTCAGTGATTATTGGAACAGTTTCTTATATGGAGAATGTATTAATGATGCTATTTACTTACATGTCATGCTGATGCTTTATTTGTAATTAAGGTAAAACAGGCAATAGATGGGATTCTCCAAGAAGGAAATACCAGTTGTGAGAGAAGAAGTACATTGTAGTAGAATGAACTCTTGAGTTATAGGACCTGGGCTCAAATCCCAGCTTTGCCACTTAATGTTTGTGTTACTCTTTTGTGATTGTTCAGTCATTTTCAGTTGTGTCTGACTCTCTGTGATCCCATTTGGTATTGAAATAGTTTGCCATTTCCTTCTCCAGATCATTTTACAGATGAAGAAACTGAGGCAAACAGGCTTAAGTGACTTGACCAGGGTCACACAACTAATTAAGTGTCTGAGGCCAGATTTGAACTCAGGAAGATGAGTCTACCTGACTCCAGGCCTGGCACTCTATTGACTGTGCCACTGAGTTCTTCTGAATCAGATAACTTCTCTGGATCTCAGTTTGCTCACCAGTAAAATTATTTCTAAGGCTCATTCTAGCTCTAAGCCCATGGAGTTAGATTGGGTGCACCATGGATTTAGAAAACTAGAGAAGATGTGTTTGAGAAAGAGGACATGATGTCAGTAACACAGGGACCCAGACCCCTTAGAACCCAGGAATGACCAAAGTCTGAGTCACATGTCTTGGAGCCTGAGTAGAGCATACTCTGTGTCATCAGGGGCTGAGCCAGACAAGAAGAGGGAGCTAATAGAATTTGCTTAAGGCAAATCATCTAGGACAGAGAAAAATGGTAGATGTAAGAAATGAAGAATGTTTCAGAGACCAGAGTGTGGAACTCCACATCTCTCCCCCCCCACCAACCCCGGGGAGAAGTCTGAAGTGGTATGACGCCTGAAATTTGGAGGGAGCAGAAGTGCTTTTTAGGAGTGAAGTTAGGTGGCACAGTGGATAGAGTAACATTCTGAGGTCAGGAAGACTCTTCTTCCCGAGTTCAAATCTGGTCTTAGACATACAGGGGCAAGTCACTTAATCCTGTTTACCTCAGTTTCCTCATCTGTAAAATGAACTGGAGAAGGAAATAGCAAATTTCTCCAGTATCTTTGACAAGAAAACCCCAAATAGGGTCATGAAGAGCTGGATACCACTGAACAACAACATATAGGAATGCTTTTATTACCAGAAGTGCCCCCCAGAAGTCAGAAATGAGTTATCCCAAGAAAATGACTAATGTGGAAGAGTATAGAAGGAAACAAGGCTTGAGATTCCTGTTCTCATAATTAAGCATTGAAAAACAAAATAGGTTCCAAAGATCCTAGATACAACTAATCCATAGCAAGAAAAATAAGAACAGTTAATACTGAGGCCCAGACTGGGCAGGGTGGGCCTGAAGTGAAAGACACTTAAGAATAGACATCAGATGATCTGCGGATTAAGTATTATTAGCTCACAATCTATAAACCTTTGACCCCTTCCATGTTTTACTATGGTCTCTTACTTCTAGGTGTCTGCTGTAGAGCTTTGCAGTAAACTCACTTTGAAAACCTAAACGTTTGTTATTAGGGTAAAGCAGAGGTTGGGGAAGAAAAGGAAGGAGAGAAATCCTTCCCTTTGGTAAACTGGGAATTAGGAACTCAGACACCAGAGAAAAGATGGGGACATTGAGAAATCACTAGAGGACATAACACAAGTAATATTTACTAAGCCCTCATGGTGTGCAGAGAGGTGATTGTGGTAGATCTTGGATGGGAAGGATAGAGAGAATTATAAAGTCTAACTATGATAGAGTCCTTCCTCTGTCAGCTTGAAATCTGAGTAAAAGAATGCAACACCACTATGTGTGACCTTGGGCAAGTCACTTAACCCCAACTTTCCTGCCTTCCCCCTCCAAAAGAAAAGAATGCAACACCAACATTGACTGATATTCCCTCCACACTTAATAGTATTCCATTTTTTCCAAATACATGTAAAGATAGTTTTCAACACTCACTTTTATAACATTTTGAGTTTGAATATTTTTCTTCCTTCCTCCTCCCCAAGACAGCATGCAATCTGATATAGGTTATAGATGTACTATCCTTCTAGACATATTTCCACATTAGTCATGTTGTGAAGGAAGAATCAACACTGATTACTGTTAATGTGTAATGTCATGTGATAAGTGAATTAGAGGGAATTCAACCCAGAAAATGTAACATCCTATGATGACTGACCAGTAATCAATTACTGAACACTTACTAATTGCCAACTGTATTCCAAGCATTGTACCAGGCACTGGAGATGTAAAGACAGACATGAAAATTCTTGACCTCAAGGAATTTACATTCAATGCAGAAGGTGCTGCATGAGGCAAGACATGTTGAGGAAGAGATTGGGTGGTCCTCTGTATTCTAGGCCTGGATTTTAGGTCCCATGAATCAGAAAAGTCTAGAAAATAGTATACTTGCAATATTAGGGTAGCGGATTGTTGGCAAAATCACACACCTGACTTTCCAGAGCAGAAAGAGATAGTGGGATAATTTCACAAGATGGAAGCCCGACATATTTTCATCACCTTGGATGTGAGCCTCCAACATTAACAGCTTTGCCAAACCAGTGCCTCCTCCTCCTCCAACTTAGGACTCCTTTACTTACCATGGTGGGGATTAAACCCCAGTGAAATTTGAAGACATAAAGCTCAGTCCTTTTCTGAATAATTGCAGTCAAAATAGCTTTTTGTAAGTGTGCAAAATGTCCTTATTTAATGTCCTTCTGGCTCAAAAGAGACTGAAGAGAAATTTTTCAAAATTTCCCAAAATATTTCACCTTTGAGCTGATAATAAAGGTTTCCATGGGGAAAGGGCACATATTTCAGAGCTTTATCAGCTCCTGGAAACAGGGAATTATAATGAAATCAGGCTTTTTCCCCCCCTTTGGCTTTAACTACCATGAATGCTTCTGTGATCACTCTAATAATAATGTTTTGCATTTATATGGCACCATTCTTCACAGAAGCTCAAAGTGCTTTACAAACATTATCTCATTAAATCCTCTCAACACCCTTGGAAAGCAGATAGTGACAAGTCTGATTATCCCTCAGGTTCTAAGGTCCCCCACTTACAAAGAGGTGAGAGGAGTTATCCAAGGTTGCAAATATGTTCCCAGCACAATTCTGAACATCCTTTCCTCACCACCCCAGAGCATGTCTCTGGCTAGATGTGTCGCATTTCCCTTCCTCCCACCCCCACCTTCGAGGAAGCTAAGTGTCAGTTGACTCCATAGCTGTGGAGATTCAGCCTAATTTCCCAAGATTCAAGAAATAATAATAATTATTATAGCTAATATAATAGCTATGTTTATATAGCTTTATATTTATTTATATACAGTTTTAATATTCACATTTATTTATATTTTACATTTATATAGTTTTTAACGTTTGTATGTGCTTTACATATATTAGCTCACTGGATTCTTACAACGGCTCTCTGAGATGGGTGCTACTATTATCTCCATTTTACAGATGAGGAAACTTAGGCTGAGAGGTACCCAGGACCACACAATGAGCAAGCATTTGAGGCAAGATTTGAACTCAGGTTTTCCCAGTTTCGTGATTCCGTCCCCTGTACTATCTACATGGCTCTGAAAAATTGGGCAGATTGAAAGACAATTGTTAAGGGAAAAGTTTCCTAATAATTAAAATAATTTTTTTAAAAATGGAATGAGCTGCCTCTGAAAATCATAGGTTCATTAATTGGGAGCTCAAAGGGCCCTTGGAGGCCTAACCACCTCATTTAACTAAAGCCCAAAGGGTTTTAAGTGACTTGCCCACAATGTAGGAAATGCAGAGCTGGGATTTCAGTCCTTGGGTTGAAAATCTAGTGTTCTTTCCAGGGAAACATACATAGAGAGAGGATTCCTCCTCCGTTGAGTCCTTCAGTTGATGGCTACCTGTTTGGGTTGCTGTAGAAAGGATTCTGTTTAGGACCAGGTTGGTCTCGTTGGCCTGTAAAATTAACTACTATTATAGCTACCCATAAAAATGAACCATTATCAACCAGACTAGTTAATTAACCATTCACCATGTGATTCTAGAGCTTTGGTCTTTTCTAGAAAAACTCTCCTGTTATCTTCTAGCTGGTGATTTTCTATTTGGAAATTAGTCCATTTGGAAACAATTCCAAGTGCTGTGCACATAGTGAATGTTTAAAAATATTTTTGAATGAACAAATGAATGCTTGCTCTCAAGACAGTCTGCCATGTCCAGTTGGACTGAAGTTCTATGGAAATAATTGCTTGTGAGGCCGTGTGGTGCAGTACTGAGAGAACTGCCCTAGGAGTGCAGAAAACCCCATGTTTGAGTATTGACTGTTACAAACGTTGGTTGAGTGGTCCTGGAAAAGTCACTTAACCTCCCAGAGACCCCAGGAAACTCCCTTAAATTACAAATTGCTTCACAAGTATAACTCTGAATTAGGAGAAGAAAACCATCATTTGGGTATTTTCTATGCTGATAAAATCAAAGGTATGACTTTAAAAAAGAAGGGGGTATAGATAGTGTTTTCTAGTTCCCAAAACATTTTTCACATTATCCCATCTGTTCCAGAGCTTAACATAGTGCTTGGAACATAGTAGGCACTTAATACTTATTGGCTGACTGATCCCTATAATACCCCTCTGAAGAAGTCCAGGAAGAGTTATACCCAGTTCACAGATGAACCTCGTAGATTACAGACTGATGACTAGAAGGGGACTTGGAGGCTATCTACTCCAATTCCATCATTTTCAGATGAGGAAACTGAGGCCTGAGTGAATTGCTTAAGGCCACATAGGTAGAATATAGTAAGGTTAGGATTTGAACCCAGATCCTCCATCTTCAAAGTCAGGATCATTTTTTGGGGTCCCATAGCTAATAAATGACTAGCTGCTTTCTGACTTGAGCTACTTTTTCTCATACTTTCTACTGATCCATACTACTTCTCTGGTTGATAGGTGGTTCCATGGTACATAGAACACTGAACCTGGAGCCAGACCAGTTTCAAATCCTATCTCAGATACATAATAGCACACGCAACCCTTCCTCACTTAACTTGTCAGCCTCAGTTTCCTTAACTGTAAAATGGAGATCACAATAGCATCTCCCTCCCAGGATTGTTGAAAGGATTGAATAAGATACTATTTGCAAAGTTCTTAGCATAGTTCAGTTGTGTCTGACTCTTTGTGACCCTGTGGGTCATACTGTCCATGAGCTTTTCTCGGCAAGGATACTGGGGTGGTTAGCCATTTCCTTCTCCACTGGATTAAGCCAAATGGAGGCTAAGTGACTTGCCCAGGGTCATGAAGCCAGTAAGTGTCTTGTTTCAGATTTGAACTCAAGTCTTCCTCACTCCAGGACAAGCACTCTATCTACTGTACCACCTAGCTGCCTGGAACATTATAGGTGCTTAATAAATGGTTGTTTCCTTCCTTCTTTGGAAATGTTCCCCTGGCACCCAGGCGAGATCTCCTTTCTTTTAAATCACCAACATCCGTTCCCAAAGGAGCTGAAGGAATTTCCATTTCTAGTACAGAAGAGAGCAGAGGGCTATTTGTTTAAAGATAACTGTCATGCAATCTTTCCAAGGAATCGAGGGTGAGGGAGATGAGGAGTTAACCAGATCAGAGAGGTAAATTATACCTGGCCAAGAGTAGGATCTAAAAGAATTTAGCCTGGGACAGAAAGAAATTAGGCTTCAAGGAGGAAAGAATTTTAATTAAAATGGAAACTTCTCTGCCTCTTACTAACATTGTATTTCTTGAGGCTCAGGATAGTTATAAGATAATTAAAAAAAGTAGAATTACTGTGAATCCACTCAAGCCATGGGGGCCTTGACAAACCACTTCCTATGGCACTACTGAAATAACGGGGAAATGTAATTGCTGAGTTTATCGACAGATTTGGAAAGATCCTGGAGAACGGAAGGGGTGTCTTAGGACTGAGGAAGGGCAAATGTTCCCTTGATTTAAAAAAAAAAAAAAGAAAGTGCAAACTATAAGCCAGCAGCCTTGACTTGGATTCTGAGCAAAATTCCAGAATGTATTATTAAAGAGGTGTGTTCTGAGCACTTAGAAAGAGAAACAGTGGTGACTAAAAGTCAGCATGGCTTCACCAAAAATAAATTGTGCCAAACTATTCTCATTCTGTATATACTTATATGTGTACACTTTGTTCCCCTGAGAGAAACCAGCAATCAACAGGCATTTATTAAGTGTTACCTATGTGCCTGGCACTGTGCTAGATACAGTAGACATCTAGGTAAGTAGATGAAGCCTTACATCTGGAATCAGGGCTGCTTGAGTTCATATCCTGCCTCAGGTACTTACTGACTATATGACCCTGTGTAAGTCATTAACCCTATCTCAGTCTTAGTTTGTTCATTTTCTAAAAGGGGTATAATAATAGAGCCTGACTCCCAGGGTTGTTGTGAGGATCAAATGAGATAATGTTTGTAAAATGCTTTGCCAATCTTAAAGTCATGTATAAATTCTAGCTATCATTATTATTATTATTATTATTTATTATTATTAGAAAAGATACTTCTTGAAAACAGAGATGGTTTTATTATTATTTTTCTACTTATCTCCAGGTCCTAGAATAGTGCCTAGTATACCGAAGATACTTAATAAATGTTTGTTGATTCATTAAGAGATTTTGACAGGGTAGCAAGACGGATAGATTATAAGAATGATATAGAAAGGATATGCTTCTATTTCAACACAATAGTTCACAAAATCTCTAGAACTGTCTTTGGGGGATTGCTGAAATGATGTGGGATAGATATTAAAATTAGGCAAATTTATAACAGATCAAATGAGTGTGGAGCCAAGGAGAAGTTGTGGTCATCTGGGGAGGAGCCAGAGAAAGTCCCTACTGGGGCACCTCTGGGATTCTCCCTAGCTCTGAGCTAACTAACATTTCTATCATCGACTTGGATGAAGTGGAAGAACAGATTGATCAAATGAGCAGATGACACCTAGTTGGAAAGCACAGATTCTAGGAGAGAAAGTCAGGATCCAAAAAGACCTCTATGAGTGAGAATAAGGCACTAGATTGAATGAGACGAAAATTAATAGGGGCATGTAAAATTCCACATGTAGGATTAAAAAAAAAATCATCAGAAATATTGACTATGCAAGATGTGATCAAACAACAGACTTGCGAGTTTGAATAGACTGCAAGTTCAGTGTGAGTCAATAGTCTGATGTGGCAGTCCCAGAAAAGGTAATGTTATCCTAGGCTGCCTCAAAAGAGGCACAGCATCCAGAATGAGGAGGTAAGAGTTCTCTCATTCTCTGCAGACCACACATAAAGTACTGTGCTCAGATAGAGACAGCCTATTTTAAGCAGGACATAACCAAACTGCATTATACCTAGGAGAGGGAGACCAGCAAGCCAAGGAGACAATTAGGGAACAGGCCATCTGATTTGGTCAAAGAAACTGGGGCTATTTAACCAAAAGAAGACTTGGGGAGCAGGAAAACAGTCTTCCAATTATTAAAAGGTTTTCATATAGAAGAAGGGTAAGACTTGTTCTGCTTGGGAAAGTGGAGTGGTGGGTAAAAGGTTCAGCTGCCATAGTTTTAGTAAAGCCTTCCTTAATCCCCCAATCTGGGCATGGTCCTCCTTTCTGCATAGTTTTTTTTTTTTTTAAACCACTCTGACTTCTATTCAATTTGATTCCTGCTTGCATTACTGTGTAACTTGCATTACTGTCTTATCTTCTCTACTAGATCATAAATGTCTTGGGGGAAGAAGATGTGTCTTATTTCATCTTTGGATCTCTAGGACTTATCAAAGAGCCTTACACCTAGAAAACACTCAATAAATAAACAAATATTTGTTGCATTCTGTTAAATTGATGGTATTTTACCTCTCTCAGGCTAATTATTCTCATTCATAAAATGAGGGATTATAGAATCATTCATTTCGATCTAGAAGGGAGGCCATCTAGTTGATCCCCTTAATTTTATAGATGAAGAAACTGAGTCAAGTAGAAGCTAGGTGGTACAGTGGATAGAGGGGTGGAATTAGAATTGGGAGGGCTCAAGTTCAAATTCTGCCTCAAACACTTGGTGGTTGTGTGACTAGTCACAGAAACCTCAGCTTCCAAATCTGTAAAGTGAGCACCGTAATAGCACTTTCCTCATAGAGTTGGTGTGAAGTTCAAATAAGACCATGGAAATGAATATGCAAAGTATTGTGCAAACCTTAAAACCCATTATAAAACCTAGCAATTATTGTCGTTACTGTTGACATCTGACTTGTCCAGATTATACAGATAGTTGGTATCAGAGGTGGTATTTGAACCCAGGTCCTCTGATTTCAGACCCAGATTCCATTCCTTAGATTCTATGGTTCCGTGAACAATGATGCTGGAGAAGGGAAATGATTTGCTCAAAGTCAAAAGAAAAAATGGAAGAAAGGCAAGGGGTGGGGGGTGATGAGTCATATGCAGCTAGTTAGTGGCAGAGTCAGGTCTAAAATTGAGGTCTCTGAGAAGGGATCAGAGTATTTAAACCTGGAAGAAATCATAGAGAGCATTTAGTCCAGTCCTTTAATTTTACAGATGGAGAAGCTGAAGTCAGGTAAGGGGGAGTAGTTAATTACCCCCCAAGAATTGACACACAAGAATGGTATTGGAGTGGCTTTTCTCTAGGGTCACATTATATTTCAAGGAACCCTGAAAAATTTCAACTGTTTCTTTATTTATGAATCTTATATTGCTTGTTAATAGGAATTAAAAAATGATTGTAGAAGATTGGAATACAAGGGTGTTGCTAAAATTCTGTGTCAGTAGAAGGGTTTCTAAGACTACAAGAAAATTTGAAAATCACTGCTCTAGGGAAAAGAGCCCCAGACTTTGGAGTTAAAGGATGCAAATTCAAATCCTGTTACTGCCACTTATTACTTATGCATACTCAGGAAAGTCACTTATCCTCCCTGGGCCTCAGTTTCCTTGTCTGTAAAATGTAGAGGGGAGAAGAAATAACCTCATAGGCCTCTTTCAGTTCTGTGACCTGTGATCCTCTTATAAGATACTGTCCCTCTAATGTTATTAAGTAGCAGGGCTTGGAACTGGAACTCTGGCTTTTGGATCCCAAATCTAGTACTCTATTCTCTGGGATCCTCACCAAGCATAGCCCCTTGGGAATACTGTAAGCCTTGCTACCTTCCCTTTTAAGGAAACATAAACACATTAATATAAAGCAAGAAATGGGGGATTGGGAAACTAGGCACAGGAATATCAGTGCTCCTCTATTATTGCCAGCTATTTAAGGAATTCCCCTGCCTTTCCTGCTTTTTTTTCCTACTACTGGAGTAATATTCACAGCTTTGGAGATCTTTTTGTGCACAGTGGACTCCTTACCTTCCCATCTACCTCCCTGATTCTCCCATTATACACATTCACAAACCAGGAAAGACTCCATTTCAGTGAAACCCATTTGAAGCAGAAGAAAATTGATGACCAGGACGAGAGAAGGAGCCTGTCCTAGACAGAGGTAAAGTAAATCACCTAGGGCCCAAAAGAGAGCAGGGCATCTACTTCAACTTGGCACAACTCTGGTGTGGGGTGATTGTTCTTCCTTGCTATTACACTAGAATTTGACTAACATGATTAACAGCTGAAGAAACCATCATAGCAACACTAATGTGAACACCAATAGTACAATGACCCATGGCTACAAACTTCCTCTTTTCTCTTTCACCTCAGGTACTCAGAGGACTCCATCAAGCATTGTTCCACTGTTGCCATAGCAACTGAAGCAGGCCATTAGAGCATTACAGGGAAATGTGAAGACTTTGGGGTCTTAAGATTTGTCAGGGAGTGACAGAATAATTCACATGTGCTCCTGAGCATCAGGGTGGCAGGATTAATGGGGTCTTATTCAGTCCTCAGCTTGCATGAGTGTCTTCCATTAGCAGTAATGGAAGCCATATGGCTATTTGGGGGCAGAGGGTGGGAGCGCGGGAGATGGAAGAGGGAGAGAGAACACTAAATGTCTATGCAGGCATGGTAAGTAGTGTCAGGGAAGCAGGCTAGCTTCAAAGCCAGTGGAGGTTTTGTAATGCCAACTGCTGATAAGGAGTCCTGGGTATAAGAGTTGGTGTTTGTAATTGAATAGAACTGATACTTTGTATGTGCTCCACTTTCAAGTTCTTGGATTCCCTGAGACAAGACACTGTTTTCACCACTCTGTCTCAGGAACAGCTCTGAGGGACAATCAATATTGGTCCTTTTGGACGGGAGAAATCTCTACTGAGGATAGGAACCAAGGAAATGGAGCATGAAGGATTCAGGCTGAAGATGAAGTTTAATTCCTTGGTGATGAGGATTGTTAAAACCTGGAATGTGACTGCAGAGAATTTCCTTCTTCTGAAAGGATTTAAATTCTCCATGGACAACTTAATTCAAGGACTACAAAGGACTTGGAGAAGTCATCCAGTCTATCCCCTCTCTGTATGGGACCTCATTTAAACAATCTGATGAAACGGATGAAACATTAGTACCATATCTCATAAAGTCCATACAATGAGCTTCATCTTCTGTCCATTCCTGCTAAGAAAGTATGACAAAAAGGGAAAAAGAGGGAAGGATCAATCCATTCTTGTGATGTACCAACGAGACCCAATCATAAGGGCCAATGTTTTCATAGTTCTTTTAGCATTTGGAGAGGGTTCTCCAACATTTGGGAAAGTTAAAAAAAATCATAGGTCTAGTGCTGGAAGGGAACTTGAATCTTTCTAATTTAACTCCTTCATTTGAAAGATGAGGAAACTGAGGTCTAGACAGGTTAGGTGTCTTACTCAAGGTCACATAGACAAAACTCATTGGAAGTGGAATTTAAGCCCCTGATTTCAGAGCCAGGGCTCTTTCTGTGATACCATGAGATGATTTTGCTCTGCTAAGAGTGAGTCTTCTCTTCCTGACTTGCATTGAGTTTTAGACCCTAGAGAGCAGCTGAGCTGGGAACTATGCCAGGAGAGAATGGAACATCATGGAAAGGGCTAACTTGACCTAAAAAGTGACAAAGTAATTTGACCCAAGCACAGGTGCAGAAACAAAAATTCTCAGCCAACAAGGCAATCTGGAATGTGTGTTGGTGTATCTGTATAAAAATACCAACTCCTTGTATATTTAGCCTTTCTTTGCTCATCATTCAGCTTTTACATAGAGCCACACCTCCTCACCTTGTCCTCCAGACATCTCAGAACACTCCATCTCTATTAAATAACATATTGTGTGTATGTATACATGTGCATATGTGTGCGTATATATACACATATGTATATGTATATATGTGCAAGAATGGGTATATAGGAAAGAGAATGAAATGCCACGTCATCCAAGAAGTCTTCCTTGATCTACCAGAGTGTAACTAATACTTCAAATTCTAAACTCACATCCCCTTGTTTGCATGTTTCTAGTATTAGTTATACTCCTATTTGTATCACATTAACTTATACAAAGGTCTTATCACCTAGATTTCTCTTAAATTCTTTCTAACTCTATTCTATGAAGCACATATCATTCTATGATACCTATGAGAATAGGTATCACATCTCATTCCTCTTTTAAATATTCTTTGTATTATTTTTCCATTTATCTTTTTCATTTCCCTTTTGTGTATTGTCTTTCTCCATTAGAATGTAAGCTTCTTGAGGGCAGGGACTGGCTTTCTTTACTCATGTACTTGTATCTCCAGGTCTGGTGCATAGTAAATGTTTAATAAATGCTTACAGGGGCAGCTAGGTGATGCAGTGAATAGAGCACTGGCCATAGAGTCAGGAGGACCTGAGTTCAAATCCCACCTCAGACACTTAACACTTATTAGCTGTGTGACCTTGGGCAAGTCACTTAACCCCAATTGCCCTGCCTTCCCCCCTCCAAAAATATAAAAAAATAATGCTTACAGCAATTAGGTAGTACAGTGGATAGAGCATTGGGTCTAGAGTCATGAAGGATCTAAGTTCAAACATTATCTCAGACTCTTATTATCTCTGTGACTCCTGAGCAAGTCATCTAATCTCTACCTTCCTCAGTTTCCTCAATTGTAAAGTAGGGATAATGATAGCACCTACCTTATAGGGTTGTTGTGATGATCATATAAGATAATAGCATTTGGAGAGACCGTGGTACCAGACACATAGTGGGTGCTTAATAAATGCTTCTCCTATGCTGCCTCTGAGAACCAAGAGAGTACTGCTACTAATCTGTTGCATGACCTGGTAGTTGTTCCTTATCTTCTCCGTCCTTGGTTTTCCTAATCTGTAAAATGAAGGGATTGGACAAGATGCTCTCTTCCAGGGCTGCTTCTAACAATCCATGATTTGTTAGCTCTGGGAAAGAGAAGACATTTTCTCTGAGGAGCTTATCTCTTGGGCCAGAGGCAGGTGGTTAGTTGGGGATTGGGGGGGGGGGGGAGTGGAGAAAGAACAAGCGTAAGAGGGAAACACATAAACATATACTTTAAAAAGATGAAAAATTCAGTGATAGTTTTGCATATGAAGACTGAGGGATAAATAAAAGAAAGAAATACAGAATATGAGAGCTAGAAGTCAGTCAGTTCACAAGCATTTATTAAATGCCTCCTGTGTGCTAGGTCTGGGCACTGAGGATATAAAAGGCAAAAATCCTGCCCTCAAGGAACTAACATTCCAAATGGGAGAACTTTCAGGATCCTCTAGTCCAGGCATTGGAAAACTGGCACAAAGGCCATAGTTTGTCAGCTCTCAAAGAATAACAGAATCTCAGGGTCAGAAAAGACCTTGGTTGCCAATTAGTCCTGCCTATACTTGAAACAAAATGCCTTCTCCAACATACCTCACCATTAGTCTACTGCCCAGTCTTTGTTTAATGACCTCCCTGAGCAGAAACCTGCCACCTCCAGAGATGGCCCATTCCACTTCTGAATAGCTCTAATTGTTGGGGAGGATTTCCTTAGACAGCAAGACTAAACCTGCCTCTCTGTGACTTTGACACATTGCTCCTGGTTCTGCTCTCTGTAGCCAAACAGACCAAGTCTAACCTTTTTCCCCATGATGCTTCTCCAACACCTGAACACATCTCTTGTGTCCTGCCTAAGTCTTCTGTTTTCCAGATTAAACAGTTCTTTCAAGAGATCTTCATAAGACATGTTCTCACCATCTTGGGTGATCTCCTCTGGACATTTGCCAGTTTATCGGTCTCATCCCTTCATTTTTTCACATAAGAAGAAGCTGATGTATGAGAGAGGAATAATTTATCCAAAGTAATATAACTAGTGATAGTTGGAACTAGATAGAACTCAGGTCTCTCGACTATCGACTTTGATCTTATCATCTCATTAAAGCTCATTCCCTTAGTAAGTAATGGAAGATGTTGGGGTTAAATCATGGAAACGATTTATCCAGAATTTCATGGCTAGCACATGGCAGAAGCATACGAGAACATAGGGATAGAACTTGACCTGCAATTTTATTCCCCTGGGGAACTCCCAAATGAAGAAATCTTTTCTACTAAGAGAGGTTGGCACCTTCTCTACAATTTCCACTGCTAGAGAGTTGCCTGAAGCACTGAGAGATTAAATACCTTGCATAGATAGATAGAAAGGGAAGAAAGCAAGGGAACAAGCATTTATTAATCATCTACTACCTGTCAGACATTGTGCTAAGCATTTTACACATGTTATCTTGTATCATCTCAACCCTATGAGGTAGGTGCTATTATTATTCCCATTTTACAGTTGAGGAAACTGAGGTAGGCAGCATTTAAGTGACTACCCAGAATCACATAGCTAGTAAGTGTCTGGGGCTGCATTTGAGCTCAGATCTTCCTGAATCTAGTCAGTGCTCTATTTACTGTGCAGCCTAACTGCCTCTAAATAAATATAGGTAGGTAGGCAGATAGGTAGACAGACAAAGAGATAGATGGATGGATGGATGGATGGATGGATGGATGGATGGATGGATAGGTGGATAGATAGATAGATAGATAGATAGATAGATAGATAGATAGATAGACAGATAGACAGACAGACAGTCTCAACATTCAGACAGATGCATAAAGATACAAAGCATTTATTAGTACTGTGCTAAGCCCTGGGAATTCAAAAACAAGAAAATAATATGGTCCTTATATTTTTATGTGGGAAAACAATACATAAAAAGGAAATGCAAAGGGTTGGGGGTAAGGGAGGATACTAGGATAGGGGAAAGGCAGCCAGTGTGTAGATGAGGAAGACAGGAGGGTGATCCAGAAGGAGAATGAGCAGCATGGTTGGGAATTCTGTTAATATGGGTGAGGACTCACCAATCACTTATCTGGCCCCAGGCAGCTGTTGAAATAGCCAGTATGGGTCAAGAACAGGATTTAAAACCAAATTCTCCTGGCTATGGGCAGCTCTCTACCCAATATGCTGCCATGCTACTTTTCATACGAAAATATAACATCTTACCATCTAGCTCCATTCTTAAACCTATCTTGCTTCTCAAACATAAAATAATTTGCTATATATCTGTAGTTACTCATGAAAAACAAGTAATAAACAGGAATGCCTGCTCATATCACTCATATCTGATACAGTTTTAGAAATCTTAACAATAGCAATAAGGATGAAAAAGAAATCAGAGTAAAAAGTATTGGCAAACAAGGAGTTAAAATATTTCTGTTTGCAGACAACATGATTAGAGTCCTAGAAAATTCAAGATATGCGGTAAAAAAAAATTAATAGAAGTAATTAATGACTTTGGTAAAGGAGCAAGATGCAAGCTAAACCAATAAAAATCATCTTTATTAAGATGAATCAGGATAAATCACCAAGAATGAAGAGAAACTGCTAGAGAAATAGTTCAGGATTTTTTCCTTTTGTATCCTTAACAGCACTGTGTCAGACACACCAGCAGGTGCTTAATATATATTGATTGCTGACTGAATAAATTCATATTCTAAACCAATGACAATAGAATCACTATTCAATAAAAATGTCCATAAAAAATTAAAATCACCAAAAAAAATTAAACATGCTTAACTACATAGCTAATACCATATACTGCTACAAACTCAATGGGCTAAGTAAATATATTGTAAAATAAATAATAAAAATCTGGGAAAAAAGAAATAATGTTATCATGAAATATCCATGGGAAAAAAATCTTCCGATCAGAGAAATGCAAATTAAAGGAATTCTGTGGTTTCACCTAATACCCACCAGAGTAACAAAGATGACAAATGTGGAAGTGATAAATGCTAGAGAGGCTGCTGGAAAACAGGCACATGAATGCGCTATTGGTAGAGTTATGAATTGGTCCAGCCATCCTGGAAAGCAATTTCAAATTATGCCCCCAAATTTACTATACTATGCATATGTTTTGACCCATCTAGCCATACCACTACCATGCCTATTCCCCAAAGAGAGAAAAGAATGATGAAAAGTACTCATATGTACAAAAATATTTTAGCAGCTCTTTTTGCAGTAGCCTTAAGCGAACATTATGCCATCTGAGACAAAGATTAAGGGTTCAGTTATGTAAAAACAAACATGTTTGGCACAACAGAAAAGCAAGATCTCCAAATTAAAATAGAAGAAACAGATTGGAAAAATATTTGAGGTAATTAAATCAGATAAAACTTAGATATTTAGATGTAATAAAGAACAACAAAAATATTTTAGTTGTGAAAACCCAGTAGGACTAGGAAAAAACAAGTCTTTACTAAGCTATCACTCTTTGCAGATGATGTGATGATATACTTAGAGAATCCTAGAAAATCAAGTAAAAAACTACTTGAGAAAATAAATAAATTTGGCAAAGTTGCAGGATATAAAATAAGCCCACATAAATCCTTGGCATTCCTATTTATTTCTAACAAAATCCAGCAGCAAGAGATAGAAAGAGAAATTCCATTTAAAGTTACTGTAGACTATATATGTATATATATATATATATATATATATTATATATATATATATATATATACATTTATATATAATATTATAAAATATTTGGGAGTCTATCTGCCAAAACAAACCCAGAACCTATATGAACACAATTACAAAACACTTTTCATACAAATAGTCAGATCTAACTAATTTGAAAAACATCACTTGCTCATGCCTAGGTTGAGCTAATGTATTAAAGATGACAATTCTACCTAAATTAAATTACATATTTAGTGCCATAGAAAAACCAAAAAATTATTTTATAGAGGAAGCAAAAATAGTAAGAAAATTCATTTGGAAAAACAAAAGGTCCAGAACATCAAGGGAATTAATGAAAAGAAATGCTAGGAAAGGTGGCCTAGCCATACCAGATTTTAATCTGTATGATAAAGCAGCAGTCATCGAAACTACTTGGTACTGGCTGAGGAATAGAGTAGTGGATCAGTGGAATAGATTAGGTACACAAGACACAGCAGTTAATGACTATAGCAATCTACTGTTTAATAAACCCAAAGACACCAGCTTTTGGGATAAGAACTCACTATTTGACAAAAACTGCTGGGAAAACTGGAAAATATTATGGCAGAAACTGGGCATAGACCAATGTCTTACACTGTATACCAAAATAAAG
The DNA here is from genome assembly GCA_028646515.1 of Pseudochirops corinnae. NCBI lineage: Eukaryota > Metazoa > Chordata > Mammalia > Diprotodontia > Pseudocheiridae > Pseudochirops > Pseudochirops corinnae. Next base: position 309,385,049 of record CM053586.1, on the reverse strand, counting down.
TCTAAATGGGTACACAATCTAGGTATAAAGGCTGATACCATAAGCAATCTGGGCGAACAAGGAATAGTTTATGTCAGATTTATGGAGAAAGGAAGATTTTATGACCAAACAAGAGTTAGAGAGCATTATGAAATGCAAAATGGATAATCTTGATTACATTAAATTGAAAAGTTTCTGTACAAACAAAGCCAATGTAACAAAGATTAAGAGGGAAGTGGAAAATTGGGAAAGAATTTTTACAACCAGTGTCTCTGATAAAGGCCTCATTTCTAAAATACACAGAGAACTGAGTCAAATCTATAAGAATACAAGTCACTCCTCAATCGATAAATGGTCAAAGGATATGAACAGGCAGTTTTCAGAGAAAGAAATTAAAGATATCTATAAGCATATGAAAAATGCTTTAAATCACTATTAATGAGAGAAATGTAAATCAAAACAACTCTGGGGTACCACAAAACAAGAAAATGATAAATGCTGGAGAGGATGTGGAAAAATTGGAACACTAATGCATTGTTGGTGGAGTTGTGAACTGATTAAACCATTCTGGAGAGCAATTTGGAACTATGCCCAAAGGGCTATAAATAAGTGCATACCCTTTGACCCAGCAATACCACTTCTAGGGTTGTATCCCAAAGAGATCATAGAAGTTGGAAAAGGACCCATATATACAAAAATATTTATAGCAGCTCTTTTTTGTGGTGACAAAGAATTGGAAATCAAGGGGATGCCCATCAATTGGGGAATGGTTAAACAGGTTGTGGTATATATTCTTATATAATAGTATCTATTTTTATATAATAGCAATGGAATAATATTGTGCTATAAGAAATGAGGAGCAGATGGACTTCATAATAACTTGGAGAGACTTATATAAACTGATGTTGAGTGAGAAGAGAAGAATCAGGAGAAATTTGTACACAACTGCAGACACATTGTATGTGTGTTACCTAACTTTGATAGACAGGGCTCCTCTCAGCAATGCAAGGTTATAAGACAACTCCAAAAGACTCATGATAAAAAGAGATATCCACGTCCAAAGAAAGATTTATAGAGTCTGAATGCAGATTGAAACAAACTACTTGCTCTCTCTTTTTTTGTTTTGTTTCTTCTTTCTCACTGTTCACTCCATTGGTTACAATTCTTCTTTACAACTTGATTAATGTTTAATGTGAAGGTATTTGTAGATCCTATATTTGACTGCAAGCCACCATAGTGGGGGAGGAGGGGGGAAGAGAGGGAGGAGGAGAAAATTTGAAACTCAAGGGATTGTGGAACTGAATGTTGCAAACTAAAAGTAAATAAATAAAATTAAATTTAAAAAAAGTCTTTAATATATCATTGGCAGTGACCAATTGCAGATGTAAGATTACAAATATTTTGGAGAGCATTATGACCATACAGAATAAGAGTCACAAAGTTGATCATATCTTTTTGACATAGGGATTCCATTGCTAGGTGCCTATCCCCATAATACCACAAAAACAAAGAAGGACCCAATAGTACAAAAATATTTCTATTTTCTCTATTTGTAATGGCAAAAAACTCCAAATCAGGTAAACAATTAAACCTGGAAGCAACTGATATGTTCAACAATTTTAAAAGCACTAAAGAAATTATAATCCATTGTTGTAATATACAAATGGGAACATCCTAGTGTAGTGAATGGAGAGCTGGACACAAAGCCAGGAAGACACAAGTTCAAATCTCAGCTTGGCCACATACTATCTATGCAACCTCCTAGTTAAATCATTTAACCTCTCAGTACTCTATGAAACTCTCTAAGACTATAAGTGGTAGAAAAGGTGTCAACCTGCATTGGGAGAGGGAGTTTCCTCACCTAGAATTTCCCTAGAACCATGAAATCATAGATTCTGACCCTGTTCCTAATTTACTATAGCAGTAGTTTGACACAGTGATTAGGGAGCTGGCCTTGAAATCTGAAAGACCTGAGTTTTTCTGACATAAACTGGTTGTAGGACCCTTGACAAGTCAATTAGCCTCTTAGTACTCTAGGCATCTGTCTAAAACTATGAGTTGTAGAGAACGTGCCCATCTTCACTGGTAGTGAGAGTTTCGTCTACCAATGGATAGTTCTTTACATTAGTGAAATCACAGGTCTGGTACTTATCCTTTCTGTTAATGTAATGAATACTGTGGTTCTATAAGCAACAACAACAAAAAATTAAGAAATAGCAATGAAAATATGGAAAGACTTGTATGAGATAATGAGTAGTGAGAGTAACAAAACAGAAACAAGAATTTTATTACAAATATCAAGAAGGAAGGGAGGGAGGGAAGAAAAGAGAGAGGCAAACAGAGAAGTAGATAGAGACACAGAAAGAAAGAAATAGAAAGAATGAGAGAAAGAGAGGAAGGAAAAAAAGAAATGAATGAAAAAGGGAGAAAAAAAAGGAAGGAAGGGGGAAAGGGAGAAAAGGAGGAAGATGATAGACTTTCCATCAGCCTCTAAGGAGACATCTGAAAAAAACAACCAAAGCATCTTTTTTGCTTCTATTTTGTTTCCTAATTTGTTTAGTTCTGCCTTCATAGAGGTTCAGAGCTTTGGGAAAGATTTTGCCCCCTTGTTTTATATATTCATTTACTGAAATGCATTCAGCCCTCTAAGAAATGGTAAAAAGTAAATAATGATTCTATAAAAGCTAAAAAAAATGGGACTCTAATCATTGTTATGTAGTAGCATTTGGAAGATTCCTGATGATCTTTGACAGTTGACTGAAATTGCCACAGTGATGATTAACTGGGAAACTGAGGGGAAATGTGTATGGGCTGGCAAAAATTATTTGTGAATTTAGAAAATATGATCACAAGACTGGCAAAACTAACCAGTTATATGATCTTTGGCAAGTCACTACACCACCACCACCACCACCACCATCATCATCATCATTTTAACCATTATCATCACTGTCACCTACACATGTATTATAACTATCTGTATCCCAAGTTTAATAGTGTCAGTGTAGCCCTGGGTGACTCACTTGGCCTCTCAGTGCCCTGGACAGCTCTTTCTAAGACTATAAGCTATACAACACGTGTTGATCTGCCTAGGAAGAAGGAATTTCTTCATCTATGAGTTCTCTGTACCAATGAAATCACATGCCCAGTCTCTCTCTCTCTCTCTCTCTCTCTCTCTCTCTCTCTCTCTCTCTCTCTCTCTCTCTCTTTCCATTTTACTCACAACAACCCTGAGAGAGTTCCAAAGGGGGAACTTGTACTTGATCACGATCATAAACAGTTCATGACGTCACAGCCATTATACAAGTCCAAGTAATTCTGACTCAAAGATCAGTTATCTTTCTGTCACAGCATCCTGTTAACTCATCATTTAATTCCCTCAGTTACTTCATTTGTTGAAATGATGAGTCAGACAGTTAATAAGCATTTATTAAGCACTTAACTATATATCAGGCATGATTTCAAGTGCTCAGGATTCAATGAAAGGCTAAAGACAGTCCCTGCCCTTGAGGAGCTCAAGGTCTAATGTACAAATGTACATTATGTACAAATAAGGTATAGACAGGATAGACAGGAAATAATCAACAGATGAAAGGCACTAGAATTAATGGTGGCATAAGAGGCTTCCTTTAGCAGATGGGATTTTAGCTGGGACGTGAAAGGAAGTCAGGGAAGCCAGGAGGTAGATAGGAGAAAGGGGAACATTCCAGGTATGGGCAATAGCCAGAGAAAATTCCAGAGTTGGGGTGGCTAGGTGGCACAGTGAATAGTGCTCCTGGAATCAGGAGGACCTGAATTCAAATCTGATCCCAGACACTTAACACTTACTAGCCATGTCACCTTGTGCAAGTCACTTAACCCCAAGAGCCCTGCTTTCCCCCCTCTAAAAAGCCAAAAAGAAAGAAAGAAAGAAAGAAAGAAAGAAAGAAAGAAAGAAAGAAAGAAAGAAAGAAAGAAAAGAAAAGAAAAGAAAATGCCAGAGCCAAGAGACAGGATATCTTGTTTAAGGAAGAGCAAGGAGGTCAGTGATTGGGTGTGGTGTGATGGTAGAGAGAAGGGTTAAGAAGACCAAAAGGTAGGAGGTGGGGAACTAGGTTGTAAAGGACTTACACAGAGAATTTTGTATTTGATCCTGGAGGTAAAAGGGAACTGTTGGATTTTATTGAGTATAGGGCATGATTGTATATAACATGGTCAGACCTATGCTTTAGGAAATTCATTCTGGCAGTTGAATGAAGGATAGTGAGGAGAGACTTGTGGCAGGTAGACCAACTAACAGGCTATAGCGATAGTCCAGGTTTGAAGTTATCCACCAAGGTTGTTCTCATATCAGAGGAGAGAAGGAGATATATTGGAAAAGTGTTACAAAAGTGAAATTGACAAGCCTTGGCAATTGACTGAATATGGCAATGAGAAATAGTGAGGAATTGAGGCTGACACCTAGGCTTCAAGCCTAAAGAACTGGGAGGATGGTGTTGCCCTCAACAATAATAGGGAAGTTTGGAAGGGGGGAAGGTTTTGAGGAAAAAGAAAATGAAATTAGTTTGGACATATTGTGTTTAAGATGTCTGACGGACATCCCATTGGAAATGCATGACAGGCAGTTAGAGATGAGTGAGGACATTTGACTAGATTGCCTCTAAGGTCCTTCTAGTCCCAGCATTCCATGGGGTTAATCTCTAATATTGGGAAGTGCCCCGATTGCCCTTGGACTCTCAGTCCTTGATATTTCAACCTGTTCAAATATCCACAGCTAATTCTAAACCAAATATTAAGTGTTTTTTTTTTTTACCAATATCAAAGTATGAGGGTTACTGAATGCTCCAGCAACTGAGCATGTCTAAGCTCCAGTATGCAAAGTAATTACAAAAAGTGATTTTAATCACTAATAATAAATAATAATAGCTGGCACTTAGAGGTTGTAAAAAATAAAAAATGAAAAAAATTATCTCATAAGACTTACCTGGTCACCACGCTGCAAGGCATTTATTACAGGTATTAGCCCCATTTGACTAGTGAGGTAAGAGGAACTGACAGACAGGAATAACATCCCCAGGGGCCTCAACTGTAGATAATAATGATGCCTTCTGACACTAATGCTTGAATCTGCAGCTTTTAGCCTCTAACCTCCAAAATACAGGCTACCCATTGATTAAAAAGAGTAGACACATAGCTAGTCCCCATCCCTCCTCCCTCCCCCCCAGGGCTAAACAATGCATCCATAGGAAACACCATAAATGGTGTACTGAGATCAATCATTTAAGACATTTAATTGGAGATGGAGAGAAAACCAAAGAGAGACATATCTTGGGAACTTCAGGAGGGAGAGACTTCAAGAAACCCGGAAGCTGCTGGGGAGACTGCTGCCAGGGCCAATAGCATATTGTGGTAGGGCCAGGGCCCATTACACTCCTCTCCTCACTTAAAAAAAAACAATTTAGAATCATCTGGGGTGCATGATGAATGTTGTTCATTTTGGTGTGTATGGACATACGGTGTATATGGACAATATGGTGCAGTCTTAGGGAGTCAAAAGGTCAGTTGTTTCTCCCTATTGGATTAGTACAAGTGCTTCAGTACTCTCTAAATGGTGGCACTAGAGGCAGCTAGGTGGCACAGAAGATGAAAAAGGGGAAGTGAATAAGCATTAATTAAGTACCTAGTGTATGTCAGGCACTGTGTGTGTTAAGTGATTTATAAATTTATCTCATTTGATTATCACAACAATGCTATGAAGTAGATGCTTTTATGATCCTCATTTTACAGATGAAGAAACTGAGGCTAGAAGAGGTCAAGTGATCTGCCCAAGGTCACACAGCTAGTAAGTATTTGAGGCTATATTTGACCTCAGGTCTTCCTGACTCTAGTCCTAGAGCTTTTATTCACTGGTTCACCTAGCTGACAGACAGCCAAAAAAGCATTGGATTTGGGATCAGATGACTTGAGTTCAAAATCTATCTCAGATAGTTTTCCAAACTGCAAATTGGGGATAATAATTGCACCTACCATACTGGATTATTTTATTTTATTTTTTTTGGAGAGGAGAAGGCAGGGCAATTGGGGTTAAGTGACTTGCACAAGGTCACACAGCTATTAAGTGTTAAATGTCTGAAGGTGGATTTGAACTCAGGTCCTCCTGACTCTAGAACCAGTGCTCTATTCACAGTGCCACCTAGTGGCCCCACCAAACTGGATTCTTGTGAAGATTAAATGATGTGATATGCTTTGCAAACCTTAAGTTGCTATATAAATGCTATTATTGTCTGAGTCCCTGGGACCTGGGACAAAACTTTGGTCATTTCTCCCTAATTATGGCTTAGAGAAAGAAGACACCTTAGGAGCTGCTGAAGAAGAAAGTATTGGCCAAGCAGCAAAGGGCCCTAACCTCAGTCTTGAAAGTTTCAGTAATATCAACACAAGCTAAAGTGTAATCAATAATTATTTTTATTTTAAGTTTTAAAGATTAAGGAAAGATTAAAGAGGTCTCTGTTATTGTCTCTGTCTCTGTCTCTGTGTGTGTGTGTCTCTCTCCTCAGCACCTGGACAGGTCCAAGCTGAGTTTTCAGAGAAGTACATCTTGCTCCCAGGGGAGGGAATATTGGATCCTGATCAAGACTGTCGCTTTCTACAGAAGCAGACGGAGAAATTAGGACAGTGGGAAGCCCTCCCCTCCTGCCATCTTCTTCCCCCCTCCACTGCCCTTTCCTGATGAATTCCTCAAACCTCATTGGAAAGAGGAGTAGCCAGAGGTGGTCCCCAGGACACTAGTCAGGTGCATTAATCACTTTCTGTCTCTTCAACAGAGCAGAGATGGATGACCCTTCAGCAGGGCTAGGGTGTAATAGCAGCTCTAATAAACACAATTAATACTGCATGCCTGTGTTCTCACAACTGCTTCTTCCTTTTCTGAAGTCCATGGCACTGGCTTAGCCTCCCCTTCTACCAGCTACAGACTAGGGAGTAACAGAGATATGAAATTTCACAAAATGGGGGGATGGAGATGCATTATTTTCCTCATTAGTAATATTACCAAAGATCAGCATTTATAGGCTACCATAAATAATAATATGTACCATAATAATTTGGGCAGCTAGTTGTCACAGTGGATAGAGTATCAGAGTCCCTGGAGTCAGGAAGACTCATCTTCCTGAGTTGAAATCTGGTTCCAGACACTTATTAGCTATGTGACTCCTGGACAAGTCACTTAACCCTGTTTATCTCAGTTTCCTCATCTGCAAAATTTATTGGAGAAGGAAATGGCAAACCACTCTAGTATCTTTGCTGAGAAAAACTCAAAGAATTGAACACAACTGAAATGACTGAACAACAAAAATTTGTAGGTTACTTATAGTTTAGCAAAAAAAAAATTGCAAAGTACTTTTCACATATTGATTCATTTGACCCTCATAATGACCCTGAAAAGTAGAAGGTACTTTATCTCTATTTTACAGACAAGAAAACTGAGCAAAGGAGAGTTGAAGTGACTTGTCTAGGGACACACAGCTAGTAAGTATAAGGCAAGATTCAAATTCAGATCTCCTTGACTCCATTGTACTACCTAATTTTCCAGATAGGGAAATTCAGATTCAGAGAAGATAAATGTTGCAGGGGTGTGGAAACTGTGACCTCGAGACCAAATGTGGGCCTCTAGGTCCTCAGGTACAGCCCTTTGACTCAATCCAAACTTCACAGAACAAATTCCCTTAATCAAAAGATTTTTTCTGTAAAACCTGGACTCAGTTAAAAGCCAAACCCAGGGACCTAGAGGGTCTCATGGCCATAGATTTCCCACCCTGGTGGGACTTGGGTCAGAAGTTCAAGGGTTAAGAGCCTGGTCCTAGCTTGAAGAATCAGGCTTCACTGAGGATTAGAATAGTGGGAAAAGGGACCTGGATATGGACTTAAAGATTTGGAATTTGAATCCTGATTTTTACCACTTAACTATCTGCATAACTTCAGGCCAATTACTTCACTTTAGGGAGGCTTGTTGAGGTCAATGTTATCTCTTTCATTAGAATGGAAGTCCTTGGAGGACAGGGGTTCATTTGGCTTTTTCTTTGTATCTACACCACATAGCACAGTGCTTAATAAACAATTGTTGATTGATTAGTTGATTGGGTTTTTTTCATCTGTAATATTAGAGGACTGGACCAGACAACTTCTAAGGTACCAGCCAGCTATAAGTCTGTGACTCTTTGAAGTACATGAAAGGAAACCATGACCCCACTCCTTAAAAAACCTGACATCTGTCCATAAGATACACGGTTGCTACAGCCTAGGGAATCAGTCTTGGACAAGCCAAAACATAGCAGCTAAGAGGGGAGATCCAGAACCCATTCTGATAGGTCTAGTTCCTTGAAGAACCATAGGGTATAGGTGACCAGGAGTTAACTTACAGGTCCCAGATAAAAGGGACCCCACAAACTTCCCTTAAAGCAGTGAGTTCCCTTTGGAGTTCTCTTTAGTGCTATTTCTAACAGAATCATAGGATTTCAGAAGTGAAGATGACTTTGTTGGAGATCTAGTCCAACCTATACGTGAAAAAAGAATTCTTTCTACAAAATAATCAATAAATGTTCATCCAGTCCTTGCCAGAAGACCTCTGATGAGGGGGGGAATTCATCCCCCAACCCTATTCTACTTTGGAATAGCTCTAATTGTAGGCAAGCATTTACTGACATTAAGCCTCTCAATTTGTCTTTTTTTTTTTTAAACACTATTTCATTACATTACAGAAACTATTCATTGCTCCTAGTTCAGTTCAATTAATTTCAATAAGAATTTGTTAGGCACCTACTATGTATTAGGTGCTAGGGAGACAAAAATCAAAATGAGAAAGTCCCTTGCCCTCACAGAGGCATCAATGCTACTAGGGAAACAATAGGTATATAGATATATCAATGTAAAATATGGTTTAAATATTTTATATTTACTTTTTGACTATATTCATTGCATATTTGTGTATTTATTTCATATTTATTTACATATTTTGTATTTTTCTTTATAGAGAGAGTGATTCGGCAGAGAGAGGGGAATCAATGGGTCCACCTTCTTGGATCAGAGAACAAATCTAATTCCTTCACTACATAATAGCTTTTCAAATAGTTAGGTGATGTAGTGAATTCATGTTTCACTTGAATTCAAATCCAGCCTTAGATAATTACGAGCTGTACGACTCTGGAAGTCATTTAACCTCTATCTGTCTCATTTTCTTCATCTGTAAAAAAAGAAAAATAATAGTACCTACCTCCTAGGTTATTGTGAGAGTAAAATGAGATGATATTTGTAAGCATTTTGCCGATCTAATAGTACTATATAAATGATAGATATCGTTATTGTTATTATTATTATACTTGAAGCTTGCTATCATGTCCTGTTGATGGCGGATGGGATTCACACTGGACCCCTGAAAGGAAAAGCCCTTGAAGTTTTCTACAAAATTTCAGGAACCCAGTCCCTGAGCCCAGATCTCTGGCATTCACCTGAGGCACCCATCCCATCCCAGTCAATAATCATTTTAACTGCCCTTTCATTGCGGCCCTCACTGGCTATACCTGGCCCACTCCAGACTCCTCACCACTCCTTAATCCCGTCCAGATCTTCCTACAGTCTTTCTGTGTAAGATTATCTATTTTACCCTCACCAAATGTGCAGATTCTTAAAATCTGGCCTGCTTCTATTGTTGACACAATAAACCTTATCTTTGACTAAAAGAAGGCTTGAGTGGTTGAATTCTTTCAAGGCAGACCCCCCACCTTGTACCCTTGCATTTTGGGGTTCCTAGCACCTGTAGACTGCAGCACTGCCATGAATCATCTTCCTCAGGTAAAATCTCTAATTCCTTCAATCAATCCTCACATGACATGAACTTGAGGACTTTCACCATTTTGTTCTCTGCTGAATACTACCATTTATCATTGTCCTTCTCTAATTATGGTTGGAACTCAATACTGACCACAGCACTCTAGACATTGAATGCATGACCAAAGCAATGTTCAGTGGCCCTTGTAAACTATGTCACCCCTAATATAGACCAGGAAAGCACTAGCCTTTTTTGGTGGCTATATTACACTATTAACTCATATTGTATTCACAGTCCACTAAAACCCCAAAGTCTTTCTTTCAGAAAGAAAACTTATCTATATTTTCCCCATTTCTACTCATGAAGTTATTTAAGAAATCTAAAACTAATGTTTTATATTTATCCTTACAAAGAATGAATGAAGCAGTTGTTTATCATCTACAAAACAGTCTGCTAAGTGTTAGAGATTCAAATAGAAAAGTAAGACAATCTTTGCCCTCAAGGAGCTCATATTCTAATGAGGGAAATAATGCTTATGGAAGGCTTCAGCTATGACTCAGGTGGAAAAGTTCCATGACCCTTAGTGTGCAGCACTAAAAGCAGATGGTAATTCTCTAATACCATTTCCACTTAAATAAATCTTATCAGTTTCTGCCGTGCAACCAGTTGACAGTACCAAGGACCTTGGTGACTAGAGATTTCTTTTCTGGGTCTTCAGTATCTGGGACTCAGAGTGAATGTAAATAAGCAATTGTTTCTGTTTTGGCCAGAAAACCTGAGGGTCTTCCCCTCCCAGGTTTTTTTTTTTTTTCTGACTAGGTAAAAGAAGCCATCATATGTCTCATTTCTTACCTACTCTTAATCATGGAATGGGCATTGCCTCAGTCAGACTGAGACCTGGGAAAGACCTTAGATTAAAAAGATCAAGGTCTCTCACTGCATCTATGGCCATCTCCAGTCATCCTGATCTAGATATTGCTGCTGAACCCAGATGGCTCCAGAGGAGAGAGTGAGCTCAGTGACTTTAGCCCTGCCTCACTTAAATCCAATTCATTTGCAAGTCATGACATCACTTTCCTGATCTGAGGATCTGAGACTATAATAGCTGCAGGAGCAGTTGTCAACTGCATCTCCACAAGGGTTGCTTTCTAGGATGAAAGCCTTATTATTCACAAGGGGCTTGGGTTCAGGGTTCTTGTTTCATATCTCTCAGGCTTTGAGGTATGGGGGGAGATGGTGACCAAAGTGACAGTGGTTTGATTCATCTGGCACATGCTTTCTCCTATCTCTCCAATACAGTATCTTTCTCCTCCAGCAAGCTTGGCTTACTTGCCCTGTGGATGGCATTTGATTGGCAATTGTTTTAGATGGATGGCTTATTCTCCATAGAAGACCCACCCCTCCCCCACCATGATGATTGTGAGGGATGGGTGGGAAGTAAGAATGGTGATGTGAGAAGTGAGGTCACTCCCAGAGATCATATGCTCATCTGTCTGTTAATGATAGTTGTTCAATAGTTGTTCCTTGTGGTGATGAGAAAAATCATCCCTTACTCCACAATGATTTCTGTTCTCAATCACAGACATTAAGTTGTAAGCAGATCTCATGGTTTGGGGGTCACTGATATTGCCAAGGCTTTGGAGTTCAGGGTCCTGGGCTATCGAATTGAGGTCTGAGAGGAGGTAATGATTATGATGGTGGTGATTTGGTTTGCTCAGTATTTGCTTCCTTCTACCTCTCCCACAGAGTGACTTGCTGCTTCAATTAGGCTGACTTGATGATTTATTTACTTAGATTCAGTCCAATACTGAAATCTTTTTGGATTTTGATTCCATCATCCAGGATGTTAGCTTTCCCTCCTAACTTTGTATCATCTGCAAATCCAATAAATATGCCATCTATACCTTCATCCAAGTCACTGATTAAAATCTTGAATGGCATAATGCCAAGCACAGATCCCTGGGGCAGCCCACTATAGACCTTTCAAGTTGTACCGTACTATTAATAATTATTAATAACTAGGCTTTGGGTCATTGAAGCAGTTTAAAATACATCTAACTGTGCTATCATCTGATCCATATCTCAACATATATTCACACAAAAATAGTATGAGATATTTTATTATGCATTTTGCTAAAATCTAGGCAAATTATAATTATAACACTCTTCTAACCTACCAGTTTAGTAACCCTGTCAATGAAAGAAATAAGGTTAGTCTGGCAGGGTGTTTGCTTGTTGAAATCAAGTTGATTGTTTGTGATTATCATTTCCTTTCCTAGATATTTAATGACCATGTCTTTAATTATATGTCCTAAAATTTTGTCAGGAATGTCAGTCAAACTGACTAGCTTATAGTTTGGAGGCTCTACCTAGGATCTTCATATTTTTTGAAAATCAAATCATTTATCCTTCTCCATTCAGTCTGTCTTCCATTTTCCATTATGTCAAGTCAAGTAAAAAAGTATTAATTAAGGTCTATTCTATGTCAGGCACTGTCTTAAGCACTGGGGTTACAAAGAAGGGAAAAACAAATGAAAAAGAGTCCCTACCCTCAAGGACCTCAAAATCTCATTGGGGGGAGACAATACAAAAACAATTATATTCAAATAAGGCATATCCAGGATAAATTGGGGGTAGTCTTTGAGAGAAGGCACTAAGTTTAAGGATAACTGGAAGAAGCTTCTTTCAAAGGGGGAACTTGAACTGAGTCTTGAAGGAAGGTTCAGAACCTAGGAGGGGAGATCAACAGGAAGAATTCCACACATGAGGGCCAACTGGTAAAAATGCCCAGAGTTGGGAGATGGAATATCTTATGGAAAGAACAGCATGAAAGCCAGTGTCACTGGACCTCAAAGTACTTGGAGGGAAGTAAAATGTAAGAAGACTTGAAAAAAGTGGTGTAGGTTATGGATGGCTTTGAATGACAAACAGAGGATTTTATATTTGATCCTGGGAGTTACAGGGAGTCACTGGAGTTTACTGAGTAGGGATTGAGTATGTATGTGACATGGTTAGACCTGGGCTTTAAGAAGATAAATTTGACAGATGGGTGAAGGATGGACTGGAGTGGGAAGAGACAAGGCAGGGAGACTAAGCAGCAGACTATTAGAGTCTAGTTGTGTACCAGGGTAGTGGTTCCTCTTAAAGTCTCCATTTTGGAATAGAACCTAGGAAAGCCAAACTTCATCCTTCTCATGGTTCTATTTCTGACTTTCTAGACTTTTGTACAAAGTGTATGCACTTTCCCCCACCCCATGCCACATTTCAACTTTTTTGTGTGTATTAATCTGCCCTCAATAAAACGTATGCTCCATGAGAACTGCAGAAGAAAGTTATTACTATCCAGAGAGGATCATGGAAGACTGCCTGGAGGAGATACCATTTGAGCCAGACTTTAAATGATGAATAGGTTTTTACATATGATGATGAAGAAGGAAGGCACTCTAGGAATAGGAGACTGTATAGAACACACACACACACACACACACACACACACACAGCAGAGTAATTCAGGATATATCCAAGAAGATGGAGTTTTCTACTTTGGACAGAACATACAATGTACAAAGCAAACTAAAAATAGAAAGTCCATGTGGCATCAGGTTGTAGAAGGTCTGGTGAAAGATAGTATAGAAACTTGCCCAAGGTCATACAAGGAAGGACAGGGCAAGAACTAAGACACTTTTCTCATGTTATCTGATAACAGAGGTAGAAAGAGGGGTAGAGTAGATAGCGACAGACAGAATGACTCTACTCTCTCACAGTGTTCCTCCATTTTTTCCTTATAAGACCTTCTTCTCATAGTCCCCTCTCTGCAGGTCTCTCCAGCCTACTGTCAGAGCCCCAATCAAATATTCCCTTCTTAAAGATATCTTCCCTGACTAGACCAACCCCCTATCATTACTCCCTCTATGAACACCCATCTTCTTAACTTAGGGTTTATATTACTCTTTGGGCACCTATGAGTTGAGGTAATTGTAATACACTAGGGTAGGTGTCATCCTCTCCCACCCCTCCCAGCTCAGGACCTTCATTCTCCCTATGATCTAAGTGGCTTCACATAACCTGCCTTCTATCAACAGAATGTGGATAATTTGGGGATAGTGAACCCAAACTGCCAAGCACTTTCCCCTCATACAGATACTGAATCCCAGGTGGTGAATAGCTGGCTTGGTACAGACAGTTTTCAAAGAAAAGAGAAAAGGACATATTTGTGCAAAAATATGTATAGCAGCTCTTTTTATGTGATGGCAAAGAATTGGAAATGGAGGAAATGTCTATCAATTGGATAATGACTGAACAAGCTGTGATATATGATTTGTGATGGAATACTACTGTGCACTAAGACATGATGAGCAGGATGGTTTCAGAAAAAAGCTAGAAAAACTTATATGAATTAATACAAAGTGAAGTGAGCAGAATCAGGAGAACATGGTATTCAGTAACAACAATAGTGTACAATGATCAATTATAAATGATTTGGCTGCTCTGATCAATGCAATGATCCAAGACAATTCCAAAGGATTTACAATGGAAAATGCTATCCACTTCCAGAGAGAGAACTGATGAACTATGAACTCTGAGTACATATCGGAACATATGTACTTTTTTTTCTTGGTGTGTGTGTGTGTGTGTGTGTGTGTGTGTGTGTGTGTTTTCTTTGGCCACATGGCTAATATGGAAATACACTTTGTATGGCTTCACAGATATAATTGATATTATACTGCTTGCCTTCTCAAGTGGTGGAGGAGAGGAAGAGAAAGGGAGAGAATTTGGAACTCAAACTTTTAAAAAAATGAATGTTACAGTTTAACTAATTGTGAAATATTTAATGAAATAAAAATATGTTAATAAAGCTATTACTAACTCTCTGCTCACAGTTAAGGTCTGGAATCCTGAGAGATAGACATAGATTTTGGTTTTTTGTGTTTTCCTTCACTTAAGTGTTATATACAGGATTTTAGATTTTTTTTACTTAGTTTTGTTGTTAGGATTTGGGTTTTCTTCTATTGTTTACTTAATTAGGGTGATTTTATAAAATAATTTATTTTCCAGAGTTAGAGTTATTTAACCTGTTCTTCTAAAACTGGGTGTATAATGTAAAGAAACTATACCCAAACCTTGCAGACATGCATGGTACAAGGGGAAAACTGCTAAATTCAAAGTCAGAGCATCTTAGTTCATATCCCAGCTCTATTAGGTACCACCTCCATGACCTTAATCAAATCTTTTCACTTCTATACACCTCAATGCTCTCAGCTTTGAAAGGGGTTCTCTGAGGTCTCTTCTAGCTCCAAACCTTTGATTCTAATGTTGGCTTTGGGGTCAGGACTAACTACAATGTTGTGGTCTAATTATGTTGAATTCTGTCATACCAGAAGTGAGAGCAAAGGGCTGAGAGCATCTCTGAGATTGGGAACCTTGGAGACCAGAAGAATATGGGTGCCCTTACATGAATTTTTACTTTCTCCCTTAGATCAGTCCTACTTCTGTAGAAAATGTAGCCAAATAGTAAAATACCAAAATGGAAACTAGCTGAAGGAGGGAAGGAAGAACTTTAATGTGCAGGTTGTTTAATCAGCCCTTAGATCAGAGAAAGAATTGGTTACAATTGCACAGCCACAGGGAATAGCATAGAATAATAAAGCTGGAAAGGATCTTTGAAGTAATTTCATTCATAAAATGACTTAAAGTTGGAAATGGACATCAGAACCATCTCGTCCAATTCCCCTAACATTCATGTTGATTCTTGCTTAAGCAAGAATCCCCTAACATTCGTGGTGAGTAGTCAAGTGGCCTCTGTCAAGATTCCCATCAAGGAGAGTCCAACCTCTCCATTGCATGGAAAAGGAATCCCTAGTCTAGGGAAGTTAAGGGGCCTGTCCTTTCATTTTTATTCAAGTTTTTTGCCCCAAATCTCACAGCTCCCTTACTGTGCTAGAGTTTGGATCACAACTCATGTCTTCCAAATCCTAAACCAATGCTCCTTAGTAAAGTCGAGGAAATAATCTGTTCAAATTCATTTAGAGGAGCTCCATTTGTAGTTACTCAAAATGTCCTTCCCATTTCACTCTTTCAGTGTTATTCTAGACCTTTGATGTTTCTTTCTCTGGTGCATCCTAGGGTCATGGAACGTTAAGAACAGAAAGGAACCTCACATACCTTAGAGGTCATCCAGCCCACTCCATCCCCTCTTTTTATAGGTGACAATACTGAGGTCCAGTGAGAGGAAGTGACTCAGTCCAAATAATAGTTACTTAGTGGCAGAGATGGTACTAGAACCCAGGTCCCCTAATTCCCCAGGCCATTGCCATCTCCATTATACAATATTTCCTCCTTAGAGCTCTAGGAATGACTGATCAATCTCATCCACCCAATCGGCCTATATGTCTATTTTTCTCACTCCTTTGAATATCTTTCCTGTCTTTGCCTACTTGTCCTTCCAACTCTTCAAAAGCAGACTTAGCCCTTTGATTGGCTGCCAGCTGCCTGCTTGTCCCATCAATCAAAAGAGCCAGCACTAATAGGTTTTGCATGGATCTCACAAGCTCCCAGTTTCAGCAGGAGGGATAAAAAAAAAGAAGAAGCAGCAGATTGTGTACTCTTTTCTTCGCCTACTCTCTCTTCCTTAAACAGGCAATAATTTATTTGATGTGGCCTGCGATTTATTTCATGGCTCACAGAACTAGAGATTGGGGGCAATAAAAATTTGTCAGACTATTCAGACCTGTCATCTCCTGAGTGCCTTCTTCAGGCACCAAGGTTTCCTTAACTACCCAATAACTCTTCTAGCTTATTGCCAGCTTACCCTGTCTGCATAGTAGGTCTATACTTCTATGAGTTTGAGCACATGTTCACAAACAGGAGTCTGAATGAAAGCTGTCTAGGACTAAAATAAGTCAGGTCCTGGGCAAATAAAATCTTAAATAAAACCTGAAATACAACCCACTCCACTACTGCCTTGCTATATCTGTTGACCACACACTTTATTGTTACACTAATGGACTCATGATCTCATAAGTTTAGAGTCTCTAACATAGAACACGTAATTCCTAGTGTCCTAGAGCAATCAGAGGACCTGAGTTCAAACCCCTCTTCAGGATGCATTCATGATTCATCTCCACAGGACTTTTCTTATTTTGTCATAGAAACCTCTATACCAGTGAAACTCACTCCATTCCTGAACTATTTTTCTCATGGGAAGTATCCTCTGCCTCTGAGGCTTCACCTTGTGACTAATTTGTTCATCCCAGAACTTCCAATATAAGGAGGAGGCACAGGCTAAAGATGTCTCCATTTCTCTCTAGGCTGCACTGCTGACTAATCTCCATGCCCCTAGGTCAGGAGGCTTCTCTTCACTCCCCTAGGTTTCTAGTTCCCTTTTCTGTGTTTTCTTCCCCCATTAGAGTATAAGTTCCTCTAGGTCAGGCACTGCCTTTCTTTCTTCATGTATTTATTTGTTTTCCCAATGCTTACCATAGTGCTTGGCACATAGTAAATGCTTAATAAATTCTTATTGATTGACAAAAAAATTTATCTCCAACCTGTGACTTTAAGCAAGTCCCTCTGATTCATTAGGTCTCAGTTTCCTCACCTGTAAACTGTGGAGATTGTATTAATGTCTTCTGTAGTCCTGTCTTGCATCAGATTTCTGATTCATGATCCTTTCCTCAGTCCAGATCCTGAATCCAACAGACCTTTTCATCTTGTGTAATTCTAGGCCATATCTTTTTGAAAGTCTACTATTAAATGTCTACCCAATGTGCTGGAGGCCTTCGGGTTCATTTAATATTCTATCAATGCTAATTTAACACTTGAACTGTCCATCTGTTATCCCTCATTGCATGATTTTTCCAGTCATATATGTCCTTGAAAGTATCTTTTAGGCCACTTCTCTTAAAATCTTATTTTATTGATATCTTTGGCTTTCATAACAGTTTAATTTACAAATATATCTCTCCAGGCTACCTAGAAAAACATCCATTAAGTAACAAAGATTTTAAAAGAAATGGAGGAGGAAAGGGAGGAGCAGCACAAAAAAGTCAACAGATGTTCCAACCATTTCTGAGAGTATATACAATTTTCCACAGCAACAAACTGAGAACAGAGTTAACAGTGAACAGAAGGAGATGACATTTCTTCAACTCTTCTCTGGGATATGGTGTATAGAACACTGGACTTGGAGATAGGGAGACCTGTGTGACTGTGTGACACTGGGCAAGTCACTTTACAGCTTTTGGCCTCAGTTTTCTCATCTGTGAAACAGGTAAAAATAACTCCCACCTCCACAAGCTGTCATGAGAACCATATGCGATAATATGTGTCAAGTACTTTACAAACTTCAAAGCATTCAATAAATGCTACTTATTATTATTTCACATCATTGTTTTCTTTTTTGTTCTGTTCCCGTTATTGCAGACACTGGTTTTGCTAAGGAAATTCTGTGTCAATTAAAATACTGCATTCATGCATCTCTTCACTCCTCTTAGTTAATTTATTTTCTGTGGGCACCTTTGTAGACTAATGTCATGTTTTTCACCCCTATTCCCTTTTAAGTCACCTGAAATATTGATTCACCTGGTGATCCCTGGTATATAGCCATTGAGCACCACTAGGAGAATATTGTTCAAAAGATGGGCTTTTGTGAAAGTAAATGGCTTGGGAATCCTTGAAATCATGGTTTAACTTGCCAAGTCTAATCCAGCCTGAACTCTTTTTCCTGTTTAGTTCAATGCCCATTTTTAGTTTTTGTTTGAGACACAGGTATTAATGTATTAATAAGCTATCTATCCAACTGCGTGTCATAATCTGAGCAATACAACTTCTTCATCCACTTTATTTTCTGATGTGGATGGTAAGATCAATGTCATGAGACAGAAAGCCAGGTCTGGGGTCAGAAAGACATCTTCCAGAGTTCCAATCTGGCCTCAGACACTTACTAGTTGTGTGGACCTGGGCAAGTCACTTAAACCTGATTGCTTAAAAAAAAAAAAGTTTGCTCTCTGCTACATTGACCCATTGTTTCTAGTTCTTCCCTCTGAGATAAAACAGAAGAAATAAAATCCCTCTCCCTTGTAATAGCCCTTTAAACACTTGATGATGTTACCAGACATGTTCTTTTTAAGGCTTCTCTTCTACAGACCAAGCAGCCACAGGCACTTCAACCCTTCCTCATTGGGTATAGTTTCCAGTCCCCTCACCAATTGGTTCACTCTCATTTAGTATATATTCAAGCACGTGACATGGTTAAGTGAATAAGGGCTTGACTAAGAGTCAGGAAGACCTGAGTTCAGATCTAGATTCTATTTACTAACTGTATGACCCTGAACAATTCACTTCACCTCTTTCTGCCTCAGTTTCCTCAACTGTAAAGTGGGCATAACAACAGGACCTACCTCTCAGGGATGTTCTTGTCAAAAGTAGGTAGGGCAGCTAGGTAGTGCAATGTTGTGAGTGAGTGAGTGCCCCACCTACTACATTTTCTCAACTCTTCTTTGGGATACTATGGATAAAGCACTGAATTTGGAGTCAAGAATGCCCGAGTTCAAATTCAACCTCTGACACTCACTAGTTGTGTGACCCTGGGCAAGTCACTTAACCATGTTTGCCTCAATTTCCTCATCTGTAAAATCAGCTGGAAAAGGAATTGGCAAACCACTCTAGTATCTTTGCCAAGAAAACTCCCAAAAGATTTCATGAAGAGTCAGAAGTGACTAGAAATTACCGGACAATAGTGTTTAGCAATAGGTGCTACACAAGTGTTGTTCTCTTAAAACAGAATGTCTAGAAAAGACCACAGTACTCCAATTCTCTTAGCTGCAGACCTGCTACTCTTCATACTACAGCATGTCTCATCAAAGCAAATCATTGTTGGCCATAGAAAATAGAGATGGGAATGGGGCTGAGTGCAGTGGATGCTGCAGTCAGAGGCAAGGTTTAAAAACTCTGAGACCTGATATAGCACACCTGCTGTGATTTTTAAGCTGAGAGAGGAGGGGCTATTTAACCATCTGGCTAAAGTATCTGCTTTGCCTCAAAAAGTTTGGGTGGGTACTTCCACTATCATCAGTCATTCTGACAAGCCCTGACAAGCCCTGTGCCAGGAGCTGTCCTTAGTGCTGAAGATATAAAGAAAGGCCAAAAAATGTGGTGCTGCCTTTAAGCAGCTCACATTCTAATGGGGAAGACAGTATGGGAATAACTATGTATATACAAGATACATGCAATGTAAATTGAAGATAGTCTCAGACAGAAGGCATTGGGGCTGGGATGGATGGAAGTAAGATAGAAAAGGCCTTCTGTAGAACATGGGACTTGGGCTGAATCTCAAAGGAAACCAGGAAAATTAGGAATTGGAAGTGGGGGGGAAGGAGAGAATTCCAGGCATGAGGGACATGTACAGTAAATTCATGGAGATCAGAGCTGGAGGTAGCTAAGGAAGTCAAAAGACAGAGTAGTCTTCAAGAAAAATATTAGTAACAACTGACATTTATGTGATACTCTTTGGTTTACATCAGTCCTGTAAGGCAGATATGTGCCTACGTGAACTGATATTATTATCTGCTTTATACTGAGGAATAAAGAGAGACTCAGAGAGAGAAGTGATTTGCTCAAGTCACTTCTCAGCTAAAAAGAATCAAAACTAGATTTTAACTCAGGTTATTTCTTGCCACCACCTCAAGGGCTCTCTTTATTAACCTACGCTGAATAAAGGTAAGGAAGCTCAGAGTTGCTGCACCTTAGAAGGGGTTGGAATCTTCCCTTCTCTTTCCCCCCAACAACTAAATGTGTTTCCACTCTTTGGCAGTCCCTGGAGACAATGTGATGTAGAGGATGGACATTTTTGACAGTCTTCCATTTTGGGACAAAGACATCAGTCAGCCAGGAGTAGAGATGAGCAGACAGGGGACCTGAAGGCCCTAGCTATAGCCATGAACCTAAGGCAATCTCAGGTATGCATGGTACACAAAGGACTCCAGGTCATCCATTAGTCTTTTCAGTGATACCATCTGCAGTATCTTCAAACACAAGAGACATTAACAGCTGTCATGTCTGTCGGTCTGATTTATATCTCCAAGAAATGATGAAAGGGACATATTATCTTCACCTAGATCCTTTTCTTCAGAATGGAACTGTGACTTCATCTTCCTCCTGTGCCCTCTTCCTCAATTCATTTCAATGTAATTCAATTCAACAAACAATTGCTTTAAGCCAGTGATTCTCAACCTTCCTAATATCGAGACCCTTTAATACAGTTCCTCATGTTGTGGTGACCCCCAACCATAAAATTATTTTCATCGCTGCTTCATAACTGTAATTTTGCTACTGTTAGGAATCATAATGTAAATATCTGATATGCAGGATGTATTTTCATTGTTACAAATTGAACATAACCCACAGGTTGAGAACGGCTGCTTTAAGCCCTTACTCAAGGCAAAACATTTTGCCCGGTGATGGGAATGGAAAAATGCAAAACAATATATCCCCTGTTCTCAATAAGCTTATAATCTAATAGGAGAAATAAAAGCAGGCACAAATTCAACTCAGTTAAATTCAGTATACCTACTATGTGCAAGATTTTATGCATGGCTCTGAGAGATTCAAAGACAAAAATTGCAACAGTCCTCACTATCAAGGAGTTTATATTCTTCTGTGAAAAAAACTATATACATACATACACACACACATATATACATACATAAAAGTAAATACATAACTTGTACAAAGTGCAAATTTCCTGGGGAGGGTATGAAGCCAACAGTTGGAGGGGTTCAGGAAATGCTTTACAAGGAGGTAAACAAACACTTGAGCTGAGCCTTGAATAGCCCTAAGAATCCCAAGAGCTAGAGGTGAGGAAGGAGAACTTTCCAAGCATGGGTAATAGACAACTTGGGCAAAGTCATGGAGGGGTAGGAGACAAAATGTCACGTATAAACAACAACAAGTAGGTCAGTTTTGGTTGGAAACCAGAGAGAATAAAAGAAAGTAATATGAAATAAGTCTATTTTTGTTTTGTTTTGTCTTTTATATCCCCAGTGCCTAGTACAGTGTCTGGCACACTATAAGAGCTTAAGAAATATTTGTAGATTTGTGTTTGACTTATTGTAACTTTTCTGATGCACTTATGTAATATGGCATGTTATTATTGATCTAATTAGTGTATTATTTCTTTACTATTAACTTCTATAAGGGATGAGATCATGTCTTATCTAAATCTCTGATCTCACCCAGCACCTAGATCTCACCCTTCACTCAACAGTGGCTTCAATAAATATTAATCACATCCCAAGGACTAGGCCAAAATGGTCACTATGTCTTGGCCAGCTCTGACAATCTATGATTGCTGGATACTTGATAAATTTGGCACTGATTTCTGAAAAGCAGTTTGCTTTTGAGGAGTTGACTCTGAGCTCTGACCTGGAAAGGCTAGGTAAAGAGTGATTATCTGGGCTAGGCATTCTTATGACTTTACTTAGGAATGAACAGCCCCTTTCACACTTTTGTAGGTAACTATTTTGATTCTCAGGAGGTCCATGTTGTGGGCCCTAGGCTCTTCCTCTATTAGGAACGTCCTCTAAGGCCAACCAGGGCTCAGCAGTATTCTATTCTGAGCTTACCCAGGAGGTGTTGGGTCAGACACTCTGCTCTGTTGTTGCAGGGCTGTGCACATGAAGACAATGCTAAACACACTCGTTTTCCATTCCAAGGTTTCCCTTGAGCACTTGGCTGCTGGCATTGATAGATATTTTCTCCATTTAAAGAAAGTAGGAAAAAACCCAAACCCACCCTTCTTAACATATAAAGTAATGCAGTGGTTTTACAAATGAATTAAAAACCTTCCAACCTTGGCAAATGTATGCTTAATCTTTTGTGATGTCGTTAAAATCCCAAGCTACTCATGAAATGAGATAGAAAGAGAGAAAATTGTGAGAATTGTAAAGCTATACAACGATATTGTTACCTTCCCTAGAAGGTGTCTTGCATTCCTTCCAAACATACTTCCTTTCAATCCCCATCCAATGAATATGCTTAATTTGTAGCTGGAGAGAGTCAAGAAGGCCCTTGTCTGACCCTAAGGGCCAGGAAACACTGGCTGGGATTCCAAAGAGACACCATTGCAACGTACTTGACTTTAAATTATGGTTCAATTGCTTGCTATATATCTGATGGATAATTCTCTCTCTTAGGGACTCAGTTTTCATATCTATACAATGAAAGTGTTGGAGCTAGGTGATCTTTCAAAGCCCTTATAGGCCAGAAGGGATAGCTTTGATACTATAATGTCCTCTGAGAACTTTTAAGGAATAGGGTGTGGTGAATTGACCTTTGATTTTCTCACCTAAAGTGAAGGTCATTATAACTACTGGAACTGTCTGGAACGAAGCTGTTAGTTACTAGGATTAAATGACCAGCTCTTTGCCTCAGAGTGGCAACCTCTGGGCTGGGCTTCTTCTGACACAATGCCCCTCTCAGTCCTCTGCAGGCCTTTCATATAAACTTGCCACAGGTATCCTATTCTCTTCAGTCAACCTCTCCTCATCCTGCACACTGCCTTCCTGTTTTGCTTGCATGAAGTATAATCACTGGTGGTAAACTCCTGGGAACAAACAAAAATGAGAGAGGCCATGGGGATCAACTAAGAATATATAATTTGGTCCAGTTCAGTTCCACCAGGCAACCCCTGTGAAGGAGTAAAGACAAAGGAAGCAAAACATGGCATATGACCAAACAGATCCCTAGGACACTCCACTAGAGACTTCCTTCTATAGGTGTACTTTGAGTCTAGTCATTTAACTAGCTCCAAGTTCATTGAATAAGGTACATTGAATGTGTGTCCAGGCCATATCTGTCTATCTTTTACACAAAAATAACATAAGAAGCTTTTTTTCTAAATATGACTAAAAATCTAATTGCATTAAATGTGCTGAATTTCCCTGATCTAGAACTTTAGTAACTTACAAAGACGGTAATTCAGTAAATTCACAATGACTTGTCTTACTGAAGCCACATAGGCTCTTTCTGATCACTTCTTCCTTTTCTAGATATTCACTAATCATCCCTTTAATAACTTGCTCTAGAATTTTGCTGTGAATCTAAGTAAGGCTCCCTGTCTTATAGTTTAAAAACCATACTCTCTGTTTTTTAACAAAAAATCTGGGCAATATATTTGTTCCCCCGCCCCCAAGTCTTGTGGTACGTCTCTTGTTCCCTGTCAATTTTCAAATATCTTTAAATCTCAAATAAAATCATTAACAACCATATCTGCCAGTTCTTTCCATACTCAAGAATGTAATTTATCTGGATCAGATAACTTGAATTCATTTTTGGTAACTGGGTGTTCTTTTAGTATCTCCTTCCCTCCCAATGAACTATGAAGATCTACATTCACCTGCCTTGGTAGTTCTCATGGAATTTCCAGTGTCTAGTTGACACCTCTTTCTTCTAGGGATTGTAACAAGATTCCATGAACCTTAATAATGCCTATTAATCCTGTTTGTTTTTTCTTTCTGTGACTCATCTGGGGCTGCCTCCTTTTCGACAATCTGGACTCTCTGTTGAAAGATCCTTGCCTACAGTCTGCAGCCCTCAGGGGGCAGAATTTTATCTCTTTTTCTGATATGTCATATTGAGCTCTCCAGCAAAGTTTTGTTGATCTAGATGCAGCAAGCATGGAGCATGCATATGTTCATGTTTGTATTTGTGTTCGTGTGCGCATGTGCGTGTGTGTCTGTGTGTGTGTGAGTGTGTGTGTGGAGAAGGGGAGAGAAAGACAAAGTGGGCGACAAATAAGTTGAAAAGATTCATGTGAGAAAAACAGCTTGTCTTTCTCTGTCCTCAGTAAAGGAGCTGGAGGGCAATGAGCAAGAGACACTATGGGAGTCATCAGAGGGAACCTACTACCCACCAATGAATTCACTTCTCCTTCTGCAAATAGCTTCCTACCTGGAGTTGAAAGGAAGGAAGGAAGGAAAAATGACTTAATTACATTAGTGGTGATAAGGAAAAGGCAGAGGAGGGCCAATAATGGCTTGGAGCCCTGCTAATGGAATTTAGAACCTTTCATCTCTAGATGTGGCTGGTGTGACTTGCAGTCTGAGTAGATTAGGACCAAATGCTATTACCATCTGGTGTCTGTTGACTGGCTGAAGGAAAGAGGAGCCAGTGGGAAATGCTTCCCTGCCTTCTGTCTGTTCTGTGAACTTTCTAAAAAAAAAAAGGTGTTGCTAGTTAAGGTCATGGTTTCAGGTTAAGGATGGGTTTCTGTCCTTTACTCTGAGCTGTACATTTAGTATTTAGTACTGTACATTTAGTACTGTACATTTAGATTTAGTACAATTTTGAGACTCTATTGAAGAGACTAAGGTGGTCCTTTTGTCAGAACATCAAAGGTCATCTCTGAAGTCCTTTGAAGATTAAAGTGTGGAAGACGATAATGACCATATCACTCCCTTGCTCAAGAAACTTCACTGGCTCCTAGTGGCCTCTAAGATAAAATGCAAACTACTCAATCTTTCATTTAAAGTCCTTCATGATGTGTTCCCGTGATTATTGCACCTCTTCCTTTCATGAACACTACATTTCAGCCAGTCTGAATTCAGCCATCTCATTCTACTTCAAAATCAGTACTTTACCTCCTACTTTATTTCTGATGTAGTTATCCTCCATGGAAAGCATTATCTTCTCATCTCTACCTCTCAGAATCCTTAGGTTCCTTCAAGATTTAGCTCAGGCCCCTTTTCCCACAGAAAGTCTTTCCCGAATTTCTTAGTTGTTAATACTCTCTCCTTTTCAGATTTTCATGGATAAACTTGTCTGTTTACACGCTACACCCTTTTCCCTCTATAAGCCCCTTGAGGACAGCGACTATGTTTTATCATACCCATAATTCTTAGAACAAGGCCTTGCAATATCCATGTGGATGGATGCTAGATAGAACTTGTCCAATAGCCTGGATATCTGGGAGAGACATACCAAATGGACAGTGAGCTGGAGCCCAAGTTGGAAAGGAAAAGAACTGACTGCATTGTTTTTAAGAAACAACAAAGCACTTTAAGAGACCCCAAACTTCTTGAACAGCAAAGGCCCATCTGTTCTATATGCACATTTCCCCCCAATATCACCATATGACAGTAAGAATGGGAACACCTCTCCCTCTGAAGCAACAAAGGTGAGCAATATATAGAAGGTGAGAGATAGAGACATGATGGCTGTGAACAGGCTGCCATATATAGTTAATAAAATGCTCCAAAGAACAGTAGTAAATGATGTCATCAAGGAATTGTATGGGTTGATCCTATGGTAAGAGTGAGGCATGATAGGTGGACTATCAGAACTGGTTCTCTTGCAACGTCAAGAAAGAGCAAGGAAGGCTTCTGGTGCATGGGGTAGGTACCCTATGGTGAACTTTTGAGAGGACAAGGATGAAAATTGCAAAGAATGGGCAGGAATCAAAAACAGAAGAACCAAGAGAACATTGTATACAGTACCAGCAATATTTTTTTAAGAATGATTTCAGGTGAATAAGTTATTTTGTCTATCACAAATATCCAAATTAACTGTAAAGAACATATGAAGAAAGATGCTATCTGCATCCAGGGAAAGAACTGATAAATAGATATATAGAATAATTTTACACACACACACACACACACACACACACACACACCAATTTGTGTTTAATGGTAGCCATCTCTAGGGTGGGAGGGAGGGAAGAACAAAAGGGAAAAAATAAATAAACATGATAATTTCATTGTATATTTGAAAATGGAATAGCAAGTGGTATATAACAGATTTGCAGTTTCATGTGCAATCATCTTTTTTATTGTACTATGTTATGGAAATATTTTCTTATTCCATAAATTAAAAACAAATACATTTTAAAAAAATACATTCATACAGACCACAACCTATTAGAATCACATATAATGTTTAAAATAAGGGCTTATTGTTGTTCCTTTATCATTTTATAAGTCCTAATTTGATTAAATGATACCTCAAATTTTTTTTTTTTTAATGGGCAGGCATGAACGGGTTGTTACTGGCATAGTCATACAACCTGACTAGATAACAGATCCATTAGAGTATTTGATAAACATGTTTTAGTTGAATTGGATGGGATTATAACAATGTACTTGTCACAGTCTCATGGTCAGAACACAGATGACTGATATAGGATTTCATTCCATCGTTTGGTCTTCATAGAGGCATGTTAGACATGGTGGAGAGGAAGAAACTTGAATGCTTTAGCCCCATTGCGCCAGTAACTCACTGTATGATCTCTCTGGGCCTCAGGGTTTTACTGCTCTGAGATGAGGATAATGAAGTCAACCTTCCAAGAAGGAACATTTAATGATAAGGAATCATTATTATAATGATTGTGTTATAATGCATAATTATAATGCATGATGGAAAAAATATTTTCCCTTCCTTTATAACTGCAGTTTTTAGTACCATAATTGACACACAGTAGGTGTTTAATAAATGCTTGTTGACTAACAGTGCTACCTAGATGCTGATTAGAAAATATAATCTGAAACTTTAAAACTCAGTCATTTAATATCTGTAGCATTCACATAACAGTTACCCCTTAATTGAGCTCTGAAATAGGCTCTGTGCTTGTGTATGTGTCTGTGAATATATATTCCTTCTATATATTCCTTAAGAAGTCAATTGCAGACTTCGCTTAGAAAGCCCCTTTATGACTTTTTATTGTTAACACTATAAATTACACAAACAGCACTACTTTTTTTCATCTAATACACATTATATGGTCCCTATTAAGGTCATTAAAATGATTTTAATGTTATACTTTACCACCACGCAACACTCCACAGTGGACCTCCTGCTTATTTCTTTGCTACCCATGTAGTTCTCCAAGTCATGTCTTCGCAATGACACAAGGGCCAAACTCCCTGATAGAGGAGACATTTCTACCATGCAAAGACCTATTCAAGAGATGTTAGTGGCTTCTTAATTTGTGGCTTATTTTTTCAATTAACAAGTATTTGCTAAATTTCAACTATGTGTCAGGTACTAGAGGCTACAAAGAAAATAAAGAAAATAGTCGCTGACTTCACGGTGCTTACATTCTACTGGAGAGAGAGAGACAATATGTATGTGTACAGATATAGAGGGACAAGTATGCAGCATGTAGATACAAGGACTAGACTTGTGATTTAATTGGTATAAAGAACTTGTGGTATGTAAAAACATTCTACCAATGTTGTTGTTGTTCAGGAATTTTTAGTCTTGTCCAGCTCTTCAGGACCCCATTTGGGGTTTTCTCGGCAAAGATACTGGAGTGGTTTGCCATCTCCTTATTCAACTCATTTTACAAATGAGGAAACTGAGGCAACAAGGTTAAGTGACTTGCCTAAGGTCACAAAGTTAGTAAGTGTCTGAGGCTCGATTTGAACTCAGGAAAATGAGTCTTTCTGACTACAGGCCCCGACTTCTATCCACTGTGCCACTTAGCTGCCTGACTATTAATTTGGTCAGAAATTTATAATCTTAGAGTTGCCTAGAACATTGAGAAGTTAAATAAACTTGACCAGGATCACCTCGTCAGTATATATTAAAGGTGGGACTTGAACTCAGACCTTACTGGCTTCAAGGCTCACTCTCTCTATAAAATATATGCACAATAATTAAAGGGAAAGGGAGGCTTTTACGATATCTTTGCTCCCTCTAATGCTAAATTTGGAGACAGAAAGAAATGGGTCTACATCCTTCCTCTGACATTTACTAGTTATGTGACCTGGGCAAAACACTTAACCTTCCTATGGTCCAGTTTCTTCCATTGTAAAAGAAAGAGGTTGAATCTCTTGTCTTCCCATGTCCCCTCAAGCTCTAAAACTATAATCCTATGATACAGAAGTCGTAGGACTATAATACACACACATACACATATATACATGCCTATACACATAACATATTATATATTACTTGGAACACATGTATATATATGTATTTATATGTATATAAATATCTATGTCTTCAATTCTACTTCCATTATTTACTCTCAAAATAAGACTCTTATCCAACAGTAATAATATTCTGTCTTACCCTCCCTGAACTGGGATCATGGAGATTTGGTAGCCATATTTGGTTGCCCAATGTTGGTTGCTATTTTTTGAGACTGTCTGGGCCCATAAATTGAAAAAGTGGCAATATATCTCTGCAGATGTCATCCCATTTCTGGCAGCTGGCACATGAAGCTATGCACTTTGAACCCTGAGGTTGATCAGTGTTTTGGAATCAGAACTTGGAGAGTCTCAGGCTTTGACTCTGCCTGGTTATTTCTCCAAGCTGCAAATTGACGATGGGATAAACAAATTTGCTTTCCTGTCAGAAATCAAGCAGCTGCTGTTCATAACAGAGGGCACTGATACATTTAGCAAAGAGGCTGGAGGGGTCTCAATGTCAATCACAGCAGGGTTTCATCAGCCAATACCCAATTCATCGGACTCTTTGCATCTAACTATGTTTCATATGGTCACATTGATTTATTTTTTTGCAGATAACACATCTCCCCTTCAAGGCCTGCCCTTGGCGAAACTGAAATAACTGCCTTCCCACCATCCTCAGGTACTCTCATACTGACTATCAAGTAGTAAAGGGCCTTTCACTATTGTAGATGACACTCCTTGCTCCAGTCCCTTCCTTTACTTTTCCATATTCCTTCTCCCCCAAAACTTACCTTGCAAGGAAAATCAAAACAACTAGATTCTTGTTTTTCTTTATTTTAATGCTGAGTTTCATCCTGGACCTTGAGTTCATATTGTGTGATTGCACTCAGATCATATGCTAATGCTTCTGACCATTACAGAAGAAGGGAAGGAAAAGCAGACTTGTCAATTTCCTGGTTATCCATTTCTTTGAAATGGAAAGGTCGTCTAGCCTTTACAAGATATTTCTGGAATGCCAGTCCAAGAGCCAAAAAGCTGAGCAGTTCAGACAAATGCCTAGGTCATCCTGCTCAAAAACTTTTAGGGCAGTGGTTCTCAACCTGTGGGTTATGTTCAATTTGTGACAATGAAAATACATCCTGTGTATCAGATATTTACATTACGATTCATAACACTAGCAAAATTAGTTATGAAGTAGCAACGAAAATAATTTTATGGTTGGGGGTCACCACAACATGAGGAACTGTATTAAAGGGTCATGGCATTAGGAAGGTTGAGAACCACTGTTTTAGGGTCTTAGCATTGTGGATAGGATAAACTTCTAACCACTTGGTCTGGCATTTAAGGTCTTCCTCAATCTGGCTCCAATCTATCAGTACTACTTCTTTCATGCTGTCCCCCTTCACAAACTACATTCAGCCAAACTGGACTAGTAGCCAGTGCTTAAACTGGGGGTTCTGACTCCAGCTCTGGACATCTGCACAGGCTGTTACCCACGCCTAGAGTGCATTACCTTCTTGTCTCTGCCTCTCACAATCTTAGTCTTCCTTCTATGTTCAGGTGCCATCTCCTCTGGAAAGCCTTTCCAGATCCTCCGGTGGTTGATGCTCTTCCCTCAATTTTATTTGTTTCATATTTAATTAAGTATATATTATATTCCCTCTTCCCAGAGCCTTTAACATAGACTAGTTTGTCTTTATATCCCCAGCTACTTGCACAGTTCCTTGCACATAATAGGCTTAATAAATGTTTGTTGATTTGAATGGAATATAATCAACTAATTGAAGCCGAGATGTCAATGGTTGATAATGGTTTAATGTGTTAAACTCTCTTCCAATAATTCTTGTATTCTAGCTGTCAAATAACATATCAAGCCAGAAGAATAAGTCACCTCAAAATTTTGGCCCTGAAAGCACAACTAGTAGGGTAGGGGGAATCTTTTTCAGACTTGACAATACTACCACAATCACACAAAAGAAGCAGGAAGGTCTGCTTTGCATCCTTCCCAAGGTTTAGTCACTAGGGGTTAGGCAAAGTAGTTCAGAATCTAGAGACAATATAGTACATTGGAAGATGGTAGAGTCATACAATCTGGTTGGATAGCTATTTGCATAATCAGGGATTATCATGATAACTTTTCTAACCATCCACTTTCTCATCTGTTAAATGTTGAGATAATGAAACTGGCACCAAGTTATTCATCGTGTTATTGGGAGGGAAGCTTTGGTAAAGTGTAATGTGACTATAAACTCTCATTGCTCCTCCATTAAAGTCCTCCTCTTGGGGTCTTCTGGTGGTGTACAGGTGATCTTGAGTTCATAAAGACCATACCAGAAAAGCAGCTATCCATAGAAAATCCTTTCAAACTAGTGTGGGTCCAGTGATGGACAGGTAGTATGAAATCAGAGGACCAGTCTAGCTCAATTCAGAAAAGCTTATCACCAGAAACCTGGTCACCAGACAATGAAATTTTGGCTATAGCAACTCATTAAGCTTCCTACTAAGAAGCAAAGGGGATATAATCATTATTGGTTGAGGGAGTTTCCTTCTGGGTATGAAACTATGGTGCCCTGAAGTATTGCTATTATGTCTATCTCACTGCCAAACACTAAACTCCTAAATTCTCCTTGCCAAAGAGCTATCTTGGGATGGAAGCACTGCCCAGAACACAGTCACATTTTCCCCAATCTCTTTGTCTACTTAATCAGGTGGGACACATCAAGGCCAACCAACATCCCTTGGGATGAGTGTGATCTGGGAGTTCATATAACCATTCAACTTTGGGGCTTAGATTTCCTTTCCTAAGGCAAATTGCCAATGATACAGAAACAGATTTCATCCTAGGCTTCAGGATGGTTATTGCCCAATAATCAGAAACAAGCTGCAATTAGGCTAGAGTTGGGTGGTATTTAGAAAGTAATGGCTTTGTAGTTACTATGTAATTAAAGAGTAATGATATGTGATGACGTGACTGGCCCTGTGATTTAAATCATTATCATTAGAACCCACCTCCCATTCACTGTAATAAAAAATGAGTCAATTAAAAAAGCATAAATCTAACAAGCAGCTTTTAGGCTTTTTCCCCCTCTTCCCACTTGTTTCCACTGTGCTTCCTGGGCACACTTGGATGCACACTGGTAGCTGCTTTTGTTCTCTGCCATTAAAATGCAGTTATCTTTAGACTGGAAAAGTCAAGGAAAAAAACAATTCCCTCCCTCCTACAAGATTTGGAATCAATTCCCCTCCTTAAATCTGTGGGACCTGGCAGATCAGGGCAGTGACTCTGTCTCAAGGGAAGGCTCAAAGAAGGACAAAGGAGTCCCTGAGTCCTAGTTGCAGGAGGGATATATCACAGATTGTAGAATCCCAGAGGAAGAATCTCATATCCAGTAGAGTGGGAGACATCTGAGCGTAACCAGGAGCAAATCCCACTGTGAGGGTGTGTTGAGTTGGCAAACCCAGAGGAAAGTACTCTTTATTGGACGCCAGTCTCAGCCACTGCGCTTATTGGGGAGGTGCTGGATTGGACATACAGGTTCATTTCAAAGGGATAATCTTGGACAGACACCCATTTGCCTCTTTGATTTTCCACATGGCTCTTCATTAGTATACAGCTGTATCTCTCTGGTCTCAATTCTCTACTCAATGCTCATCTACTAATGATGGCAAGGCAAATTCCCCTGTGCCTGGTGAGGGTGCAGGTTCCAAGAATGGGGCCCATGCCTCATGTGTAACCTGGGCAGATCTCTGTGAGTAAGCTACATGTTCCCTCAGCTCTTTTATTCAGAAATCATTGAAGCTGGAATGGAATTTAGTGACCATGTAGCCCAGTCCCTTCATCTTATGAATGAGGACATTGAGATTCAGAAAGAAGTAACTTGTCCAAGTTCATGTCTAGCACAGGATTCTTTTCACTGCACCACATTCCTACCTCCCCAGGTCATATCCTCTGCATTCCCTTCTGTGATTCCTCACCCTGCTTGTATTCACCTGTCCCCTGTTATTCAAGAAAACCAGTTACCTTACTCAACAGCTATATCAACTTGACAGAAACTAGATGAGCTGTCCCCCCACCCCAACCTGTGTCAAGATAATTTACAATGGAAAGCTATAGCTCCTTTGAGTAGTGGCTCCTGTTTTGTCCTGTTTCTTTAGTTTTCCTCTTTGTTGTTTACCCTGTGGACTCCTTCTTTCCCATTCTGTTGCCCTCTCTTCTCTGGCCACCCAGATGCTTGATGCCCTCTAAGTACCCCAAAGGGCACAATTACCACAATTATTTGGTCTTCCTCTACACTTACTTCCAAGCTGTAACTCTCGTGCTCTGGGGGAGAGTGATCTTAAGAATCACACAATGATAGACATTTTAAGCTGGAAGGAGCCTAAGGGATCATCTAGTCCAACTCCCTCATTTTGCAGATGAGGAAACCAAGTCCCAGAGAGGCAAAGTACTTATTAGAAGGCAAGTACTGGGATGCATGACAGACAGTTTAATGTATTAATCTTTTAAGTGGTATTTCCCTTTTTTAAGAAAGAATATCCTATTAGCAGACAAGAACCAATCTATTTTAGGCCTCAGGAACTATTTGAGGTTCCCCAAGTTATACAGCATAGGCTAAAAGTCTACTCTGCCTACAGGGAAAACTAGCCCTGCCTGCAGGTTACCTGTGGCTCTTCTAGCTCATTCATCCAGATGAGGCCTTTGGGAAGACTGTAACTGGCTCTGGCTGTCATAATTAGAGGGATCCTAGGAAGATTGGATGGAAAAAGTTGCCAACTTATTTTTTAATAACCTTCTTTTGCTTCCCAGTGGTAATGTAGGCAATTCAATCTAAGTTCCTTGACATCAGGAACTATTTCACTTCTCTCTTTGCATCTCCAGTGTTCAGCAAAGTATCTGGCAGTTGTAGGTGCTGAAGAAATATTGGTGGATTAATCGGTTGGTGAGGTAGTTGTGGTGCAGTGGAAAGAAAACTGGTTTTGGACTCAGGCAAACAGGGATTGAATCCTATCTCTGACACTTGCTGTCTAACCATAAAGAAGCCCCTTAATTTCTCCAAACTTCTGTTTACTCTTCTATAGAATGTGGATAACACTACTTACACTTCAATGCATCCACCATACAGCTGCCAAAGTGATATGACCATGTCATTTTTCTGCAATAAACTCCAGTGACTCCCCATTACCTCTAGGGTCAAATATAAACTCTTCTGGTGGACTTTAAAGTCCTTCACTATCTGGCCCCAATTCTACTTTTCTAGTTTTATATATTACTATATTACTCCCCTAATATTATATATTACTCCCCTACATGCCCCTTTCTGTTCACTCAAAATTAGTCTTTTTGCTGTTCCTCAAATAAGATGCTCTGAAAACTGGTAGAAAATGTTTACAGCAAATTTTCCTGATAAAGGCCTCATTTCTCAGATATATACAGAACTGAGTCAAATTTGTAAGACTACAAGTCATTCCCCAATCGATAAATGATCAAAGGATATGAATAGGCAGTTTTCAGATGAAAAAATCAAAGATATTTCTGGTCATATGAAAAAATGCTCTAAATCACTATTAATTAGAGAAATGCAAATTAAATAAACTCCAAGGTATCACCTCAGACCTATAAGATTGGCTAATATGATAGAAAAACACTACAAATGTTGGAGGGGATGTGGGAAAATTAGACACTAATGTATTTTTGGTGGAGTTGTGAACTGATCCAGCCATTCTGAAGAACAATTTGCAACTGTGCCCCAAAAGCTATAAAACTGTATATAACCTTTGACCTAGCAATACCACTACTATGTCTGTATTCCAAAGAGTTTTTAAAAAGGGGAAAGGACCTATATCTATAAAAATATTTATAGCAGCTCTTTTTGTGTTGGCAAAGAATTGGAAATTGAGGGGATGCACAGAAGTTGTGGAATGGCTGAACAAGTTGTGGTATAAGATTGTGATGAAATACTAGAAATATGTAGGATGCTTTCAGAAAAACTTGGAAAGACTTATGTGAACTGATGCAAAGTGAATTGAGCAGAACCAGGAACACATTGTACACAGTAACAGCAATATTATACAATAATCAACTGTGAATGGCATAGCTATTGTCAGCAATACAAAGATCCAAGACAGCTCCAAAGAACTCAGGATGAAAAATGCTATCCACCTCCAAAGAAAGAACTGATGGAGTCTAAATGCAGATCAAAACATACTATTTCTACTTTCTTAATTTTTGTGTGAGTTTTTTTTTATCTCTGTTTTCTTTCACAATATGACTAATATGTAAATATGTTTTGCATGACTGCACATGTATAACCCACATCAAATTGCTTGCCTTCTCAATGGGGCTGAGGGGAGGAAGGGATAGAATTTAGAACTCAAAATTTTTAAAAATGAATGTCAAAATTGTTTTTACATGTAATTGTGAAAAATATTTTAAAAAATAAGATGCTCTGTCTCCCATCTCCAAGTTCGTACTATCCCTCTTGCCTAGAAAAAAACTCCTTCCTTACCTCTACCTCTTAGAAAGTCTAATTTCCTTCAAAATGTAGCTCAAACACTGAGTCCTAAAAGATGTCATTCCTGATGCTTCCAGATACTTGTGCTTCCCCTTCCCCTTGCTTTTTAAAAAAATACGTTCTATATATTCATTTTGCATGTACTCGTATGTGTATATAATTTTTCCCTGTGTAGACTGTAATCTCTTTGAGGGTAGTTCTATTTCCTTTTTGTTTTTGTATACTTAGTACTTAGCATAGTGCCTGGCACACAGTGGTGATTAATAAATACTTGTTCATCGAGTGTTTGAAATCTTCCAGTCAGCTGTCCCTTTGGGTTATAGTAATATTTAACAATACAAATGTGACACAAAAATTGAATCAAATTAAATCATTACTAACTACTGATATCTAAGCCCAAATTAGTTGATTAGGTTAGTACTATCCAAATTCTGGGTCTTGAGCAAAAGTTGCCGTAAAATGAGCCTATGATGTCCCTGGAATTCCCTGGAGAGATGAACTTGTCAGTGAGAGGATAGGCTGCAGACATGGGGGTGTTGGATCCTGATCAGGAGGGCTAGGAAGACCAAAGAGAAAAAGGAGGATGGTTTCTAATCTATATCAGTGCTAGGGAGGAAAATCAACAAGAATCGCCAATTCATTTAGTTTGTATATTAGACCCCACTCAGGGCTTGCTGTGGCTTCCGGCTGCTATCAAGGTCAAGTCGTTTGAGAATGTGTATCTATGGGACTCTACAGAAAACGAAAAGAAATCTCATTTTCTCTCAAATTTAATTTTACTGGGTGCTCAGAGAGCTTGATCCTATCATGGCTGCAGTGTAATAGCCCAGTTTGAGTGGATCAGATTGGATTTTCGATATTGTCCCCAGCACTCCCATGTGGCTAGAAGAGCCAGCCTGGGCTGTCTGCATTGAACTAATGGAAGGCAGAGAAGGAGCCAGGATGATGACATTGGGGACAGTGATTGAGATAGCATGTTCTCTTCCTTTCCATCTCTACTGACTGATCTTGTCAGGCCAGCAGTATTACATGGGAGCTGTAGGACTGGCAATCTCTTGCATACCAGACTAAGACGTTTCTGTCACAGGCATCCTGGACAGGCTTGTTTTGTGAGCTCTGGAAAACATTGTAATTTTAGCATCCATTCTTCCCTGCTAACCCCTTCTCCTTAATTCTTAGCCTCGGGAGAGGGCAATATCATAATCCTTCTCACCATGCACCATATGGGACCAGAAGGCACACCTACACAAAGTTTGTCTATAGGTTTCTGGTGAATAATCAAAGACATTTTAAAATAGACTTCTGAGTGAAGGATATCTTAATGAGAGAACCAGGAAAATGCAAGCTCCTTGAAGGCAAAGACTATTTTAGTTTTGTCTTTGTATTTTCAGTGCCCACAGAGCGGTATGAAATCAAAATCTAGTCAGAAGCTTATCCAGGAGGGGAATAAAGAATAGCTGGCCTAGGCCCAGAGGTATGCTGTTAAATGTTTTACAACTTACTCTTAGGGGGAAAACATATTCACCACACACATTTAATTTTAATTTGTATTTTTAATATTTCCCTCTATTATTTTCCTAAATCTAGATAGTTAAAATAATAATTCAAACTCTGATTTTGTGTTTCCTGATTTCTGAAGTATAAATGCAATGAAAATTTAACAACTGGCTCTGGTTCCAGTCACCTCTGCCTAGGTCCCTTGCCAAAAATGGAGGCCCTGGAATGAAGTCATTAATGGCAGAAGGGGGTCAGCAAAGCTCCAGGCATTGAGGCAAATTCTGGCTTGAGCATGGGTCTCTTTCCCCCAGTCTCCATTTGAAGAATTGGCCCAGACCAATTTCATTCCCCTCCCAGCTGAACTTCTGACTCTTCAGAATCATGGTTACCACCAGGACCCCTCCAAGTTTCCCCTACCCCACCCCACCCCTCATTGTCTTCTATTAGAATGTAAGCTCACTGAGCGCAGGGACTTCCTTTTTGCTACAATTTGTAACTTTAGCACATAGCACAGTAGCTGGCATGTGGTATTTAATAAAAGCTTGTTGTGCCCCTGCTTGCCTTTGTTTGGAGGCACCTTCTCATGGACTGTACCCATACCCACTGGTGCCCTGTTGAGATTTAGAAGACAGTCTCTCTCAGAGATGCTGCCCCTCCATGAGGAACTATGATATTTTTCATTACCAGACTTGGGAAGAAAGACCACTGTGCACCTACCTGGGCATATCTGCATAGATGGGGGTGGGGGGAGGAAAGAGTATTGGCTTATGTTCATGTCCTGCTTCTCCCCCAAGAGCAACTGATGGATGATTCATGCTCAAATCACATGGCAAAGAAGAACATGTGCTTTCAGTCAGTCTGAGAGGAAACCTATGCCCATGAATGGCTTTCTCACTGCAGGAACCAATCTGGCAAATCCTGACAAAATCCTTTAATACATGGTGTGTACTTAGTGCCCCTTTGGTCTGGAAAATGAGTTCCTGAACCTCAAGTCTCTTGCCTCCCTTTGCCTTTCTCTTTTCCATCCTGAGCACATCAGAGATCAGAGACATGAGAGTGCAGTCTCCTGGCTCAAGAGCTGGTAGTAGCAACCAATGCACAGAAAGAATTCTAAGTGGCCTAGTGGATGATACATTGGACATGGATTCAGGAAGATCTGAGTTCAAATCCAGTCTCAGACACTTACAAGCTAGATGACCCTGAGAAAGTCACATAACCTCCATTTGCCTCAGTTTTCTCATCTGTTAAACGGGGATTATAATAGCCTCTACTTCCCATGGCTGTAGTGAGAATGAAATAAGATAGATTTTGTAAAACATTTTGCCAACCTTAAAGCTTTATCTAAATGACAGTTATCATTATTATGTCTTTTTAAAGCAGTTACATGCATGTCTACTCACCTAGAGAGGAGTGTTTCAGTTTTGCTAATAGCCTCATGGGTAATCCCAAATCCAAGAGCCCTTGAATTTGAGAGATTAGGTATCAGATCTTCTAGAAAGAAGAGATTCCTTGATGCAGTATATTTGTTCGAGAAAGAAGAGGATAGGATCATTTATTTAGAGAGCAGTGCCACGAGCGTCTCAGGGTCCATGGGAGAGGCTCAATAGGAAAGAAATTGCTTGTTCAGTATCCCCTAAAGGATGTTTACTTTGGGAGGAGGGACAATCTAAACCAGTAGGTAGATACTAGTGTCTTGGAGGATCTGTGTGACTTTGGGGAAAAGTCCTCACTTGGAATGTCAGAGAGTTGCTCTCTGGCAAACCCAGGTTCATTTGAGAGCAATTAAGACACTACTTGAGTGCTATTATGTGTTTCTGTATCTAGTTATAGTCTCATGCGAGTCCTCTGTATCTTCTGCATTTATTGGATGTAAAATAAAGGTTCTTCCTTATCTGATGCCCATATTATACCTTGAGCTTTCATGGGAGCCAGAGACACCTTTCATCCACATTTGGGGAAACCTGGACATGAGTGACAGTTACATATTCAAATATTCCAATGACTGTGTGATCTCATCCATTTGGATGCTTTCCCCAGTGAGGTAGATAACAGCTTATCCATGCCTTCCCATCCTGGGTTATTTCTGTTCATGTCCTCCCATAAGTTCACCAAAGGGGGTCTGCCCAATGTCAGAAAGTGAGCTCTCCCTCAGTTTCTCTTCACATCACAAAGGATACTAGTGGAGTACTTGGTTCATCAACCTGTCATCCTTCACCAATCAAACACTAGCTAGCTTAGGAATAAATGAGATTTCCCAGGTGGAGGCAATGAGGCTGACAGAGAAGATGATCCAAGGATCAGACCTCATCCATGGGAGCCTAGAGTCATGCTGGTTGGCCTTGGATCATGGTTGCCATACATAATAGCTACAACAGTGCTAGTGGAATGGATGATAAAACAAGATGAAACACTGTATAGTCATAAGTGAGCTTGGGTCCAGAAAAGATATGAGAAAATATACCTCCCGTGTTTCACTGAAGAAGTGAGGGATCATGGGTGTGCATGATTGCATAAACTCTCAGTTGAGGTCAATATTTCAACTAGTTTGCTGAATTTTTTTTTAATGTTTGATACAATTTTCATGAAATAACCTATAGAGAGAGGGCTATATTTGGAAATGATTATGGTATATTAACCAAGGGATATCGATAAAACTTAGTTGTTTTTTTTATTAGAAAACAGATGGAAGAAAAAAATTATCTTCACTGAAGGAATATTTTGGCCACTGCAGTTCACAAGCCAGTCATAGTATTCAATTGACATCTATGCAGGCTTTATTGTATATCATGGGCATTTGAACCATGGATTCCCTTGAGATGCCTGGAATGAGCTTTGCTCCAAATTCCTTACCCGTGTTATTAGCTCCCAGGGACATTACATATAGGACCTCTAAGAACTGATGTTTATGGCTTGATATCTATGAGGTACTGAGATGTGAATACTACAAATCGAAGCTTCCTCCCAGTTGTAGTACAACACTATTTAAAAATAGCTAGGAGGTAAAGGTGATAGGTCTTTAAGTGGAGTGGGGATGGAATCTGAGTAGTAAAGAGGTCTCTGGTCCAATTTACTGATCTTTTCTCCATACCTGCAGAGAAAGGTGAACATCAAAGCCAGTTGGGATCTTAAATCTAAAATGGGAAAGGACTTTATAAATAATCTAATCTAATCCTATCACTTTGCAAATGAAGAAACTGAGATCAAATGACTTTCTGAAAGGTCAGATCCAGGGACTTCCTGAAAGGCACATATGGCAAGTGACAGAGCTGGAGCTGAAACTTGGGTGCAATGATGTCAAGGTCAGCTCTCTTTCTATAACAACAGATCCAGAAATCTTAGGGCAAAGGTAAGTGGGTGTACCCATTTTGAGAACCATTAAATCAAAACTCTTTCTGAAATGATACTGTATTATACAAACATTTGATGCAAGCAAATAATTACGTATGTATATAATATTACATATGTCTGTATATCTATACGTGTATACATACAGATATGAATATACTTGCATAGTCATTACATTTGTATATTTATAGATGTAATTTTTTTAACAAAAAACTCCATTGAAGACACAGAAAATGACTGGAAATAAGGAAAACATAAGGTAAATGCTATACTGATCAATAGCTTCATTAGCCAATTGCTAATGATAATAATTGATAATAATAATAGTTAACATTTATTATGTGATAGGCACTGTGCTAATGAGTACATTACAAGGATCACATTTGATTCTCTATTATCCCTGTTTTATAGATGGTGCGAAGAAATTGACACAAACGTCAATTAAGAGACTTACCCAGGGTCACACAGTTAAGCTAGCAAGCATCTGAGACCAATTTGGAACTCAGGTTTTCTTGACTCCAGGCTCAGCACTTTATCCACTGCACCACCTACTCCCTCCATCTTCTGGCCTTCTGTAAAAGTATTCTCTCTCTCTCTCTCTCTCTCTCTCTCTCTCTCTGTCTCTGTCTCTGTCTCTCTCTCTCTCTCTCTCTCTCTGTCTTTCTCTGTCTCTCTCTCTGTTTCTCTCTCTCTCTCTCTCTCTCTCTCTCTCTCTCTCTCTCTCTCTTTCTCTCTGTCTCTTTCTTCTCCCCTTCCCAGCTCTCCCCTCCTCTTTTGCTCTCCTTCTCCATTGTCACCTCCCCCTCCCCATCTCTTTCCCTTTCCCTCCTCAACTTCAGTAGCAGGATGCTGGATTCAGCCCCATTTTGCTTGCACCACCTCAGAGGCTTCAGAGATACTGTTCCCATTGTTGCATTTAGCTTCACTGTCAGATTTTCTTTTAATGAATAAAACACAACCTTTATAGCTGTCAGGGTTATTTCACACTGAATTTACTTGTACTCCTAACTCTGTCTCTGAGTCTGGCTGGGCCTCT
The DNA here is from genome assembly GCA_028646515.1 of Pseudochirops corinnae. Taxonomy (NCBI): domain Eukaryota; kingdom Metazoa; phylum Chordata; class Mammalia; order Diprotodontia; family Pseudocheiridae; genus Pseudochirops; species Pseudochirops corinnae. Next base: position 309,343,970 of record CM053586.1, on the reverse strand, counting down.
CCCAGCTCATGGGCTCTGCTGGCAAAGCCAAACTAACCATAATAAGTTGCCCGCGGCCTCTGCCTTGAGGAGAGGGTCAGAAAGGGCTGGGCCCTGCCTATAGTCCACTGGTACCTGTACCAACTCTCTTCTGGCTCTTCTGGAGAGGAAGGAGAGGATGGGAGGGGATTAATTCCAGTGCTTTGGAACATGAATAGACAAAGGATGTGAATTAAAAGCTCTCAAAAGAACTGGAAATTATGAATAATCTGATGAAAGATCACTCCAAATTCCTAATGACATAATGAATAGAATGCTGGACTTGCAGTCAAGCAGACCTGGGTTTGAATCCAACCTTGGACACTCACAACTGGGCAAGTCCAGGCAAGTCATGTGACCTCCCTGGGGCTCATTTTCCTCATCTACAAAAAGAGGGGGGTGGATTCTGGTCTTCTCAGATCTCTTTTAGCTTAAATTGATGATCCTATTATAAGAGAAATGCAAATTAAAACAACTGTGAGGTTGTTTTAGCAGATTGGCAAAGATGATAAAAATGGAAATAATTAAGGCTAGAAGGACTCTGGGAAGTCAGGCACACTAACACGCTGTTCCTGGAGTTGTGAATTGGTCCAATCATTCTGAAAAGCCATTTGCAATTAGGATAAACAGGTGATTGAAGCCTTTGTATCCTTTGACCTAAATGCTAGAAAGATACCCCAAGGACATCAAAAACATAATGAAAGTTCTCATAAATAACTAAATATCCATTGCAGCACTTTTTGAGGAAGTAAAATACTGGGAACAAAGAAAGCACTCATCAATTAGGAAGTGGCTAAACAAACTGAAATATGTAAATGTGATGCAATGTTACTGTGCCAAAAGAAACAAGAATTATGAAGAACTCAGAGAAACAAGGGGCATTACCCATGCAGAACGAAGCAGCAGGATGAGGAAAAGAATATACACGATGGCTATAACAAGGTAAATAGAATCAAAAAGCACAATAAAACCAAACTGGACACTGTGTAATTACAATGATCCAATGTGGCCCCAAGCAAGAGCTGAGAAATGGAATGTCCCTTTCTCCTTTTGTTGCAGAAGTTGGGGGACTCTGGGTGTGGAATATGGTATACTTTCAGACTCCCTCAATCTGCTAGCTGATTGGCAAAGCTGGTTATTTTTCTTGTTAAGTCTTTGTTATAAGAGAAGTCTTGATTGGTGGGGGAAGGGATATATTTTGAAATTAATGCGATGTCAGAAAAAAGGAGGAAAGAAGGAAGGGAAAGAGGGATGGAGGGAGGGAGGAAGGGAGAAAGAAAGAGAAGAAGGAAGGAAGGAGGGAGAAGAAGAATACATCAAGTATTATATATGTTATATGTATTTATATACATAATGTGT
>CM053586.1:309324391-309342493 GCA_028646515.1 Pseudochirops corinnae | reverse complement strand
ATATATCATGCATACAAAGTTGATAAAAGATAACTTTAGAGGAGAAGGCACTAGCAACCAAGGAGGTTTTCCTACCAAAGGCCCTGCTTGAGCTAAGTCTTGAAAGGAACTAGAGATTCCAAGAGGCAGAGATGGAAAGGCAGAGTAATGTAGGCATGGGTCCAGACATCCAATGAGAAGATATAGAGACAAGATGGTGCATAAAAGGGAGCAATGTATAAGACTGGGGATCAGGTAGTGAAAAATTCTAAAAGACAAACAGATAAACTTATAGTTTATCCTAGAGGTAATAGGCAGCCATTGGTGCCCAAGTGTTGGGCTCTGTGTGCGTGTGTGTGTGTGTGTGTGTGTGTGTGTGCCTATGTGAAACACGGTTAAATTCCTACTTTAGGAAAATCACTTTGGCAGCTGTGTGGAGGATGGATTGGAAGGAGGGAGGGGAGAGAGAAGCAGGGAGACCAATTAGGAGAATTTTGCAATACTCTGAAGGATAATGTGGGCCAGAGCTAAGGTGCTGGTTACACAGAGAAGATGCTGAGGAGACAGAAACAACAAGATCTGGGAGCTGACTGGATGTGTGGAATGAGTCAGACTTGGAAACTGAGGATAACACTGTAGTTCTCAACCTGGGTAGCTAGATGGATGATGGTGCCCATGACAGTAATGGGGAATAATAGAAACCATTGTTATTCATATAATCACTGGCAAGCTAATTATCTCTGCTCGCTCTCTCTCTCTCACACACACACACATGCACAATGTTAGAACCTCAGTAAAACTTCTTGGAGCAATAGATACAAGGTGGAAATTTAGACTTGATGGGGGAAGTTTCCCTAACAATGAGAGCCCTCTCAAAGTAGAATGGCCTGTCATTAGAGAGAATGATTTCTCCTGTAGTGGAAGTCTTCAAGAAAAGACTAAATGACCAGTTGTTGGGTGCAATGAAGAGGGACTCTGTGTTAAGGTATGGGTTGTTCTGGAGGGTTTCTTGCCATCTCCCTCTCAGCTTCTGTATTTCTTTGATGAGCCTCACCAAAATGCCAAATAGACTACATGAGGAAGCCTTTTCCCCTAGGCTTTCCTACAGTACGGTCTTCAAGGGGTGGGAATGTGACAGGGCTAAGAAGTAATCACTGTTTGATTAGAATAGTAATGATCTGTTGCTATTTGATAAGACTAATAATGCAATGTAGCTTATTAATAGAGCTGTTCTAATGACAGCAGTATATTCTTATGTTGTCCCCTTAAATGTTAAAAGAAACTCCTTTACTTCAGGTGAGAGGGCAGAAGACAATGTGGAAATAGAATCAAGAGGTATTTATTAGTGAACCAGAACTTAAGACTAGCCTATGTTCTAGTCACCTAGTCATACTAGTCAGTCAGTCAACAAGCATCAACTAGGCACTGGAAATACAAAGACAGAAGTGAGACTATCCCTACCCTCAGAAAGCTTACACTCTACAGAAAGAGCACTAATCAACTCATCTTCTCTTCATAAGGGGAAATGGGGAAGGGAACAAGCATCTTTTAAGTGCCAATTATGTAGCAGGCACCATGCTAAGCCCTGTATATATATATTATCTCATTTGATACTCACAACAACCCTGTGAGGTAGGTGCTTTTATAGTTGAGGAACCTGAGGCAGACAGAGATTAAGTAACTGATCCAGGCATATAGCTAATATGTATTTGAGGTTACATTTGAACTCAGGTCTTCCTGACTCCATGTCAATAGCTCTATCCACTGAGCTACCTACCTACCTGAGTGAAAGCAAAAGGAGTCAGAGAGTATTTAGAATCTCTGATGGGAATTAAATTCAGCTAGTAGAAGCAAGGGGGTAGGATTAGGGTGGAGAGATAGGAAGAGCTAAGGCTGGCATAAGGCAAAGCATTATGGGAAATCTCAATAGAGTGACTGCTTTCAGCTGAAGCAGTAGGGCAGGCTCAAGGAGGTGTTCATGGTAGAGAAGGCATTTGGGTAAAACCTTAAAAGAAAAGCACAACTTTAACAGGTCAAAAAGGAGTGATGGTGGGGATGGCTAGGTAGCTCAGTGAGTAGAGCACCTCCAAAAAGGAGTGATGGTGAAAGTCATTCTAGTGGTGGAAAAGGTGGGTAGGGGGATCACAAGCAAATGCATGGAGACTCAAAGGGAGGAGATAAGAAGGGCAACAGAGAAGAATTTAATTTACCAAGGACACTGAATGTACTAAAGGGAGTCCTAAGAGGTAGATGCTCAAAAGGCAGATTGGCACCAGATTATAGATGACCGCAAGTAAAAATAATCCATTTTGGAGTTCATTCTTTCACTTCTTAGAACCTCAGGTTACCTCACCTAGAAAATGTGTATAAAAATAACTTTAAAACCCTACATTATTTAACTCACATGGGGTTGTTTTATTATTATTATTATCATATTATTTAAGCTGATGATGAAGATATATAGGGTGGAAGTACTTTAAATCACAGAGTTTTAGCAACAAGGTATCAGTGAATTCATCTTGTCTCAACCCTTTATTTTATACTTAAAGAAACTAAAGCACATTTGCCCAAGACCCAACACTATTATCTAGAACCAGGACTATTATCTAGGTGTCCAGATTCTCACTCAAATGGCTTTTCTATTCCTCTACTTCACCATTCATGAATACATGTTGTTCTTGTTCTTGTATTTCCCCAGAGCTGTCTCTCCACCTCTTCGAGGCATGAAGGTGGCTCTGGACTCGCAAAAGTCATACAAGTAGAGCATAATGTCTGTGAGGTCCCACCAATCTCCAAACACTGTCCATACACCCAGTTAGGGATGCATAAGCTCCTGAAGGCTAGTTGTAACTAAGTGTATAGAGGCTCAGGGCAGAGATTAGTTCCCAAATCTAACTCTGTCTATGATTTTCAATATTTTCGAGGGGTGGTGGTGGTGATGAAGACAATTTACGAATGAAAGACAGCATAGAATGGTTCCAATCTATTTTTGGTGATGGAAGCATCTCTCCTCACCCAGCAATGAAATCCAAGAGCCTTATGAGAATATTACTAACGCATTAAGAATAAATATGTTAGTTGACACCAAACCCGGTGAATTATAAAATAACAACAATAATGACTATTATTTAAAGGCTTATACTGTACTTGGTTCCATATAGGCTATGCAAAGTCTAATTAAAGAGAACAGTCACAGACATAGAAGCTTTGCAGAAAGCAACTGAAGGCCTATGAACAATGGCAATTCAAGGCTCCATAAAGAATGGAGGGAAAGGAGCAGATGATCCGGGGAGAAAGATAAACCAGCACACTAATATGACTTGCGTAGCTTCCACAACTCCATGGACCTTCGCAGTAAAACTGGAGTCCAAGACCCTGAGCTCTTAAGACCCATAGCAGCCATAAGGACTTCCCAAACTCTTGTCTTTGGTGTGGCCATTAAGGGTTTGGGACTTACTTCCTTTGTCTCCAGGCTCCAATCATAGCCTCCCCTTTGTCTTCCAAGAGCACTCTATCAGGCTAGTCGTCTGGAATGCTACTAAAACTATTTTAATACAGACATGGGGAGTTACAAGGGCACAGATTACATACAAGTTGGCAATTACAGTTTCATAGAGTAGATAGAATCTGGCTTCATGCAGCTTAGAAGATGAATCTTATTTAGAAGGCCATTGGTTCTGGATGTCTCTCTGCAGTGATCAAAGTCCAGCCTGTTGTTTGTAGTTTCCCGAGTCTCAAATCCATTGAATTTATCTCAGGAAGAAGCATTTACTAAACATCTTCTGTGTACAGAACACTGGTGTTAGATACTAGGGAATACACAAAATTCAGAGTAGAACTAGTCCCTGCCTTATTCTTATAGAATGAAATAATCCATGATAAATGGGATATACAGGAGATATGCAAACAATCAAATCAATTCATAAGTATTATGTTTCTTATTCTACTGTGCTTCTCACCTCAGACCTTCCCTAAGTCTCACCAGTACAAATGAGGAAACATATCTTGGGTTTTCCTAGACACAGCTCTCATGCTGAGAGGCAATGTATTGAAGTAGATAGATAACCAGCCACAGAATTGGATAGATGAAAGATGTGGGTTTGAGTTCCACCTGGCTGGACACACAACATCCTGGTTGTGTGACCCCTGGGCAAGTCCTTTAATCTCCAAGTGTCCCAGACAACCTTCTAAGTAAGTTATAGAGCATGAGCTAGACTGCATTGGGACAGAATATTTCTTCACCAGGAGTTATCTGTATCAAGTGGAAACCCAATTACTTGCATTTGACAAGTATTTATTAAACATTTGTGACTTGGCAAGTCATTTGAGATCTCAGTGGCATGGGAAACTAAGATTCTGATTGAAAGATGATTTACCCATCTGTGTTGATGGAGGAAGTTTCCACACCAAAATTTCCCTCTGCCAAGGACTTCACATCTCTGAACCCCATCCCCCCCACAAATAAAAATGTGCATACATCACTGGCCTAGGAATTGAGAAGGCAAAGATGAAAGTTATGGGAAAAAACAATGTCTTCCCTCAAGTGTCTTATAATCTAAGAAAAGTTATAGCAAACAGATCTTATCTATAAACTAATAATCAAATGCAAGCTAATTAACAACCAAGGGGAGATGAGGAAAGGCTTCTTAGAAGTAATGGCACCTATGGGAAACTTTGGAGGAAATTAAGAATTCTACCAATCAGGGGTGAAGAGGGAGAGAATTTCTGGTCCTTCCACTCCTGGTACAAGTACCCATTGTTGCTTTTCATTGTTCAGTCATTTCAGTAATGTCCGACTCTTTATGGCCCCATGACTCTATCTGCCAGGTCACCTAGTTGCCTAGAAATCAAAATAGTTGAATCCTGATCTCACCCTAGGTGCAGCTATAGGTATAAAACAGAAGAATTTTTCTTCATAATATCCACCTTCCCTTTGCCCTGAAGTCTGAGGATGCTCTGGGGTTCATGGACATAGGTAGAGAGCAGTGTCAGGGCTATATTGGACAGCTCCCAGTGGCAGCAAGGCAAAATGGGAATGCCCTGGAACATGAGAGTCTGAAGATGACTTGGATTCTTTTATTCTATCAAGGGAGACAACAAGGACATATACGAATATACATAAAATTTAGACACAATAAATACCAATTATTTGGAGTGGATAAAGCATTAGCATCTGGGGGATCAGGAAATTTTTCCTGTAGACAGTTGTGAAGAAGTTGAGTTTTGAAGGAAAATAGTGATGCAAGGGCAGCTAGGGTGGTACAGTAGATGAAGTGATAAGTCTAAAGTTAGGAATACTTGAATTTAAATTGAGCCTCAGATACTTACTAGCTCACTCAACCCTGTTTGCCTTGGTTTCCTCATCTGCAAAATGAGCTTGAGAAGGAAATGGCAAACCACTCCAGTATCTTTGCCAAGAAAACCCCAAATGGGGACAGAGTCAGACATAACTGAAAAAACTCAACAATAACAAAAATTAAAACAATGGCAGAATCCCTTCGATAGTTCAGCTGGTAGAGTGGGGGACTGTAGAGGTAAAATCTGTGGTCATCCTTAGGTAGCTGGTTTGGTTCTGGCTCCAAGGAGGTTGATTACTTTGGGGTGGCTAAGTGGAGCAATAGAGCACCGGCCCTGGAGTCAGGAGGACCTGAGTTCATATCTGACCTCAGACACTTGACACACTTACTAGCCATGTGACTTTGGGCAAGTCACTTAACCCCAATTACCCTCCAAAAAACAAAAAAACAAAACAAAACACAATGACAGCAACAATAAAAACAATAAATGCCTAGTATTTGCATAGCATTTTAAGGTTTGCAAAGCAATTAACAAATATTATCTCATTAACATCAACTAGTAAGCATATCACCATCCTCCCAGTCACACAGGCTTGAAGCTTAGGTGTAATTAGGGGTAATCCTTGACTCCTAACTCTCACCCCTTATATCTAATCTATTGCCAAGCCCTGTCAATTTTACCTTCCTAACATCCGTCAAGTCCTAAATAAAATTCCATCTTCCAGAGGAAGCCTTTCCCAATCCCCCTCTGTCCCTCTGCTGATTATCTCCATTTATTCCTGTCTCTAGGCTGTTTGTACATAGCTCTTTGTATCTTAGCTTACTAGATGGTGAACTCTAAGAAAGCAGGGACTGTCTTGTGTCTCCTTTGTTTCCCTAGTACTTAACACAGTGCCTGGCACAAGTAGGCATTTAGTAAATGTTTCCTGACTGACTCATTATACTGTTTTTCTTTAGGGCAGCTAGCTGGTACAGTTGATAGAACAGTGGGCCTTGAGTCAGGAAGACCTGAGTTCAAATTGTCCTCAGATACTAAATGCGTAACCCTGGGCAAATCAATGAATCCTGTTTGCTTCAGTTTCCTCACCTGTAAAATGAGCTGGAGAAGGAAATGGCAAACCACTCTAGTATCTTTGCCAAGAAAACTCCAAGTGGGATCATGAAGAATCAGACACAACTGAAATCACTAAATAATACGAGTTATTTCTTTGTTGTTTCTTGCATGTTAATTTAGACTTCCTGTCCAATATGCTTCCTGAAAGCAGAGACCATCCCTACTGCTTCTCTCACATCTTTATAGTACCTAATGAATAGTGGATGCATAAGAAGTAGCTAAGAAGTGCTTATTAATGTAAATTGAACTGAGTTTCTTATATTTTGTCTTCTTGTGCCTCAAAGCACAAAGCAAAAAAGAGGGAAGGAGAAAAAGGCATTGAGGGAAAAAAAAGGCTATGTTTTGTAGCAATCTAGCCTGTACTAAAATTAAAACAGAAATGGCTCGCAAGATGGCATATGTAATTACAATTAATTAAATATTCTGTTATCCAAATTATTTAATTACCCAGGCTTCCCACAGTTGCTGAGTTGATTTAATCATGAACGCCATAAAAATTAGAAATGTGGAGGATGGCCTCTTAGTACATTCCATATTGTAAACGAAAGCCTTGGAATGGAAAGGGAGGGAGGAAAGGCAGGGAAAGCAGAATGGAAAAAGGGTGGGCCAATGACTGTCTAGTCCTTCAGTCTCCTGGGCTACTTGCCTCAGCAAGGGTTTCAGGCAGAGGGAGGAGGTGAGAAGTTGGAACAAGTTACTAAATCTCAAATGCCAACAAACCCATGTCAGCCCTGGAAGGGTGCCCTGATGGAAAAGCCGTGCTATCAGAATCAAGGGAAAGGAAAGGGAAAGGGGGGTTGGGGGAGGGGGGGGAAAAAGAGCTGTAGGGCTCCAGGTGCCAATCCTTCTGACTGATTAAGTCTGTCTTGCTGTGTGGGATGATGATGATGCATTTGGACCACCTGTCACAGGCTAAGCAACCGTCTCTCTGTCTTACCCATCCATCCAGACTAGACTATTTATCCTGTTTATCTACCCATGTCTACTCTTTCTCTTGTCTGCGGATTCCTCTGGCTTGCATATTGAGCTGTCTCCTCTTCAGATAGGGCCCTATTATCTTTTTCACTCTCTCCAGCCCACCTGTTCATCTCACTTCCCTAAATTATTGCTCTGTTCATGTTTAATATATTGCTTATTTGACTTTCCTGATTGCCTGTGAACAGAAAACTTCTCTGAGAAGAAGCTTTGTTGTCCAAAGTGGACTGGAAAAATGTGACCATCAGGTAGAATTTTGCACAATGTAGGAAATAAATTACATCCTGAAAACGTTTAGTATAACTTTGAAATTCTTTTATGGTACATTGAATTTTATTGTATGAAGCTTATTTTCAGAAGGGTCTGGCTGGTTTTATATGATTGAGAAATCTGGAGATAAAGTTGACAGGTTACAAAGTTGGCCACTTAAAAAAAATTTTTAATTGTATCTTTCAATTAATAAGCATTTATTAGATGTGAAATCAGAAGAGTTGAATTCAAATTTGGTATCTGCCATTTGTTGGCTATGTGACCATGGACGAATCACTCAAGTTCACTGTTTTATGTCCTTTACCAGCAATATAGGCAGCAAAATACCTACATTATTTGCCTCAGGATTATTGTGAAAATTGAATGAGATTTCTTTAATTATTAAGTGATTAAGAGAATGGTTTCAAAAAGATATTCATAGCTTGGATATCTTTCTTTGAGAATTGCCTGTTCATCTCCATTTATGATTGACAATTTTTTTTAAAAAAGTCTTTCAATCATGCAACATTTATTTTCCCCCTTCCATTTCCTTTCATCCCAGAAAGAGACAAGCAAAAACAAAACCGTAGTTACAAACATGCATAGACAAATAATGCAAATTTCCATATTGGTCATGTGCAAAATGTATATATCATTCTACATATTAGCCCATCGCCTCCCTGTTAGGAGGTCAATAATATTCTTTATCATTAATCATCCAGAATGTTACTTTAGATGCAATGTTGCAGATAATTACATTAATCTAAGTTCTTAAATCTTTCAAAGTTGCTACTTTTTATGATGTTGTTATAGTATAAACTTTTGTGGTTCTGCTCACTTTATCGTCTATCAGATGTCTATATAAGTCTTCCTAGGTTTCTTTCAACCCATGCTTTTGCCATATCTTAGAGCAAAATAGCTTTCCATTATATTTATGTATCATAATTTACTTAGCCATTCCCCAATTTATGGCCACCTCCTTAGTTTCCAGCTCTTTACAACTACAAAAAAATAAAAGACCAGCTACAAATATATGTTCTCGTATAGGATGTTTTCCTCTTTTTTGATGTTTTGAGGATAGAAGAATAGTAATGGTATCTCTGGGTCATAGGATATATATAGCTTGGTTCTTTGGAGATATAGTTACAAATTTCTTTCAAGAAGAGCTGGACCAGTTGCCAGCTCCACTTATAATGTATGACTTTGCCTGTTTTCTTGTGGCACCACCAATTGTTATGTTTCTTTCTTTCTTTTTTTGTTTTCAAATTCATCAGTCTGATGGGTATGATAGACTGGAACATCTGACTTGCTTTAATTTGCATTTCTTTAATGATTAATGACCTGTGGAATTTTTTCATATTCTTTATAGATATTTTAGTTTTCTTCCCTTGAAAACTGCCTTACATATGATTTAACTTTATAATCAATCTGGGAATGGCTCTTTTCTTTTGACCATTTATCAATTGAAAAATAATTCTTATATATTTTAATTACTTCCTCATATATTTTAGAAATGAGACTTTTATTAGAGAAACTTGCTGCGAAGATATTTTTTTCTCATTCCTTTATATTTTTGGCTGCATTGGTTTTGTTTTTGCAAACAATTTTCAATTTTATGTAACCAAAATTATTCATTATTCTCTTTTGTGATCCTCTCTTTCCTTTCTTTGGTTATGTACCTTTCTCCTATCCATATATCTGAAAGGAAATTTCTTCCTATTGCTCTTGCTGCCAAGGTACTGTACCTGGAATTAAAGACTCGAGTTCAAATCTAGCCTCAGCCATTTACTAGCTGTGTGAATGTTGGCATGTCACATCCTCTGTCTGACTCAGTTTGATCAATCCTAATATGGGGATGATAATAATAGTGCCTACCTCCTGGAGTTGTGACAATGATGATATCAATTGATATTGACAATATCAAATGATACTCTTTGTAAAATATTTAGCACCATGCCTGGCATATAGGACCTTAATAAATGCTTATTTCCTTCCTTCTAATTTGTTTATGATGTGACCTTTTATATCTAAATCATATACCTGTTCAGAGCTAATCTTAGTATTTACAGTGGTGTTTGTCTCAACTTAATTTGTGCCAGATTGCTTTTCAGTTTTTTCAGAAGTTTTTATCAAATAATGAGTCTTGGCCACAGTAGCTGGGATCTTGGAGTTTATCAAACAGTAGGATATTGTTTGTTTGCTTCTTTGTGTTATATACTAATCTGTTTCATGGATCAACTTCTCTGCTTTTTAACCAGTACCAAATTGTACAGAGTACTGCTTTGTAGTACAGTTAGCAATATGGTATTGCCAGAGTCCCTTCCTTCCTAGTTTTTTTTTTAAGATTCCTTAAAGTTTCTTGATGTTTTACTCCTCCAGATGAATTTTATTATTATTTTTCTAGCTCCATAAATTAATCCTATAAATCTATAAAGTAGTTTTGTTGGTACAGAACTGAACAAGTAAATTAATATAGGAAATATTGGCATTTTTATTTTACTGGCCAAGCCTGTGAGTGAGTAATAATTAGATAAATGCAAAGTAAGGCAACTCTGAGATTCTACCTCATACCAAACAGATCAGAAAAATAGACACAAAAAGAAAATGATAAGTGACAGGAGGGGTGTGGGAAAATAAGTACATCAATGCAATGGTGGTGGAGCTATAAATTGGTACGGACGTTCTGGGAAGGAATTTGGAATTATCCTTCAAAAGTCACTAAACTAGACATAACTGTTGTCCTAGTGCTATCTCTGTTAGGTCTATTAAACCCCAAAAGGATCAAAGAAAGAGGAAAATGTCCTACATGTACAAGATATATACAGATACATATACACATACACATACATATACATACACATACAAATACACACACACGTACATACATATATAAAATCAGGTGGTGGGGTTTTTTCTTTTCTTTTTTCTTTTGTAGTGGTAAAGAATGGACATTAAGCAAATATCATTGACTGGAGAATGGTTGAACAAGTTATCGTATAAGAAAAGGCAAGCCAGCCTAGACAAAGCAACAAGGGGGAAAGATAGGTGGCAGCAAGTGCTAGGAAAGTCAAACTGTGATGACCATCTTGACTACCAGCAACTCCTTACACCCTGATGGAGATAGCTCTAATGCCCTGATCCCAAGAGTCTTGGAATAGTGGTAATGTTCACAAAACCATCAGATCTGTTTCTAGTCTGGTCCCCAATAGCCATCACTGAGGGGAAAAATAAATTTGAAAGGGGGTCTACCTTCATTACCATCACCAGTCACAGTTGCTAACCAATTCCCAATAAGCAAATTGGCACAGTAGTCCTGAACTGTCATTCCCCCCCAAAACTACAATTCCTGCCTTTCAACCTAGCCTTCAAAGCCATTTTCTCTGAGAACAATTTTTGTGGAGAGGGGCTCATCATCCCCACCAGCTTCCAGCCAACTGCCACTCACTGGCCAGGCAAACTGAAGCAGCAAAGAATCCCAAGGGAGAGATAGGAGGTAGTATGTGACAGGCAAGTCAAATCTCCGTCACCATCTTGATCCCAATCTCCCTTCAGATCCTGATAGAGACAGTTCAGTACCCTGTTTCCAAGAACCTTAAGGACAGTAAATCTTCTAGCCCAGCACCTGCAGTCATAATCCTCAGAAGTAACCCTGGTGGAGATGCAGAATGGCAACTGCCACTACAGGTGCTATAGTCATACCTACCTCAGACCCCTCAAAAAGAAAATTCTTGTCACCAAAATCCTTGGTGCTATCAAATGATTCAATATATGATTTCATCAGTGCAAATAACGTTAAAGAAAAAAATTTACCATCTGCTTTGCTGCTGCAACCAAAGGACCTAACAACAATTCATACTCCAACCATTCCACACCAGCACATTCCTTGAATTCAACTCCACCACCATCATTCCTCCACCCAGTAGTTTCCTTTTGTGTGTTGTCTTCTGTCGTTAAGATGTAAACTCGTCGAGCGCAAGACCTGTCTTTCTTTTTCTTATTGTATCGCAAGTACTTAGTATAGTATCCAGCACATTGTAGATTCTTAATAAATGTTTATTGCATTGAATTGAATTAAAGCTGAAACTTTCCTTATAGAAGGAGAACTCCTTGAGAGTGGGACTTAGCACTGTGCTTTGTTCCTAGTAAGTGCTTAATATATGCTTCAATTATTCATAGAAAAGCATAATAATATAAGAAATAACAAAAAGAACAAAAAGGAGAGGTTCAGAAAAATCCAGAAAGACTTGTATGAACTGATGCAGAATAAGCAACTTTGAAAGACAATGTGTCATCGGTGCAATTACCAGCTATATTTCAGGAATGCTGATTATGAATTGTGTTACCTGCTATGTCCTGACAGGTGATAGACTCAAGCTGCAGAATAAGACATACAGTTTTGGATATGGACAATGTAGAAACTTGTTTTTCTTGATTATGAGTCCTTACAAAAAGGTTTTTCTTCTTTCTTCTCTTTCCCTTTAAATGGGGGTGGGAAGGAAAGGAGGATGGAGAGGAGAGGACACTAACCTGATTTAGTCATAAAGCTTGATTTTCCGGTTAAGTTGCAGTTTCATCCTTTGTAAAATGAAGGGGTTGAATGCAATGTTTTCTGTGTTCTGCTCTAGGTTTTAGTCTATGATCTTGTGAGTGTTCAAGATTCTTTTCAAATCCTCTGGTATCAGTCTAAAAGTTGAGAGAGTTTTAATTTTGGGTTTGCCCTAGTTTCAACTTTTTTGCCTATAACATTGGTATTGCAATTCCAATATCCAGCCAGAGTGAATTTTGTTATCATGTTCCTCTATCTACATTTGTAGAACACATTTTATCAAGTATTTGGCAGAAGATAAAGAGCAGCAGGGTGGTGATTCTCCTGCATTGGACTGATTTGAGAATTTTTAATAAAAAATAATTCCAGGAACCCAATTGCACTATCACAGATGAATATGTGCATCGTGTGTGTGTGTGTGTGTGTGTGTGTGAATGTTTGCACATGCAAGGTTGTGTGCAGAGCTTTCCATGGACTGAATTAGTTATAGGCTCACTGTATAATCAGCTCACTGTCTAGATTCAAGTGCCATGCTTCCTAACTGAGGATTACATTACACTCTTGCAAAGTAATAGCTCTAATCAACTAATAGGTCATATTCATCTTGAACTATTATGGTTCATAGAAGCATATAGATTATGGAAAACAGTGTTAGCGTTATCCACATTTGGATTCCTGAGTGCTTATTTTAGAAATGCAAAAATCAATTCCAGTCTAAGAGTATTTATGTTTCCATACATGCACAAAAGTACATTCACTTTTCTATGTACTGTGTATGTTATATGTATACATATGTGTATGTACATACACACACATATATATGCTTAATATACTGAAACTCTACTGTAAGAGGTTTTCTTGGGGGGGGTGAGGTGGGCGGCTGGGATGGTGTTCATGCCTCAGGACTACATATATAAGTAAAGCTGCCTTATAACAAAATCTCTTTTTTTAATAGAGTAACTAAGCTCCCATGTTCCAAGACAAAACCCTGTCTTAAAGCAGATTCTACATTAATAAAATGCTAGGTTCAACTCCCAAGACACATGACCAGCAAGATTTCAGATTAGTTATTTTTTCTAGACGCCCTTTAATTTATTACACTTTCAAAAAGGAGGGAGGGTAGATAATATTCCAGATATAGCACAATTGCTGCTGAAGCCATAGAAAAAAGAAGAAAGAATCCCAACAGGATAAATTCTAATGAATTAACAGCAGAGAAGTTTATCCTTAAAGGGCACTCTCAGACCATGTCCTCTTCCAAGTCTTCACATTTATGAGATACAAGCTGAATTACAGACTTCAGCATTTGGGGCAGCCAAATGACACAAAGCATAGAGTGCTGCACCTAGAGTCAGGAAGACCTGAGTTCAAATTCAGACTCAGACATTTAGTGGCTATGTGGGATCATGTCCTGATGCAGATATTCTACTGATACTTCTCCTACCCTCTGCCCCTCTCCCTCCATCCGCAATGAACAATAGAGTAATTCTACACAACTAGATGAGGAGGAAGGGGGAAGGGGAAAATATGTCACTTTCTGAAAAGGTCTCCTAACTGATTAGGGACCCCCAACACTTCAGAGAATCTGTTCCCAAACACCCTTGATACCCTTCCATCCCTGAAAATGAATGGTAGAGGCTGGTTAAGCTCAATCATGTGAAAGAAAGGAGAGCTAAGGGAGGAATTGGAGCAGGAGTCTAGAGTGAATGACTGTGCCATACCTGACAGGAAGGAGACTGAATCCAGATGCCTCTAAATCATACTCAGGATAAGGGCTTAGTCTAGAAGAAACTATATCCCCAAACATGGTAAATTTAAGGCAGCAATTTATTCCAGCCTTAAGGGAAGCGAGTGGTATACACTAGCAAAAAAAGGCCAGATAATGTGCAGCAGGGAAAATTTTTAAATATAGAAATGATCAAAATTTTAAGAGAAAAAAAAAACCCTCAATAGAAGCCCAGATCACAAGCAGATAAATCAACAGTGAGTATTCCAAAATTCAAGATGGCTGAGTAGCAAAACCTCAAAGTTAACACAAGACTCTCTTAAGGATGTTTTAAAGATAAAGGAAAATGAATCAATTTCTGACAGATTCTATAAAATCTAGAACCCACAAAAACAGCAAGAAGCACAATGATTCAAAAGAAAAATGACACCCATAATTGAAGACATTAGGAATAATATTGCTTGGTAGTTAGAGTGTTCAATGAGAATTTTAATATTAAATGAGCAATTTAAAAAAATGAGTCTATAATGAAAGAAGCAAAGCAGATGAATAGAATTGAACCACAAAAATATTGAGGAAAAAGAAAAGTTAAAAAAAATAAAAACTACATTAACTGTATATAAGCCAAAATAATTGACCATATAACCATGAATGCAGAATATACACATACAATGTAAGGATTATATGTCTCCTACAAGAATGCAAAACAATACAAAACACATGAACCCCATAATTTTGGAAGCAATAAAAGAAAAACTGCCTATGACTACTAAATACAAGAAATAAAACACGAAAAGAGAATCCACAGATCACATTCAGAAAAACAAACTCCCTAAACTTCATACTCCAAGACAAAGAATGGTTAAAAATAACAATTTCAGTGGCAGCAAATCCTGCAATCATCCAGAAGAAAGACCTTCAAATACAAAGGATAGGTAATTAGAACAACAGAAAACTATTTTGAACACACAAAACATCAGGAGGGAATGGGATAATAAATTCCAAAAAGAAAAGGCATTTAAACTGGAACCCCAAATGTCATATACTGTAAACCTTAACCTAATCTTCAATGAAAAAAGATGGATTGCCAACTAAAGTAAAGCATACGATACATTCCTGGGTGGGGGGAAAAAAAAAACCACATTAGCAAAACATTCAAATTGTAAACACTTCAAACCACAGAAATTCAAGAAAAGAATACAAATACAATTACCAAGGAAAGAATGAATAATAAAATGAATTAATTTCCCATTTTTATGTTAATTGAGAAAGAAAGAAGATATGGGGTTGGAGTGAGGAAGAGCAGGAAAAAGGGAGGGGGCATGGAAGATGGAGAGAGAGGAAAGAAGCAGGGAGGGGAGAGGGAAAAGGATGAAGAAAAGAGGGAAATAGGGAGGGAGATAGAGAGAGTAGAGGGAGAGGGAGAATTTATGCTTCTAAGAATGAGAAACAGGAGGAAAAAGATCATGCAGAAGATCTATAAAGGCAATAACACAAAAATTGGTTAGAAGAGGCAGCTCAAACCTCATCCTTTGGAAGATTTGACCCCATGAGAGCCCCAAAAGATTAAATAAAAAATAAGTAAGGATATAGCCCATAAATCAAACTTTAAAATTTCAGAATAGATTGGAAGAGAAGAAAATAAATTAAGAGAACAAAGTAATGGAGAATGTTTTAGCCTAGCTGCAATAAAAAGAAAACTAATAAACATAAGAAGTTAGAGAGAAGAATGGTAGAGTTTGAACTAATCACTTAGTTGAGGGGAGAAAGAGGATAAAAAGGGGGAAGAAATATATAAATACAAGAAAGCAAAAGGAATCAGTAATTTAAATAACACCCCGAAACCAGGGAAAGAGTTTTCAAACCTGAGTGGTATGGGGTTGGAATGTTGAGGAGAGAGCCTCTGAGACTAGAACTGGATTAAAGCAGTTTAAGAAAGATCTTATTGACTTAAAGAAGGCAGGGAAAGGGATTAAAAAATACTAGAGAAATAAAAAATGGAAACACACAAATCTGACTCTCATAACTTTACATGTTAATGGACCAAACAGTTGAATAAAATAAAAGAGAATAGCAGAAAGGATAATAAAACAGAAACCTATAATCTCTTGTGTATAAGAAGCACATCTAAAAAGCCAAGACACACAATGAACAAAGATAAAGCTGAACAAAATTTACTATGTATCAGAGGAATTTCAAAAAATCAGTAGTAGCAATTAGCTACAACCGCCCCCCCATCTATAATACCATTATCTACAAACAAGGAAATTGCATTGTCTAAAAGTCATAGAATTTGAAAATATTAATATTAAATATGTATCCATACACACATGTATATGTGCTGAATGAAGTAGCACCTAAACTGATAAATAAAAAAGTTAATTGAATTGCAAAGAAAAACATAGTGGCACAATAATAGTGGGAAACTTTAATGCTTCTCTCTTGGGGCTAGAAAAATCTAACAGAAACATAAACAAAGGAAGAAATATAGAACTAATCATACTGTTTAGGACCCTAGAATTGTAGGATATTCTGAATTGGAACATTAATATACATATTTACCAAAAAAAAAGTTCAAATCTGGCCTCGGACACTTAACACTTACTAGCCATGTGACCTTGGGCAAGTCACTTAACCCCAACTTCCCTGCCCTCCCCCCTCCAAAAAGCAAAAAAAAAATTTATTTTTTTATTTATCAGAGTCATAGTATATTTATAAAAATGACCCCTTGACTAGAGCACAGAGAAATTACAAATAAATGGCTAAAAAATAGGAATCCTAAACATATCACAGAACACAAGACAATAAAAAGAGTAATCAGTATAAGGAATATAAACAAAATCTATAGATCTGAACAGAGACTGAGTAACAAAATCCTGAACAAAGAAGGGTTCAAAGAATAGACAATGGAAACAACTAACAACTTTGAAAGATAATGGTAATAATGAGACAACAAACCAAAATTTCCTGGATTCAGCAAAAGTAGTTATAAGGGAAAATTACAATCCTAAAAATATACATTCACAAAATAGAAAATGAGAAAATTAACAAAAGGAGTATGAAATTTAAAATTAGAAGACCAGAAGTAAACAAATCCCAAAGAAGACAAAAACAAAAATATTTTGACTATTAGTGGACAAAAAGAAATTTTGGAAACAACATTTGATTGTAGAATTGATTTTAAAAAAACAACTAAAAGGAGGGGGGGAGTCAAGATGGTGGGATAGAAGTAGGAAACTCCATAGCGCCACCCATAACCACCTCAAATACTTAGAAAATATGACTCTAAACAAATTTTAGAGCTCCAGAACCCACAAAATTACAGAAAAACACATCTCCCATTAAAGACAGCCTGGCAGGTGGATGGGAAGGGCTCATCGCAGAGTACTGGGAGCCAAAACCAGCCGGCCCTGAAACTGTGGGTTGGCCCTAGAGTGGCCAGGATAAGCCATGCCTGGAGCACTCTGGAGAGTGGATCACCAGCAGCTGTGGCAGTTTCCAGAATTATCAACACATAAGAAACAAGGAAAAAGTGAAAGGTCAGTGGAACTCGGCTAAATTTGGGGGAGAGAAGAGGGTCCGGCCAACTGTCCATAGGGTAAGAAAGCAGCAGAGGTGGTAGCCCTGCAGCCGCCTCCATGTGGGTGCTTCAGAGGTTGCAGCCTGCAGATTGCAGGGAGGCCAAGCTATCATTCAGAGTCTAAGTGTTCGTCCCTTAACCTGCCTGGATTGGCATTGTGGTCTTGGGTGGTGGTCCTGAGCTGTGTGACCAGTGAGCCAAAGCTGGTGGGGGCTGCAGAGACGGCAGCCTCCTAATAGCTCCAGCAGCTGCAAAAACCCCAGCAATTTTGGACAAAGCTCTCCCCCTGGGAAGCAGAGATCTACTGTGGCTCAAAAATCAAGTAAATTGACTGGCAACATGAGCAGGCGAAGGAAGCAAACCAAGCTCAGCAATCCAACTTTAGATTCCTTTTTGGGAGGCAAAAAGGATCAAAGCATGGAGTGGGAGGAAGACAACACAGTCAGAACTCCCACACCAAAAGCTTCAAAGAAAAATGTAAGCTGGTTACAATCCATAGAGGAGCTTAAGAAGGATTCTGAAAACCAAATAAGAGAAGTGGAAGAAAAAATGGGAAGAGAAATGAGAATGATGCAAGAAAATCATGAAAAGAGAGTCAACAACCTGACTGAAGAAAATAACACTTTAAAAATAGAT
>CM053586.1:309308764-309323891 GCA_028646515.1 Pseudochirops corinnae | reverse complement strand
TACCCTCCATTAATGCCAAGCACTGTCTCAAAAGGGGCAAGGGAGCACAAAAGGCCATCTACCGTTAAATTACAACAACGTTAAGATATCATCACAGTATTGAAAACCCAAGGAAAGGCCCTTCCTTCATCTTGAAATGAGGCAAGTTCTCAGCAATCTCTATTCCTGGGAAGGCAAAACCTAACAAAGCCACAATATATATTGCCAGTGTCCTCATTAATTCACTCTCTGCCTGCAGAACAGTCCCAGAACCCCTAAAAACATCAGCAAGACTCTTTTCCAGGATTTCTGTAAACATACAACAAGAAAATCTTTCTTCAGGGCTTATGAACCCACAGCAAGTTTCCAGGACCTCTGTAACAGCAGCACTGTACTTCACCAGCAGATGAATATGGCAAGACAACATTAAAACAGACAGTCAAAATACCAGCATCACAGCCATGCCTCCTCAGTTCTCAGCAGCTCCAGGTGGCAGTTCTCAAAAGTCCCAGGCAGCTCTAACTGGCTGTCTTTCTCTCAGCAACTCTGGCCCCCGGCAATTCTCCTCTCTCTCTGCCTCTACAATATTGCTCCTCAAAAGTCCTTCTGGCCTTCTCTGCTTGGGCCTTCTTTCTGCTTAGGCTTCTCTCTAAATCCATAGTACCAGCTCCTCCTTCTTCATGTCAACAAGTGCATCCCACAAGTGGGATTCATAAACTCTGGGTTTTAACACTCAACCCAAAAACCAAGGCAATATAGGGAGATCTTTAAATACCATTACCATTACAAGTATGTGAAAGAGAGAAAGATGTAAGAAGACTAGAAAGATAGACTAGTTATGAAAGACAAAGCATTTTATGTTTGATTTTGGTGGTAATGGGGAGTTTATTGAATAGGGAGGCAGTACAGTCAGACCTAAATTTCAGTAATCAATTTGACAGCTGGGTGAAGGATGGATTGGATTGAGGAAGAAACTCAAGGGGAGATCCACCAGCAGGCTTTGTAATAGTCTAAGTGTGAGGTAATGAGGGCCTTCCTCAGGATGACAGCAGCGTCAGAGGAGATAAGGAGGCATATACTAGAGATTTTGTAAAGGTGAAAATGACAGGATTTGACCTGTCTTTGGCTATGGTGGGGGCAGGGTGAGAGAGAGTGAGAAGTTAAGGATGAAATTGAGGTTGCAAGCCTAGGTGACCAGGAGGATAATGGTAATCTAGGTAGTTATAGGCAAGTTAGGAAGAGGGGAAGATAACAATTTCTGTTTTGGACAGGCGAGTTTAAGATTTATGCAGGTCATTCAGTTTGAGATGTCTTTGAAAGGCAAGACTTGAGTTCAGAAAAGAAGTTAGGGCTAGGTAAGTAGATATGAGAGTCATCTGCATAGAGATGATAATTAAAACCACAGAAGTTGATCACCAAGTGAAATTGTTGTTTGTCCTTCATTTTTGAAGAGGACCAATGACATCATGGATAGATTAGATTTAAGCAAGGCAGAATTGCAAAAACTTGTCAGCTTCACTCTCTCTTCCACAATCATTGAAATCCAGTGGCAAGACAAAAGTTAAGATAATGGTCCAAGATGCAGTGAATGACCTTGGTATCTTCTTTTTTTTTTTTTTCCAATTTATTTATTTAATTTTAGTTTTCAACATTTATTTGCACAATATTTTAAGTTACAAATTTTTCTCCCCATCTTTCCCCTACTTCCCACCCTGAAATAGCCTATTAAATACCCCTTCCCCCAATCTGTTCTCTCTTATATCCTCCCTCATTCCCCCCAACTTTCTAGTAGGGCAAAATGGATTTCTATTCCCCCAGTGCCTGTATATCTTATTCCCCAGTTGCATGTAAAAATCATTTTTGCTTAAACATTTGCTTTTAGGGGTGGCTAGCTGGCATAGCAAAGAGAGCACTTGCTTTGGAGTCAGGAGGACCTGAATTCAAATCTGGCCTCAGACACTTGACACACTTATTAGCCGTGTGACTTTGGGCAAGTCACTTAACCCCAATTGCCCTCCAAAAAGAAAAAAAAAGTGCTGAAGAGGTTGCCAGTGGAAAAAATTTAAGAAGCCTTGGTCTAGAGAATAAATAATTTAAAAAAAAACACACATTTGCTTTTAAAACTTTGAGTTCCATATTTTTTCTCTTGTTGCCTCCTCACCCACCCCCACTGGGAAGATAAGCAATTCAATACAGGTTGTACATGTGTAGTTATGCAAAACATTTTCACAGTAGTTATATTGTGAAAGACTATAATTCCCTCCATCCTATCCAACTCCCACTTATTCTATCGTCTCCTTTGACCCTGTCCCCTTTTCAAAAGTGTTTACTTCTAACCACCCTCTCCCCCAATCTACTCTCCCTTCTGTCATGCCACCTCTTATCCTCTTCCCCCTTATTTTCCTGTAGGGTAAAATACCCAGTTGAGTGTCTATGATATTCCCTCCTTAAACCACATTCAATGAGAGTAAGATCTACCCATTCCCTTTCACCTTCCTGCTCTTCCCCTCCATTGTAACAGTTTTCTCTTGCCTCTTTTATATGAGATAATTTTCTCCCTTTCTCCTTCTCCTAATATATTCCTCTCTCACCTTTTAATTTTATTTAGATATTATCCCTTCATATTCAACTCATCCTATGACCTCTGTCTATGTATACATGTACATACATATGCATATACTCACATATATATATTTATACACACAAGTATTTATTTTTATTTTTATATTTATACATACATACATATATTCCTTTCAACTATCCTCATACTGAGAAAAGTCTTATGAATTATCATTTTTGCATGTAGGAATGTAAATAGTTCAACTTTAATAAATTCCTTATGATTTCTTTTTCCTGTTTACCTTCTCATGCCTCTCTTGCTTCTCGTATTTGAAAGTCAAATTTTCTGTTCAGTTCTGTTTTCTTCATCAAGAATACTTGAAAATCCTCTATTTCATTGAATGACCATATTTTTCCCTGAAGCATTTTACTCAGTTTTGCTGGGTAGGTGATTCTTGGTTTTAAACCAAGCTCCTTTTACCTCCAGAATAGTGTATTCCAAGTCCTTCAATCCCTTAATGTAGAAGCCGCTAGGTCTTGTGTTATCCTGATTGTGTTTCTACAATATTAAAATTGTTTCTTCCTGACTGCTTGCAGTATTTTCTCCTTGACCTGGGAACTCTGGAATTTGGCTATAATATTCCTAGGAATTTTCTTCTTGTGATCTCTTTCAAGAAGTGATCAATGAATTCTTTCAATTTCTATTTTTCCCTCTGACTCTAGAATATCAGGACAATTTTTTCTTGATAATTTCTTGAAAGATGGTGTGTAGGCTTTTTTTTTTATCATGGCTTTCAGGTAGTCCAATAATTTTTTAGTTGTCTCTCCTGGATCTATTTTCCAGGTCAGTGGTTTTTCCAATGAGATATTTCACATTGCCTTCTATTCTTTCGTTTATTTGGATCTGTTTTGTAGTATCTTTACTATAAGATCATTAGCTTCCATTTGCTCCAATCTAATTTCGAAGGAATTATTCTCTTCAGTGAGTTTTTGAAATTCCTTTTCCATCTGGCAAATTTGGCTTTTTAAGGTATTCTTCTCCTCATTGACTTTTTGGGCATCTTTTGCCATTTGAGTTAGTCTATTTTTTAAGGTGTTATTTTCTTCAGTCAGGTTGTTAACTTGCTTTTCTTGATTTACTTGCATCATTCTCATTTCTCTTCCCAATTTTTCCTCCACTTCTCTTACTTGATTTTCAAAATCCTTCTTGAGCTCCTCCATGGCCTGTAACCAATTTATATTTTTCTTGGAAGTTTTTGGTGCAGGAGTTCTGACTTCAATGTCTTCCTCCCATTCCATGCTTTGATCCTTTTTATCCATAAAAAAGGATTCTATGGTCTGTTTGTGCTTCCTCTGCATGCTCATATTGCCAGCCTATTACTTGACTTTTGAGCTCTTTGCCAGAATAGAATTCTGCTTCCAGATTGAAGAGAGATATGTCCCAAATCACTGGGGTTTTTGCAGCTGCCAGAGCTATTAGGAGAGTGCCCTCTCTGCAGCTCCCACAAACTCTGGCACACTGGCTACATACCCCAGGACAACCACCCAAGACCATGATCCAGATCCAAGCAGGTTAAAGTGAGAGTGATTACTCTCTGAATGATCATGTTGTCCCCCTACAATCTGCAGGCCAGGAGCTCCTGAGGAAGCTTTGGTAGCAGCTGCAGCCACAACACCTTCATCACTTTTCTCCCCTGGGGTAGGGGCCAGACCATGCTCTTCCATTCCCCCCACCCTGTTCCAACAAGTTCAAGACTGACCTTTTATTTTCTCTTTAGCATCTATGGGTTGAGAAGTGTGGAAATCACCACAGCTGCTGGAGATTCACTCTCCTGAAATCTGCTCTGGCTGCTTCTGGTTGGGGCCACCATGGGGCTGGAAACCATGCTGCTCTTGGGGACTGTGCTCAGCTCCCAGTGCATTGTGATAGACCTTTCCTGATGGCCTGCTGGGCTACCTTCAGCAGGAGATTTGTTTCTTTCTGTCACTTTGTGGGTTCTGTAGCTCTAAAATCTGTTGAGAGTCATTTTTTTTTTACATATATTAGAAGTGGTGGGAACTGGAGATACATGGAATTCCTGTCTCTACTCTGTCATCCAGGCTCTGACCCTCTGACCTTGGTATTTTCAATGCCGGACCAAGCTCTAAGTGCTCTACAGCACTTGCTTCAGCTGCCTTCTGTGTGATGTGAAATGAAGAGAGGGAGAAAGATGGAGTTATCTTTTCCTTCCTGTGAATAGCCTATTTTTTTCAGTGAAATAGGAGGCAAGACAAGCAGATAGAGAAAAGGGCACCTATGGGAGGTCTGAGGAGGCCTGGAAAAGTTTAGGAAGGCCATAATAGTGAATGTGATCATGAATTGATTAGGGAGGTATAAAGAGTTTGACTTGACGTAGTAAGAGCCCAATTGAGAAAAATGACATAGAATCTTGTAGTGGACTCAGCTTGGTTTCATTATTTTCTCTAGTTTCATTCAGTACATATTTCATGAAGACATTGGGGGGGCATTAAATATATTTTCTTTCTTTTGTCTCTGCTTTTTTTTTTTAACTTCTTTCATAAGGTTGGACTCCTTTTTAGCCTTTCACACTATGGATTCATTCACCTGAAACTGCTCTCTTCAAGATAACTGTCCCAAATAAAATTCAACAAAAGTAGACCAAAGCAAGTCTCTTCAAGCAATGTAATATTTTATTAGTAGGATGTAAACTTACCAACAGAATGATTCTTTAACTGCCAGATTTCTATGCCAAAAATCCAAAAGATGGAGACTTAAGTAATTTTTATAGATTAGAACAAAGAACAGAACAGGGAAAGTGACATCATGGGGTTGAGGACAGCATAATTAACTACATAGCTGAGGCATGGGGGAACAATATGATTGATTAGAAGTTGGAAATGAGGGCTAGCAACAGACCTTTGCTTCCCTACTATGACTAAGGAGTGTTCATTGTTTGAGTCCACCTGCAAGGTCAATAGTTGTTGGGCTAGCCTTCTTTGGATAGCAAACTGGACATCTTTGAAGGATAGCGTGGTGGCATGAAAATACTAAACCAGACTACTTGGTGTCCTCCTGTATTTCCCAAGGATAACAGATGTTCTTGAGGTGAGAGTAGTAGAACAGTGATTAGCAAGAGAGCTGCATTTCTAACATTAACTCATTACCAACCAGTTGAGTCTCTTGAACTAAGTTCAAAGACAAAGAATCATGACTTAGGTAGTTACAAGACAAAATCAATAAAATTTAAATAGGATCAATGAAAAATGATACAGAATCAATTTAATCTTCAATGATCCTTCAGTTGCAAAATCCAATGGTCCTTCTAGCTTTAACCTTCTTTTTGACATCTTATCCGCAACATTTGACACTATTGACAACCTAACCACCTCTCTCCTATACTCTCTTCTCTCCTCTAGTTTTTGCAACACTAGGTCTTTTCAAGCATGTTTTGTGGCTGCTCCTCTGCCTCCTTTTCAAGATCATCATCCCTGTCCTTTTCACTAAAAAATGGACTTTATATACCTTATATCTTTCTTTCTGTCTCTGTCTCTCTCACTCTCACTCTCTTTCGCCTTTCTCTCTCACCTCATTGCCTACAGTTATCATCTCTATGCACATGACTCCCAAATTAATACATCTAGCCTTCATCTCTCTCTTGACCTTTAAATCCCCCATTTCCAACTGCCTACTGGACACCCTCTCATGGATGTCCCATAAACATCTCAAAATCACCATGTCTAAAACAGAATGTATTATCTTTCTCACTAAACTCACCCATCTTCTCAACTTTCACATTTCTGTTGTGGGCACTGCTATCACCTAGGTCTGCTACCTGGGATCCATTCTCTATTTGTCACTCTCCATTATCTTCCTGATCTAATTGGTTGTCAAATTTATCCATTCTACTTCTATGACATCTTTCATACCCTTTTCTCTAAGTACATGATCACTATGCTAGTTCAAGCCCTTAACTCCTTTCTTGTGGCCCATGTTTGTATAGCAAAGATAGTACATAGTATTGTGCAAGAAGTCATAAGTTCCAATGGAATTATGCAGAGGAGATGTGACAGAACTGTGATTTGAAGGTGTAGCTGATTAGGTCTTGGGTATAAATGACAGGGTACCAAATGATTACATGATGGAGACTAGTAAGTCTAGGTATGTTTATGGAATGATGCCTAGGATCAAATAGGTACCAGCAATCTAATACTAGCACCCTTGTCAAAAATGCTCTCCCTCTTCATTTCTACCTCCAGCCTCCTTGGTTTCCTTTAAGTCTCAGCTAAAAAAAAATTCTACCACCTCTAAGAAGCTTTTCCTGATCCATCTTAATACCAGTGTTTTCCTTTTGTTGTTTATCTCCAATTTTTCCTGTACGTATCCTGTTTGTACATAGATGCTTGAATATTGTCTTCTCCATTCAACTGTGAACTTCTTGAGAGCAGAAACTGTTCTTGGCTTTCTTTGTACACTCAGTACTTAGTACAATGCCTGGACCATAGCAGGCACTCAGTAAATGTTTATTGACTGACTGAAGTGACAAAATAGCTCCATTCAATATAGATGATATGAAACTTAATTTCTGGCACTCTGAGTTATGCTGTGGTAGGAATGTGTTGGTAAATACTTAACAACTGGTTCTCTGGAGAAAAATGTACATGTGGCACATTTTTAATTATTACATACCTTTCTTTCATCACTTTCTTCAGTCTAGATAATATACAAAATAATAAATTAAGCCCCACTTTTAGCATTTGCTGATTTCCAAGGCATAAATGCTCATACTGAAAATTGAGCAATTGGTTCTTGAGGACTAGTTTGAGCTGATTCCAGTACATGCTTGGCTGTGGGCCTCCCAGACAACAAAAATGTATGGAACACAAAACACTACCCCAATGCTGAGCTGGACCACTTCCCTTTTTCTGTCCATTCTTTTTTTTAAAATCTCACTGGAAGAAAAATATTTCCATGAGAACAACATCAGTTAGTCTGCATGCTTTGCCATAGTAGTGATTAGACAGCCTTTAGAAAGCCTATGTAGTAATCTGTTGGCCTCATCCTGATTCTATGTCAAGTCTGGGCCCAGCCAGAGTAATGATCCCTTGGCCAGTTAAGACTGATGAGCTCCTTCCCCACAGTATTCTGGCTATTCAGATGGGTATGTATACACTTATATCTTCCATCCTTCCAGATAGAAGTTGGCTGGGAGTGGGTGTTAATAAATATGCTCCCAGTCTAAAGATTCAGGAATGGCAAAGGGAAAACTGACAGTCATAGTATTACTTCCTGGAAAGGACTTGAGGGTTCAAGCCTCTCATTTTATAGATAATGTTTCCATCTGAGGGCCCTGATGCTTATTGTCTATATAAACATTAGCCTATCTCAGGGTCTTAGTTTTCAGGAAAATTTAGGTAATTGTTTTTGATCAGAGGTGAAGCAGGTATAATTGATAATCATATTGCTTGCCTTCTCAATGGGTACAAGAGGGAGGGAGAGAATTTGGAATTCAAAAAAGAATGTTAAAAATATATAATTTTAAGAAAAAATCAGAGGGGAAAATGTGAATTGCTGCTGGCAACAATCTTGATTCTGGTCTAACCAGATTAAAATGTAATTGGGAAATTTTTAACAAAATAAATAAAAATTAATGTAAATATGGTTTTCTCAGATAAGATGTGATCCACAAGGATCCTTATGTATGGTTTAGTGATACCTTTCTCTCCTTCTATTTGAGTTTTACACTTCTGTTTTAGATGATTTCCAAGGACTCTTACATGTGTAGACTTAGGGTCCTATGCTCCTAGAAAGGCATTTGACTTGTCCAAAATCATATCCATAGTAAGAAAACTATGATCTGAACATGCTGTCTCTCTCCAAATCCATTGTTCTTTTCTCTTTTTATGTTGTCATTCATGGCCCTTGGAACTTACTTCCTGTGGCTACTGGTTCTATAATTGAATCTATGTTATGCCATAATCAGAGAAAGAAGATGGAAGACAAATTCTTCAAATTATCCCCTTAAAGGAAATGGTTTTCCTTGGCAGAAGTCTATTGGAGATATTGGCTTTTGTGGTATGGGAACTTATCATGGTAATGAAACATTTTCTTTGGAGTAATAAGCACTGGGTTTGAATCCTAATTGTGCCATTCCCTAGCTAAGGAATTTTGCACAAATCACTTTATCTCTCTGATTTTTCATTTCCTCATCTGTAAAATGGGGATAGTAATAGTTGTAATTATGAACATCACAGATCTGTTGACAGGACTAAGTGAAAGAATATATAAAATGTCTTGTAAACTATTATTAAAATGTAGGAATAATAGTTGCTCACATTTACATCATTTCATTGTTTACAAGTGATTTCCTCAAAATTATCCTGTGGGGTAGGTAATTCAAATAGTTCTTCATTTGCAAATGGGGAAACTGAGGCTGAGAAGTAAAGTGATTTGTCCAGAAGTTTTACCCATTTATTCAACAATATTTCTATTCCTATGAATGAGAACAGCAGGCAGAAATGGTATGAAATGGAGAAATTACATGTTTGAAAGAAATTATTTGGGATCTAAGACCTAGTCAGATATTTACAGGTCTCAGATAATTCTGGAACCCCTTATGTCAGCCTTGGGTCCCTTTCAGGGTGTTTGGAGTACTCACAGCTATACAAATGTGGCTCACACCCCATTTGGTGCTTTCCCTTCCTACCAACTGACCAGTAACCATCAATCAAACAGCAAAGATTTTAATGAGGACAGAATAAAAAACATACAATGAAGGACCTCCCTCCACCTTGCCTTACATGAAGGGATACAACATCCAATAGAATCCGCTGGTGATAGAGGAAATATCCTCTGGATAACGTATGACCATAGACTTGTATTCTGGATATTTCTCATCAATAAAGACATACTCTATTGCTACTCTATCTCCACAGCTGTTTCTTTGTAGAAGGGCTACTACCACCTGCTATTGAATGTCTTTTCAGCAGCCTTGCTGCCATCTGCTGGGGCTCTAGCTTCAGCTACTGGGGCTTCTTCCTCAATGGAATAGTACCCACCCACCCCCCCAAAAAGCTGCCCTGGGGCTAAATCGGCATGCTTTCAGCTATTTAGCAAAAATTAGGTCTAGAACTTCACCTAACTAGCACAGAAAAGTCTTTCAGATCAAGATCTCTTCTTTCTGTCCCTCCATTCCCTGAATTCAGGTCTTTGCCTAACATAAATTAACATGTTAGGCTAAATAATTCCCTGGAAAACTGATTTGAGTGCTGAGATATTCATTGGATTCTTATCCCTTATCAGAGATAGTTGAGCCCAAATGTGAGGTTATAGCTAGATCAACTTCTAAGGTACTTTCTACTAGTATTGTGTAAATTTAACTCTGCCCTTTACCTTTCCTTCTATACACCCATTTCCTACTCCCAACCCAAACTATGGGTGGTGAACTCTTGGAAAATGTAACTTTTTGGGCCTTAAGTCCAGTCTTTTCTCCTTTCCTAATTATTAGGGGTTAAAGGTCCAGGGTATTAACTACTGTGAACAGTCTCTTTGTGCTAAGACCTAATCTAAGGTTATTTTTACCAGAATCTGATTGATTTAGAAATTAATTTGGTGGAAAAGCCACTTTTGCACTTGAGCATCACCATTACTGCTGGCTGCAGCAGCCTCAAGCCCAGTTGATTTAGCTGACATCACTGAAAACAAATAGTTCACTTGTTTCTTTCCCTTTCCCATTGGGGTAGGCTGTCCTCTTGAAGTCAATGAGTAATGGTACCACTCACCCTGTCTGATGTGACACCTGGCCGTTGTTGAAGTGTGAGACCTTATGTCATTCATTTTCCCCATCAGTAGGACAATAAAAGATTCATGGCCCTGTGAGAAGCATCTTTGCCAGCAGGCCACTGTGAGTATAAGGAAGTTCATTTTCTCTTCTGTACCAGATGACAGGAAGCACTTAGCTTTAGTCTTTTAATGTCATTTCTGTTTGGAGGACTGCCCTCCCTAAGACACACTTGTATGATTCAGAGAAGCAAAACTGCATGAGTTATGCTTCTGTGGGGAGTAGCAAATAGATGCTCCTGGAGGGCTTGGCAAATAAGTGAGGAAACCTGGAAACTCACAATTCCCTTCTGTCTGCTGCTACAAGAACTCAGTCATCTCTAATATGGGAAACTTAGTGGTGGGGGGAGCTGACTGCAGCTGAATTTCAATAAAAGATTCTGGAACTGGGATGAGCCTCAAGTCCTAGGGTTCAAGAGGAAGAGAGTCTTGCCTCTATGATGAAAAGGCCAAATTGGAAAATGTGTGATCTGTGCTCCAACTCTTTCAGGTAACCACCTCCCTAGTACTCTTGACCAACCTTATACCATGCTTGCCTATTTTTCTCATTGGATCTTGATGTTACCACATTGCCAAACAATATTTCTAGCCCTTGGATCTGCCTTAGGCCTCTGGTTCCTACCTGGTCCCTGGTGATAACCAGCTCTTCAGCTATCTATAGCTCTGCTAGCTACAGATAATGCTACCCAGAGCAGGTTTCCCAACTGATGTTGTATTCTGCTGCTTGGTGGAGAATTGGCTGCCACTTATGAGTGG
This sequence comes from Pseudochirops corinnae, assembly GCA_028646515.1. Lineage (NCBI taxonomy): Eukaryota > Metazoa > Chordata > Mammalia > Diprotodontia > Pseudocheiridae > Pseudochirops > Pseudochirops corinnae. The sequence goes on along the minus strand of CM053586.1, from coordinate 309,312,760 downwards.
TTCATCTTGTCCCTGGCTCTGACTGGAAGTGAGTGTGGAGGGAGAACAGTATACATCCAATATGAAAGTAGGGTGGGGGTGGGAGGAGTGGAGATAGATGAAATAGAATACATCTTTTCCTAAGGTAATATTCTTGTGTTTAGTATGGTGTAGTGCAGGGCCTTGAGACCACATGTGGCCCTCTATAAGTAAGTTGAATTTTAGTGTAAGGTGGATTTTAGCATGTATAAAGTGAATTTTTGTTATTATTTCTTAGAGTTCAGTTTTGCAGGATCCATGGCCATAACAATCTCTTGTTCTCAGGTATTAGATATGAGTTCCCACAGTTATGGTTCAAAACATCTCCACCATGCTTATGCAGCATTATATAATGATAAATAATATAAACATCTACTGCGACTACACAGTGAGATACGGGGATGGGGTGATATAAACTTGTGAGGCTATTGCTGGCAAGATGCCTTCTTTGTCTGTTGCCCTATAAAACAGGTGGTCAGTGGTCAGTGAATGGGGAACCTTAGGGTTGAATGCACAAATGCCGTATGTGTTTCAACTGGCCCCCTTGAGGCTTAGGGGGAACCTTAGGGTTGAGTGCACATATGCTGTGCATGCCTTGATCTGCCCCCATCAAGGGTTGGGGGTATCTGTGTTTGCTTCAACTGGCCCCTGTTGAGGCTTGAGGGGATTTGGAGGATGCACTAGTTGTGCCTGTCTCAACTGACCCCATCAAGATGTAGGGATAGTTGTCCCCCCTTCTTGCCAGCTCCTATGAGAAGGATGATTAGGGAATGCTTTAGGAGTTTGTGCTCTTATTAATAGCAATCCTCTTCTGAGAAAACTAGACCAGAATAAAGTAAGATTATTAACCCCTTCTTAGTGTCTTTCCTGTCTGACCAGATCAAGAGTGAACCTGTGCTAGCAGCCCTCCTGTGAGCTGTGTTTATTTGTCTTACACTACACCCTCTAGGTCCTCAAATGCAGCCCGTTGACTGAATCCAAACTTCACAGAACAAATCCCTTTAATAAAAGGATTTGTTCTATAAAACTTGGAATCAGTCAAAAAGCCACAGCCGAGGAGGACATGTGGCCTCCAGGCTGCAGGTTCCCCACTTCTGGTATAGTGGAAAGAGTGCTTACTGGCTTTGGTTTGGAAGACCCAGGTTCAAGTCCCAACTCTTGACACTTATCAGCTGTGTGAACTAGCTAGCATCTCTATTTTCCAGTCTCAGTGTTGTCCATGATTCTACCATACTCTACATGCCTATTCAGCTGCCAAATCTTTCCAGAACATCTCTTGCATTTATTACCATCTCTCAGCTCCCACTGTCATCATTCTAGTTCAGATCCTTATCGCTTCTCACCTGGACTACTGCAATAGCTTCACATCACTCCCCTCTCCACATAGCTGTTAAAATGATTTTCCTAAAGCACAAGTATGACCAAATCACTCTCCTCTTCAGTAAACTTCAGTCATTCCCTATTCCCACTAGAGCAAAATATAGACTCCTGTTTGGTTTTTAGAGCCATTTACAACTTGGCTTTGATCTTCCTTTCCAACCTTATTTTAAATTACTCTTTATGGTAAAGCCAGTCTTACCTTTCTGCTATTTCTCATGACAATTCCTTTCCTATACCCTTTCCTTGGCACTCTTTGATTAAAATTTACTTTCCTCATTTTGCCTCTTAGAATTCCTGACTTCATTCAAAGTTCAACTAATGCATCAGCTTCTAGAAGGTTTTCCTGACCTCACTAGCTGCTAGTGCCTTCACCCATCCTCCCAATTACCATGAATTTAAGTGTGGTTGTTTTTTTTTACATACATTTATATATGTACATCTTAACAACCCTAGGGTGGAAATATAAGCTTCTTTAGGGCTGATTCAGGTTCATATTCATTTTTTTATCCCTAGTGCCCAGCATGGTGCCTAGCACACAGAACGTGCTTAATAAATTCATATCATATAATTGATTATTACGTTGTCTGGTCCCTTTGCTTCTGACCCTTTTAGATTCTGTCTGGTTCAATGCAACACAGAACTTTTTAATATAGGCCATCCCCTTTCTTCCTTACGCTGTGATCCTCAGACTTTCACCAGGGTCTGGGACCAGAGGCTGTTGTCATTTAGATGCCTCCTCCAGAACCCTGAAGAATTCTCAGTTGCCTGAAGCTAGAAGCCCTGCCCCTGGGCTGGGCTGATACAGACAGATCAATTATTTGGTGTCTGTTTAAAGCCTGGAGAAAAGGTAAGATGGGGGAGAAACAAAATAAATGGCTGAAATAATAATATTGGATTCTGTTTAGGTTTCAATTATCCATGTGTTCACAGCCTTCATTACCATATATCAGTCAAAAGTTGGCAGTAACTGCAGCACAGATGACAGCCACGCCATGTAATGATAGGGTCCCCTCTGTAATAATATCAAAGAATGTTATTCTTCAGTGACTATTGAAACTCAAGATACTTGTGAGTAAAACAGGTCATGATGATTTATTCCATACATTTCAACCATCTATTATCATTACTTCCTTTTTCAAATATTCAATTCAGACGAACTGATTCTATAAAAATACAACATTTCAAATTCTGATGTCTGACTTCTCTTCTGGATACTCCCAACTTGCTCATACTGGTTTAGTCCTTTGCAATTGACAAAGCGTTTCACAGAAATTTGCTAGGTAATACTATGGATATAGAACACTGGATTTGACAGCGGAAAGATGTGTCACTCATGACTAGTTACACACTGTCTGAATCAGTTTTCTCATCTTTAAAATGGGAGAGTACCCATCTTGCATGATTCTTGTGAAAAACAAATGAGATGATATATGAAAAATGCTTTGAATTCTTAAAGTACACGCAGCTATTATTATTATCATTTATTATACTACTGTATAGAGTATATTGTAATTGTATCTATGCAGGTACTAACTGTGTTTTGTTAGACTGACTTCCAAATATTGTTTGTATTTTGTATATATTAGGAATGGCATTTCCCTTTTTTGTAATTCCTTCCTAGGTTTTGCTATTGCTATATACTATATAGTATATAGAAATGCTATTGATTTTTTTGTGGGAATTGTTTTGTAACTTGATACTTTACTCATAATATTAATTATATCTTAATTACTTTGCCAATTCCCAAAGGTTTTCTAAATATAACATCATTTCATCAGTATACAAATGGAGTTTCATATCTCATTTGATTATATTTTTAATTTATTTCTCTGATGAATAATCGTAGAGAAGGAATCCTTGTTTTATTTCTGTAATTATTGGGAAAGCTTTTTGTTGTGGAATATAATGCTAACTTTTGAGTTTATACACTTTTTGTTGTATTGTGAAGTATACCTATGTTTTGTAAGTTTTGTAAGTTTGATTCTTTTCTTTTAAACCACAAATGTGTGTTGTACTTTGTTGAAGGCTTTCTCCCCATAACTATTGATATAATTATGTGGTCTGGGATTTAAAAAAATTATGATCAAATATATTGCATGTGATGTTGAACAATCCTTGTATCCTAGGCATAAATCCAACTTAATTATAGTAAGAGTTTTTTTTTAAAGGAGCTATGCTCCTTTTGCCCAATTTTAATTTAAAAATTTTGAAATGATGTTCATTAATGGTGTTTAGCTATAGTAATCTTTACTTTATTCTTCCCATGTTTAGCTATTAGGATATTAGGACTATATATTTCAAAATAAAATAAGTTTGGTGAAGTACACTAAATTATTTAAGATCTTTGTTTTATTAGCTTGTGTGTTAAAAAATTTTTTGTAGATAATTCTCTATTTCTTTTAAATTCTTTGTTTTGTTGACATATACTTATAGATTCTGATCTTTTTTTCTTATTTCACTTGGGTTTGTTATGATTTTACCTTGTTACTTATTGGTTCTATTTAATTTGATTTTATTTTTATTGCTTTTAGTTGTTTTTTTTAAATTAACTTTTATTTTTAGTTTACATCATTCATTTCCATGAGATTTTGAGTTACA
>CM053586.1:309284822-309308264 GCA_028646515.1 Pseudochirops corinnae | reverse complement strand
CTCCCTTGCCCCTTTTGAGAAAGTGCTTGGCATTAATGGAGGGTATTATAATTCAGTTGTGATCCAGGGGTGGGAAACTTTTGACTTTTTGTGCTCTTTGACTGACCAAATGAATGTACTTTGTTTATGATTGGAAACTAATCTCCATTTGAGAAGAGAGACTTCGACTGACTAAATGAATGTACAGTCCAGAGATGGAGTAGTACTTGGATTGAATTGAGAACTTACTTGGTAAATGAATGAGTTACACTGTATTTTGATTTTCTCTGTTCTGTGAATGTTTTGCCTTAATTTGTCACTGAATAAATGGAGTTTGCTATGCTGGTATTCTGAACCTTGGAAGTTGCCTTTGATTGGCATTACAATACTTTGTGATCCACTGACTCTAACCTCTGTTTTTCTTCCAATATGACTTTCTGTCTTATAATTCCAAGCATTTCACCCCTTGCCCAGAATACTCTCCCTCCTCATCTATCCAGCTTCCTTGGATCCCTTCAAATCTCCTTCCTTTAAATCAGTCAAATTTTCACCCTCTGCAAAAAGTCTTTCCCGGTCCTCCTTAATCTTAGTTCCTTTTCTCTGAGATTACCCCCAAATTATCCTGTACATATCTTGTTTATACATAGTTATTTGCCTGTTGTCTCCCCAGTTGAGAGCATGGACTATTTTTAAAGCTTTCTTTGTATCCCCAGTGCTTACCATAGTGCCTGTCACATAATAGACACTTTGAATGTCTATTTGTAATTATCTTCTTCTTAAACTCATTTTCAAGTTGACCATCCTGATGAAGTTCTGTGGTTCAGTTACTTAGAGTGCTGATTCTGGAGTCATGAAAACCTAAATTCAAATCCAGCTTCAGACACTTATTAGCAGTGTGACTTTGGGCAAGTTACTTAACCACTTTCTGCCTCAGTTTCCTCATATGCAAAATGGTAATAACAGCAGCTATCTCCCAAAGTTGTGAGGATAAAATCAGAAAACATTTGTTAAAGTTCTTTGCAAACCTTAAAGTACTATATCAAGGCTAGCCAATATTATTGTCAACATCCTAGAGAAGTGATCTAGCTTCATTCTAAGATGCTATAAGAAGTTTTATGTTCTACTATCCGAAGATGAAATTAGAAGTCAGTGGAGTGTAATAGAAAGTTCTTGGAGTCGGAATTCAGGAACCCTAAGCTCCAGATCTGGTTCTGTTGCAAAGAAGCTTGCAAATAATGACAAGCCATTTAAGTGTTATGGTCTCCAGTTTTCTAGTGTATAAAACAGAGATGATCATACCTTCTCTAACTACTGTGCTTCATAGGGATGCTGTAAAAATCAAAGGAGATAATAGACACAAAAAATGCTTTGAAATGTATTTTAAAAGTCTTGACAAACATGAAATATTGTGTGTGTCATTCTTTTTCTTGGAAGAATGAAGGGAATCTGGCCATGATATTTCTTCAGTGTGGAAAGATCCCAGCATGGAAACTCCCTCTATCAGTGCAGATTGACAACTACTTTGTAATTTACAGATTTAGAGGGTTGCTTGGGGTATTGGGAAGTTAAGTGACTTGCCCAGGGTTTCTTAACTAAGATGGATCAGAGGGAAAATTTGACCCTGGGTCTTCCTGACTCCAAGGCCAGCTCTCTATTACACTACACTGCCTCACTAAGATATTGTCAACATTATGACTGTTAATGTAGCCAATACATCAGGGGATGGTCAAGATCAAGGCATGAAAATATAACTTCCTAAGTTATTCACTCTCTTTTTTTTCTCTTTTCATTTTCTTGCCAGCAAGCAATGAAAACTGCAGAGAAATATGGCAGGAGAAAAGCTGCCAAATTCAATACTCATAATACCTATTCAATATTCAGCAATGGGCATGCAATATTGCAGATGGTTATAGGACATGATTTTTCTCTTTCTGATAGTTCTAAAGGGGTGGGGGTGGGAGCAAAATGGCACAAGACAGCAGCCAGTCACTCAATATGTCCTGATTGTCAAAGTGATGGGAAAGAGACAGTAATCAAGGAAAGATTAAAAAATAATGATGTGCAAAGCCTAACACTTTACAGATGCCTGTTAAATTACCACCCAAGATTTACTAGAAAGTTTGACAGAAGTTTGCTATTTTCCCAAAGATTATGAAGATAAAAAAATAAAAGCATTTATATGTATACATATATACCAGTGGTTCTCAACCTTCCTAATGTCACAACCCTTTAATATAGTTCCTCATGTTGTGGTGACCCCCAACCATAAAATTATTTTTGTTGCTACTTCCTAACTGTAATTTTGCTGCTGTTATGAATCGTAATGTAAACATCTGATATGCAGGATGTATTTTCATTGTTACAAAATGAACATAACCCACAGGTTGAGAACTGCTGATATATATAGACATACATATACATGTATATGTAGTATATATATATACACATACAATAAACATACATACACATCAAATTCATCAAGCATTTTTTTAAGCATCTACTACTTATCAGGTGCTGTACTAGGTTCTGGGGACACAAAGACAAGTTCTTGCCCTACAGGAGTTCATATTGCAATGAGGGATATGACGTACAAATAGAAAAGTTTATGTAAGATCATGTATGAAAGGGGGATAGAGTACTAACAAGGGACATCAGTAAAGGCTTCCCATGGGAGGTGGCAGACTGAATTTCTCTCTAATAGTATATGATCAATTTGTCCAAATCCAATGCATCCCTTTCCAAACTCTGATTTTTACTTTAACTTTTTTTCTTGCATTTTCATGTATTTACTCATAAGCATTTATTAAACACCTAGTCTGTGCCAGGCTAGGTACTGAGAATACAAAGACAAAAAAAAATGAAATAGGTCATGCCCCCAGGGAGGAGAGAGAGAAAGATAGAAAGAAAGACAGAGAGAGAGAGAGAGAGAGAGAGAGAGAGAATGAAAATATACTTGAATTGGAGTCCAAAGAGCAGGAGGGCTGGGTTCCTCTGCCTTTAACTATCTGTGTGATCTTGGGCAAGTCTCTTACCCTCCTTTGGCCTCAGTTTGCTCATCTATAAAATGAGAGAATTTTACTAGATGCATTCCAAAGTCCCTTCCAGATCTATATTTAGGAGTCTATGCTCCAGTATCAGCTAACAACTCAACAGAGATTGGTTTGAAAGTGAGGCCCCATAGGAATGGAACAGAGAAGAGGTCCCTGAGGGAAGTCGAGGCTGTAGAAATGGGGAGAGAGGTTTTGAAGGGGCTTCAAGTACATATGAGAGTACTGCACAGTTTGGCTCTGGGCTGGCTCTGACTTCAATATTATTTTACTGTATCCTATGGAAAAATCAATTTCTTTGAAACTTAGCAACCGATTTGGCCCTAGGTGAAAGCGTATGGCATATGCAAAAAGAGCAAGCTGCTGTATGCTTTAAAAACAGCCTAGGCCTTTGAGTGATATCCTGCAGTGGAGTTGTTCACCACGGAAAATCGCTTAAAACGAATTTTCTTGTCAGAGGGTTATATTTAAAGTTTAGTGAAGCATATTCTGATTCTAATTCCTTAGAAATAGAGCTGTTATTTAAGCCACATCATGCCTTTTTATAGTATTCAAAAATAGTTTCAATACTGTTTTGTGCTGGGAACAAACAACAAACAAATCTCAGCCCATACACGTCACTTTATGAAGAACGAAAGAAAAGGGGGAGGAGGGGATACCCAGAATAAATGGTCCTACCCGCATGGAGAAATCACAGGCAGAATTTTTTCCCAGCTGCTAAACACCAGAAGGAGATAACAGGCAGTGTGTGAAATGCCAGTGATGATAGTAACAATAATGAAAATAGTCATACCAACAATGCCCACTGTTCTTTGAAAAGCCTGAAGTTCTTTGCAGAAACAAGCTCTTTCAATGTTCATAGCATCCCTGGCAGCAGGGCTAGCTTCATATGTAAGCAGAGTGGGCAGCTGGCTGCCTAGGAGGGAAGCTGAACAATATTTTGGAAGGAGTGTTGGATTGGGACACAGGAGAACTGGCTTCTAATTGTGGCCATGGACCCTCTCTAGTCTAGTCAGCCACTAACTTTCTCTGTAATCTTGGGCTAGTGACTCTCCCCTCTGGGCCTCAGTATCCTCACCTGTAAAATTAGGTCTCTTCCATCTCTGTGGACTCTAGGGTTAATGGACTTGGATTCAAATCCTTCCTTTGACACATATTCAACAGATGTGACCTTGGGCAAGTCCCTTGATGTCTCTTGTCCTTGGTTTCCTCATGTATAAACCAAGAGGATTGTACTAGATGATTTCTGAGCTCTCTTCCAGATTGAGATGAACCTATGAGCTATGGTTCTGTAAATAGAGAGTGTGATTTGAGGAGAGGTATGTGAATAAGCACTGTTTTCAATAAGAAGATTCTCTGATTCTCCCTGGAGAGGTGGAGTTGAAGGGCAATCTCCTCTGGAAGACTATACTCATGCGTTCCATTGGCTTTCTCCTTTCATTCTTCCTGCTACCCCACCCCATCCCCAAAGCACCTACAGTGGTTCAGCACATGCAAATCAGCTACAGAAAAAAGTGTAGATCCTTTTCTTACAGGGTCAGAGGCTCTTGGGTACATACTAGGTGTTGGGTTATGTAAATCAAAGATAGAGAGCTTCATATGACTCAATTACCTTGACTTGCCAATTGTTCAATTGTTTCTTTTGGGTCCATTTCATGGTTCTACTCTACTCCACAACCAAGTTGACTGCATCTTCCCACAACCCTTAATTCTTATTGTGCTCTGTCTAGTCTGTGCATCTTGTTTCCACGCCTTCTGCAAGGTTTGAGTATTTCTCTCTTTCTCCTTGGTCACTGGAAAAGTAGTCTCTGCATCCCAGGGTCTCCCCCTTAGCTTCCATTCAAAACTTTACTCTTCACAGAAGCTTGAACCCCAATTCAGTAGCGACTTCTACCCTCTGTCTACGGAAATCATGTTAACTACTCTCCTCTTTGTTTCTAGGACACAACATGCTGTCCCCATATCAGGATGCTGCTCCTATTTATTCCCATAATTTCTTTAGCCTTCTATCCTCTTACTGTCTATGCAGCTCTGCTGTCTGAATTAATTGTCCTCTCATAGTTCCAAGATCAGTCTGTCCCTGTTAAGGTCACCATCTGGGCTCTAAAACTCCCATTCCAGATCACCACTTTCTGCCCTTAGGGAGCCACCTGTCTAGATTCTGTCCCTGGTCACTGACTCTCCCATATAACACTAGTAGAGAACAAAGACATGACTATAACTCAATCTATAAAAGTAATTCTGGCCCCAGTCAGATGTTAACTTCTCTGGCTAAAAAGATTTCTTACAGGAGAGGTGGAGGAGGGGAACTACATACTTCTGAGAGACCCTTCCCTTCTCCCCAAATATCTGTATCTTTCACTAAAATTCCCTCAATAAAAATTCGTTTGATTTATGAATTAGTGTTTCCAGGAGGAGCAAGATAAAATGAAAACAGAACCAGGAGAGGGTAGAACATTAAGTCATCATCAAACCCAAATACAGAACATAAACCAACATGAATTCTATGGCCAACTCTTGGTTTCCAGTCAAAACTCTATGTATGAAGAGACATGGTTGTTCAAACTCTAAATTGGTATCAGGCCACAGGATGGGTAAGCTTTGTTGGAAGTGAGGAAAAAAGATCTGGGTTATCAGGTGCTGCAGAAAAGGGGTTCTTAACCTTTTTTTGTGTCCCAGATCCCTTGGGCACTCTGATGAAGCCTCTGGATTTCTCCTTGGAGAAATGTTTTAAAATGAATAAAATGAAATATATTAAATTGCAAAGGAAATATTAGAATATGGTGATCAAAATATTGAAAAAGATGATGGATCCCTGATCCATTGACCTTTAAGTAGGGTGATCTATAGATCCCAAGTGAAGAACCCTCGCAATAGAAGAAAGACGTCCATATCAGGACCATTGATTACCTCAGGAAAGAACACTAGAAATCTAAGGAATGCCATTAACAGCGCAGGCTGCTTGGAGAAGAAATTCCTAGTTAGAGGAAATGGGACACAGAAGTAAGAAAAGGAAGGGAAATAAAGATGGTCTGTAAGTCTCAATTTTACCCAATCTGCAAGTTTGGTCAGAGGCCATTTTGTAGCTTTCTAATGTCAAAGATATCAAAATTTGCAAGCTTTGGGGCACAAAGATGTGGATATCCAGGAGGTAGGAAGCAAGCAACTGAATATCTGAAGAGAAAGAGTATGTGGGCTGGCATTATCACTGTTTTTGATATTGGAGGAAGGCCCCAGGGGAGTCCATCCTGTGCTGGGGCTTACTTACATTGTCATCTCAGCGATTTCTTTGGAAAGAGACACATGAGTTTTTTCTCCCTTCTGAAAGCATAATTAGTTGTCTTCCTCACTCATCTACAACAGATGCAAAGAATTGTAGATTCCCATGCAAGGGGTCCACATGGGAACACTTTTGATTGGAGAATGAGCCAATGTGACTGGAAACTTCAAATATATTCCCCTCTTCCTCCTCCTTTTTGTTATTATTGTTATGATTTCCTTTTAAACTATGGTTTTACTAGTGTAGAGAACTTAAGCATAGAAACATCCTCAATCAATGCAGATAGCAATGTGTCCATAACTTATGATTATAAAGTATGAGAGATTTAGCTCTTTAAGAGAATTTGGAAGTCATTAAGGCCAATTTTTTCATTTTACAGTTGAAGAAACTGAGACCCACAATGGTTTAGTGACTTGTCTAAGATCATGAAGGTACTAAGTGATAGAGCTGGGCTTTGAACAGAGGTCCTCTGACTCCAAATCCATTTCTGTCTCTCTATGAAGAGTTTAAATGACTTGCCCAGGGCAATATATGATGATAATAATAATAATAGTTAACATTTATTTAGCAGTATATGTCAAGCATTGTGCTAAACACTTTAAAATCATTACCTCATTTGATCCTTGCAATAATCCTAGGAGTTAGATGTTATTATCATCCCCATTTTACTGATGAGGAAACTGAGGCAAACAAGTCAAATGACTTGCCCAGGGTAATGCAGCTAGTAAGTATCTGAGGCCACATTTGAACTCAGGTCTCATTGATTCCAGGCCCAGTATTCTATCCACTGTGCCTATATTGTTTTTGTTGTTTTCTTCATCACCATTGCTTTTCTTGCTATTAGTCAGAACTCACTTTCTGAGCCTTTCACAACAAACTGGAAACTATAGGTAGGGCATCTTTCTATAGGGCATCTATAGGCTGGTATAATCCAATCAATGGCAGCTTTCTGCCTCTCCAGTGCCCTTGCCTGTGGGCAGGCAGAGCTGCTTAAGGGAATGAGGAGGCTGCATGGGGTGTCTGTCCCATACAGTTGTGATGCAATAAGTAAAAGTGCTGGCAAAGGGACCAATTAGTTCTTCTGGTGGGGGTCAGTGACAGTGTCAATGACACTTGCCTGTTCAGGACAGGCTTGAGTCCATCAGCACATCTCAGCCAGATCGGCCTGAAGCTGTCAGACAGTGATATTTCTCAGTCCCTGCTGACAGGTGTTAGATCTGAACCAATGACCTTGCAATGCAAAGCTCCCAATCCCATTAACTCAGCCACCCAAGCACATTGCTCTGAGACAAACTGCCTCTTCTAACCACACTGACTGATTGGGGGAACAATGATTGTTGAGGGTACATTTTGGGGCTCCTGAAACCAAGCTGGGCAATACTCAGGATCTCCATCAGGAGATTTCTTTTCTATTTCCTCTGGAATCCTGTTTTCCCTCCCATTCTTCTGTCTCAACCGACTAAGAATCTGTGTGTGTGTGTGTGTGTGTGTGTGTGTGTGTGTGTGTGTGTGTGTGTGTGCAATAAAGCAGGGGTTGGGGGGAGGATGAGTCAATGGTTCTTGCAGCCTGACAGCTCATCAGAGTGGAGCTGTCATTCATATAAGCCTGATATTCAGGGCATAGTACCAGGGAAGGGGGAGAGAACAGGGAAGAAAGGAGAAGAGAGGGAGGGAGGAGAGGAAAGGAGGGGAAGAGATACATACAGAGAGGGAGGGAGGGAGGACAGCTAGGTGGCACAGTGAATAGAACTACAGCCCGGGATTCATAAGGACCTGAGTTCAAATCCATCCTCAGACACTTGACATACTTACTAGCCATGTGACCTTGGGCAAGTCAATTAACCCAAAATGCCCTGCCCTCCCCCTCCAAAAAGCAAAAAAGAGAGAGAGAGAGGGAGGAAGGGAGAGAGGGAAAGAGAAAGGGAGGGAGGGAGGGACAGAGAGAGAGAGAGAAAGAGAGAGAGAGAGAGATGGATGGATGAACAGAGAGAGAGGGAGGGAGGTACAACAATCCTAGGAGTTAGATGTTATTATCATCGCCATTTTACTGATGAGGAAACTGAAAGAGGAAAGAATACAACAGATATAAAGATAAATAGGAGGATGAAAAGTGTAGAGTAAGGTGGGAAACACTGGTGGGAGGGGGCAGGGAAGGTGCAGATGGAAGAGATGGAGCAGTTACAAGGGAGTAGAAAGGGTCTGCTCATCAGGGGTGGATGAGACCCAGAAGCGAGTTTAAAAATTGCTCGCCAGATGGATGTTCTGTGGTCCCTGGGAAACCAGGCTGGTGAAAAGAGGGGAAAACTGGAGAGGGATGAAGTAGAGAAGATAGTGGAGAGGAAACAACTCAATACACATCGAATCTCTCCAGGGCACAGACTATAAGGAAGGAAGTTTCTTGAGTCACCACACGCTGTTATCTCTACTACCTCAAACTCACTGGAACTCTCAGGATCCTGAAGCTACCTTGCTCAAGTAGTTTGGAGTAAAAAAAAAAAAACAAAAAAACAAAAAACAAAATAAAACACTGTTCTCTTGCCTCCCAATAGTAAAAACAATAAATAAATAAACAAATGTGATATTTCTGGTGCAATGGTGATGAGGGGCATTAAATCAATCAAGCACCCTGACTTACTTAGCCTAGATACCTTTATAAGATGAGAGCATACTCCATTGAATCATCAGTCAGAGGTATGAACTATATATGAACAAGGCCTGGACACCTATTGGGAATCAATCAATCATTAATCAAAAACTTTTCCACTAGGTATGACAGGAAGTCTTTTTGGATTGGTTGAGGGCCTTAGTCACTCCCCTGTATAAAACTAGCAAGCTAATTGGGAACTAAGCATTCATGGGTATGGCATTTTAGCAGCAGAAGCCTTCCAAATAAGCACCTGAGAAGGAATCGGTTGAGGAGAGAAGAGTAGATAAGGGAGCCTTGGTCTTCTTCCTCCTCCTCTGCCCTTGTTTGGAGGAAGACTTTGTGAACTTTGGAAGGAATGAGGATTTTGGATTCCTTATTGACTTCTTAGTCCCAGGAACATTCCCACACAGTAGACTTATCTCTCTCAGATGCCAGAGACAAAGTGGACACACTGAGAAAAAAAAGTACCCTTAACAATCTACAAGGAGCCCAGTTTAAAACAAAAAACTGCTCCATACCTAAGGGGAACCTCATGTATATCCCTACAATGGGGAGAAAAGGATTTCCAGCAACCATGAGCTATGAGTTACCCTTTGACCATATGAATTCTAAACTGAAGTCCACTGCTCTTGGACTCTGTATGTTGGAAGAGAGTATGTCACAGAGTTTTGCTGATAATATTTTGTATCTACTTTACCACCTTAGTAAATACTCCTTTCTAAAAGTTAATTGACTGTATAATTAATATCAGCTGATAACCATAGAGAAAAGCACGTCAATGGAGATTCATGAACAATAGCATTAGACATATATCCCCATCAATCTTTCAGGGTCCCCGAGAATCCTAAGTGGAGAAGGAGAAGATGCCAGCTGTTGACCCAGCCTCCTGATTCAAGTGGGAATTGTGAGAGTAGCCCAAGAATGCGTATCATGGGTCAAACTAAGTTCAGAATAGTCTGGACCACTGTCCCAATTCTGCCTGACTTCCATCAGAAGACACGATCACAAGATTATAAAATGAGAGTTAGAAGTGACCTGAGAGGCCATCCAGTCCAACCCCATCATTTTAGCATGGAGAACACTGAGGCCCAGACAGGGAAAAAAATGTTCTCAAGTTTCTTTCTTTATCCCTAAGGAAACACCCAAATCTTGCTATAAGAGAGGAAAACGGAAGGACAGAAAAGCCAGTTAATTTGCCATGATGAAGTAAGAGTAGAACCCACAACTTCAAAATAAGGCCATCATTTCAGCTGTTTCAAGTATCCTGCTAGACTAATGTCCTACAAGGGTCTCTCTGGAGGTTTGCAGGAAAACCATGAGCAAGTCCAGCACTGGCGATGGGGCAGAGCCATTAGGGAAGTATTCTATCTAGTCAAAACAACCTTTCAAGACATAACCGTCACTGTTATAGGTGGCAGCCCTTTCCTCCCTTCCTCCCTCTCTAGCTGTTTACCCTCCTATAATACTTGTCTAGGTCAAACCTTCTTCTGATAAATACATTTTCACTGATTGCTTAAAAGCAGGTACACAGAAAGAATGAGTTTTCCCTTTTTTCTCCAGTATCGATAGTAGAATTCAGAATTGCTCTTTCATTTTCCCTGGTCCTTCCTCAAAGGAGATAAAGCCAGAATTCTGATCAACTCTGTTAGCTAAGATTGAACTAGCCCAAACTGAAATGGAAAGAAGTTCGGTCCGTAGAGGACAACTTAGCAAACTTTTGGAAGAGAGAAAGAGCAAGGGTAATATGGTAACTGCTCACCACGTCTACCTTTCTGCTCTCTTCTCCTCCAGATACATATGGGATATCACTGATAATCCTGAAGCCCTATCCAATGGCGTTCTCCATCCTCCAGAAACCCTGCCCAGTGGCCTAGCATCATGAACATCAGAAGTTTCAGGGCCAGCTTGTTCTATTCAAAGCCTAATTCCTTCAACCCTCTTCTGGTCTCACTCCATACTCACCAGATTTTCTCCACAATGTCACAGCAGCCTTCTCACCCTTGCAGTTCACCCTGAGGCCTCCTTCAGCCCTGGCCTTCCCACATTGGAAGTACACTCCACCCCTGACAAGACTGTATCTTACTGGTTTGGTCATTCACAGAATCTGTATTTTAAAGAAATTCCTAAGAGAGCACATTTTCATTACTCTTGGGGCTCCACTCACCCTGTTTCCTTCACTTTTATATGTTGTCTTCCCATGTTAGAATATAAAACCTTTGAAAGCAAGGACTATCTTTCTGCTTGCATTTTATGTATCCACAGTACTTAACACTGTGTCAGACACACATTAAGTGCTTAATCTAGACCTGATGACTGAGGGGAAAGAAGCATCATTTCATAGAAAGGACCCTGAGGCTCTGGTTTTGCCAAGAGAGAAGAGGTTCTTAACCTTTTTGTGTCACAAACCACATTGGGCAGTCTGGTGAAGTCTATCGACCCCTTCTCAGATAACGTTTCTAAATGCATAAAATGAAATACATAGGATTGCAAATACATATCTTTTCCTTCTCCCAATCTGATTATACTGGAATACCATTATTGAGGAAACATAAAACTTCACAAACCTCAGGTTAATAAAACCTACCCAAGAGCGTGCATCTGCCAACACGTCACTGATGAATATATCTTTATAGTAAAACGTAAGCTCTTTGTGGACAGGGATTGCTTCATTTTTGTCTTTGTACCACCAGCAGAGTATTTGACACTTGTTTTTTTAGACTGGACCTGTGATTTTAGTAGAATTTGGAGCTGTTTCTAGTGAAAATCCCTCTATCAAAATATATCTGGAGGCAGCTAGGTGGTACAGTGAACACTGGCCCTGGAGTCAGGAGGACCTGAGTTCAAATCTGGCTTCAGACACTTAACACAAAACTAGCCCTGTGACCTTGGACAAGTCACTTATCCCTAATTGCCCTACCTTCCCCCCCTTCAAAAAGCATAAAAAAAAACCCCAACATATCTGCAACTTTTCTGCAAGTTACAGTATTCTAGATTTGCCTGGGACATTTTCCCTGGCCAGGGTCATACAGCTAGTACATTGAAGAAGTAAGATTGGAACTCAGATTTTCTTGATGAGGCTTGTTCCCCATCCACTGTATCATGATGCCACTCATACCTTGAACATCACAGATATTTAATATTGAACTGGATTAAGAAAAGACTGAATTTCCTAGATAAAAGCATCACTCAGGAAAAAGGTAGCTTGTGTTGACCTTGTCTGATGGTATGTTACATAATGTCCCAGGAAAAAATAAATCTCTCATTCTCAGAGGATCTGGTTGGCTTTAGATTGTACTCTTCAGATACAAACATCTTTTCCTTCTCCCGATATACAGCATGGATTAAAATGGTTTCAAGGAATACTTTCACCTAAACCAAAGACACCTAGGGACTGGGGAATTGGACAGCGCATTGAAGAGAGAGATGTCTAGACGTTACCCACAGAGGGATCAGAGGAAGAAGTACAGTGTTCGAGAGCACTGTACCAATAGTTGTGCCATACAGTCCATGCTCTTCAGAAGCCATCTGTCTTCAGATTTTGACACTTTAGAACAAAGCCCTCTTACTTCTGGGCTACTTTATACACAGCTTTGGCTACCATTCAAGAGACTTGGGTTTTAGTCTCAGCCCTGCCTTTTGTGACCTTATGCAAGACATGGAACCTCTTTAGGATTCCTCATTCACAAGGAACTGGTGAATTTTAAGACCTCTGTAAATCTTTAAAATTCAGCAGCTCCAAGGCAGTTTTCTTTATTACTTATAACATTCAGTACACTTTGCATTGTGTTTCTGGTCATACAGAGGAACTTAATTGAACCAGTCATATTCCTTTACTAGGTTCCCATCACGATCATATAAAGAACACAATTTTAAGAAAGCTGTCTGGAGTTAGATGTAAGGTTTGGCTTTGGAACTCAGCAGAAAAGTTTTTGTTCAGAGATTTGAGCCAGTGTCTTTGGGCTTCCTTATGAAGTCAGAGAAATCAAGAGCTGGGTGGACTTTAGCAGTCCAGAGATACCAAGTCAGCTGGCCTCACTGGACTGCTTATGGAGCTCTCAAGGAATAGCACACAGCCTGGTGTCCCTTTGTCCCAATCAATATGTAATAGGATTAACAGGTCTTTGTAAAGGGAAACAGTTTAGAAAGACGTATCCTAGTGGTACAAATGGATGAGGAACATAACCTTAAAATAAACATGAAATTTTAATTGGACACAACTGATCTAATCCAATCCCTTCCTGGATATCTCCAGCAAGCAGTCAATAGACCCCTGCAGGAACAAGTCCAACAACTAGGAACTGTATCCTGGGGCTTCCTCTTCCAAAGTTAGACATCTGTAATTGAAATAAAGTTCATCCTCATATTAAATGAAATGTGCTTTCTTGTATCTTACATCCATGGCTCTTGGTTGTGTGCTCTAGAGGCTTAAACAATAAACTTAATCCTTCTTCCATAAGATAGCCCTTCAAATATTAAGAGAGTGATTAAGCCCTAGCTCTCCACCCCCTTCTACTTTATTCTCTGCTTCTTCAGTGGAAATTGTAACAATAGCTGGCATATATTAAGCCCTTCACAGTTTACAACGTGCTTTGTATACATTATCTCATTTGATCCTCACAATGGTTTGATGAATATGATTAAGAAAATTGCTATTAGCCCCATTTCACACATGAGGAAATATGGGCTCAGAGGTGAGCAGATGTACAGGCTAGCTCCATAAGGAGTTGAGTGGCCACCCAAATAAATAGAGGTTTTTTGACTCCAAGTGAACTATTCTTTTCTTCTATACCATAGCACCTTCCTCTCTGAGACTACCTTTCATTTGTCCTGTCTACATCCTATAATCACACAGTTATTGGAAGGTGAACTCCCAGAGACTCGGGATTGTTTTGTTTTGGTTTGGTTTTGGTTTTTGCCTTTTTTGCATTCCCCACATTTCCTGACATATAGTAAGCACTTAAATAAATGCTTACTCATTGACTGACTGCTTTTTGAAACATTTGTAGTTCTTTTGATTGATTTTCATTGAATGCAGTTTTCAAGGGCAACCATCCTGGTTGCCCCTTCTAGGAAACACCCTAGTTTGTCCACACTCTTCCTAAAATTCAATGACCAGTCTTAAACCCAACATTCCACGTGTGGTTTAACCAGAGCAGAAGACAATCACCTGCATTTCTAATTGTTTGTTGAACTGAATTATATTGGACTGTTTGATATTTGGTGGACAAAGAAACTGAAACCATTGCAAAGGGACTGCTGGAGAGGTAATAAAAGTGCTGGTGGGGAGAACAGAGAGGATCCAGTTTAGGGCGAAATTCACCTGAGATGCAACCTGTGTGGTAGAGGCAGGAAGCTGCTACATGACAGCTTCTTATTTAGCTAAACCATTCTTATGAGTTAACTCCATGCTTAGTGCAAGTTATACAGTGGCACAAATGCTTTTAGACCCCTCTAAATTTTGGTGCCCTGGAATGGAGGCTCAATGACCCTGCCTTTGTCATGGCTTTGGGTTCAGGGACTTCTGCATTTGAGCTTAGCCTAAAAAGATGGGTCAGATTTCAATAATGTTGCTAATCTTGCCTCAGAGTCCTACAGCCAGCATCACCTCGAGAAAGGCCTCCCCTTGTGTAGATAGGCCAGTGGAAGGGAAGAAGCAAATATCTTCTCATTGCAAGTGATTTAGCTGCAAATCCACAATCAATAAAGATAAATTTAAAGAGATCAAGATAGTTGCCACAGTGCAAATAAGCTCCTCTCCCTTCTCCCAGCGGGACTCTTCCCTGTCTCTCTCTACAGACAAGTCTATCTCTTTAGCTATGTCTCTTTCCTTCCTTCCTTTTCTTTGTTTCTTCTCCTCCTCCTATTGGGCTTGCACTTTTTAAAATTTGTTACTGGACCTGTGATTTCATTGATATGGGAAAGATTCCAGTGAAGAACTCTCTTGATCACCCTAAATGAATACCAACTCTACAATTTGTAATCTTAGACTATTCCCTGAGGGTACTGAGAGGTTACCTTGTTCAGGGTCTCCCAGCCAGTCAAGTGACAGAGGCAAGATTAGAACCCAGATCTACCTGACTCCAAGGATAGCTTTCTATCCACTATCCACATCATGGGATCCACTAATATATGCTTTTACTTCCCCTGCAGATAACTCACTCTACAGAAGGTACATGTCATTTAGAGAGCACCCAGAGGAAATATCTCACAGGCTCTGCCTTTGACCCTCCTCCCATCTTGACTATTATGTAGGGATGCAGTCAGCTTCTGCATAATAATAAAATTAACATTTATATAAAGCTTACTCTGTGTCAGGCTCTGCGCTAAGAGCTTTAGAAATATTTGATCCTCACAACAACCCTTGGGAGTTAGGTACTACTACTATCTCCATTTTAAAACTGAGGAAACTGAGGCAAAGACAGGTTAAATGACCTTTCCCAGGGCCATACAACTATTAAATGTCTGTGTATAGATTTGAACTCTTCCTGATTTCAGATCTGGCACTGTATTCTCTTTGCCACCTAGGTGCCTCCATTATGAACATGCATCATGAATACCTGTAAGGGACAGAGAACCACCTCCTGCCCAGATACCATCATTATTGGGGCACTAAAACAGGTCCAGAGCAGAAGTGAGATCAGTAAGTGGGAACAAATGGATGCAGTCAAGGCCTTCTGTTGGAAAATCAGTGTAATGGAATCCTAGAGAAAGAACCCACAGTTTAGGGTTCTATTCCAATCACCTCTCAGATTGTCAGGTCCTTATCTGCCAAATGAGGTGGTTGGACTTGATTTCTCAGGTTCCCTTATTTCTCTGATGCTATGTGATTAAAGGTATAGCAAAGGGCCTGAATAATGAATCAGTTAACAGTCTACTTAAGCTCTGATCGGCTCTGAGGTACCTCACTCAGAATACCCTGATCGCCCTTTTTCTTCTCTCATCAGCAGAAGGGAGAAATCCTAGCTTTTGAGATGTCTAGCACCAATTAGACAAGGTCATAGCCAGAGTCCATTCCAAGTGGGAACATGAAGAGGAGGAGGAAAATCCACGTCAGAATGAGGGAAAAAAACCCCCACCAATCTACTAATGAAGATTTCTTCTACTGTGTAGGCAGGCAAAAGGCTGCCCTTGCCTGTTAATTTACTGGTAATAGGAAAAAGAACAAAATGAACTACTTTTCTTATCAACCAACAACAGCCAACAGGCCTTTAGGCAAAAATCTGTGAGCAGACTCTGGTGTCCATGTGGTATGGTGTGGCCTGGTCACGTGGGCCCTAGGAGAAGAACTTGACCTGGTTAACTATCTCCTGCTGGGATTAATTCTAGTCTTGGTGGATGGGGGCTGAGAAGAAGGAAGTTAGGGCAGAGATATACAGTTCCTCAGAGATGATAAACTGCCTCTTGCCTTTGTCCCCATTTAAGGCATCTTTTGCACAGAACCTGATAAATGCATCAGTAATGACCTTGAGTTGCTTTGAGGAAAGTAAACACAAGGTGTAAGGTGTAGGTAGTGAGATGTTTGGAAAGCTTTGGAGTTTGAACCAGTCTGGCAGGAAAAGGGAAGGATTTGGGGCAATCTCTTGAAAAGTGAGGGATTTGTGGTTTTCTAAAGCAGTGTGAGCTTCTTCTCCCATGTCCTATTTTAAGCTGTCATACTGGATGCGGGATTGACAAGTACCTGAGATGTTGCATCAGTTGGCTGCTACTCATTGGCAGCTAAAGATTTCAGCTTTGCTCTGGGAATTTAGCCCTGTGGCTCAGGAGCACTCATCCATATACCAGAGAAGCCAGCCTTCCCATCCAGAAGTGGCTTTAAAACCCAGCAGAGAAAGCTCCCTTGTGCTGGTGGTCTGAGACAACTGCTCTCCCGGTTCTTTAGGAAGTTCCTATCTGAGTGGCATCTCTGAGGGAGACAGTTCTAGGAAGCTCATGTTGAAACCACTCTCCTGAAGAACTCAACTCCTCCTGTAGCTGCTTTTCCAGCAGTTAAGTGTTTTGAATATGCTTCCTTCTGAAGCACCCTGGGCATGTACTAGTCCAGGTCAGATTTGTTGTTATTGTTTTTTTTAAGGCAGCTCTGACTCTTCATGACCCCATTTGGAGTTTTTTTGGCAGAGATACTAGAGTGGTTTGTCATTTCCTTCTCCAGCTCATTTTATAGATGAGGAAACTGAGGCAAAGAGGGTTAAGTGACTTGCCCAGGGTCACACCGTTAATAAGTGTCTGAGGTTGGAGTTGAACTCAGGTCTTCCTAACTCCAGGCCTATCCACTTCACCACCTAGCTGCCCAGGTCAGATGGGCTTTATTATTTAATAGTAAATTTACCTCCAGGTAAATTTTACCCAGGTAAAGTGGGGACCCCTGGTGGAAGCACACTGGAATACGTGTGTGTGTATGTGTGTGTGTGTGTGTGTGTGTGTGTGTGTGTGTGTGTGTGTGTGTGTGTGCATATGTATCTGTGTTGGAGAAGGACTGACTTAGAAACTGTTATTGTCAAGCTATGGGAACAAAGGCTATGAATGAGAAAAAATGAGAATTATTCTCAAGTTAACCTGGATCAATTCATGCCAGAGCATGATTCTGAAACCCTACCTGTAGTCAGTCAACCAGTAAACATTTAGTACCTAGTATGTGGCAGGCATTATGTTTATCCCTGGGACACAAAGAAAGGCAAAAGATCGTCCCTGCCCTCAAGGACTTCACAACCTAATGTAGGAGATAACATGCAAACAACTATGTACTAGCAAACTATATACAATATAAATAGGAAATAATCAACAATTCTTTTACCTAAGCGACTCTCACAGGGATAGGCAAACAGGATCTACTCTGTGAACTTAGAGACCCAGCCAATGATCATCAAGGTTAGAACAAGCTCCAGTGGTCTCCTTTCACCAAGTCAGAAAAATAGGTCTCAGATCTCAAATGGAAAAGACCAACAAATAGAGCAGAGAAAAAAAAACTTGAGTTCGAAGAGATTGAAAGGATGCTATCAAATGAACAAAGAAAGTCAGGATTTGTGGGATGAATAAAACTTTCAGGCAGAGACCAAAAGATAGTATAATTGAGTGAGTTTGGTTAGTGAAAGACCATAAAACATTTGTTCAGGAAGGTAATTTCGACATGACTCAATAGAATGATTTGGCTGCCGGGAAACGTAAGGTGATCTTAGGTTGCATTAATGGAATTATAATAACCAGAAAGAAGGAAGTAATAGTCCCACTGTACTTGGCCCTAAACAGATCACATCTGGAGCATTGTATCGGATCTTTGTGCCACATTTCAAGAGGGTCATTGACAAGCTGGAACACATCCTGACTCAAAATGATGTCATGTGAAAAAAGCTTGAAGGAACAGAGATTGTTAAGATTTAGGGGTGTGTGTGTGTGTGTGTGTGTGTGTGTGTGTGTGTGTGTGTGTGTGTCCATGTGTCTATGTAATAAAGGGAAAAATGGGAGGAGAAATGATAGCTATTTTCAAATATCTAAAGCTCTGTTATGTGTGAGAGGAATTAAACATTTTCTAAAAGCAAAGAGTAAAAGTTACTGGGAAGTATATTTTGCCTGACATTAAAGAACTTCCCTCAAAAATAGTGAATACAGAAAGCACCCAGACCGATAGGACGGGGACTTAGCAAGAATATTGTGGAGTCAGTTTCAAACTTTGTGTTAGTGTTGGACTGGATGACCCCTGATATCTCTTCCCACTTAATAATTTTATATCTGTCAAAGGACTGCAGGAATAAAACTATTAAGGAGTGAATAAACAATGCCTAATCACCTAAAAGAAAAAAAATGTTAAAGCTGACATTCAAACTCTGACTAAAACCAACAGTAGCTAGCTAATTTTAACATTAACCAGCCAGATGTGGTTGAACACCAAAATGGGTGGGAGGATCAGAATGTGAACATTGCTATCCTAAAACATGTACTGTTAAAGATAAATGATTATTACCACTTCTACTGGGGTTGTAGTCTTTTATTGAATTAAGTCTTTTATAAAAAACCATTAGCAAAACCTCTCTAAATAGTGTTGAAATTCATTAACGAATTTGTTTTTAACCCCCACATATGCTAAAGAACCTGTTCTTACATGTAATATGTGTCCCTGTATGTTTTTATACTCCTACATACAAATTAGAAAAGATATTTTCAAGAAAATAGTGCCTCTTCTTTGCATTACTAGAAACAAATATGTAAAAATTGTCTCCAATGACAACACAATTACTCAATTGTGAATAATCCTAGGAACAGAGAGGCAGCATGACAGTGGAAAGAAGTCTGGACTGAGAAGGAAGAAAAGGCTTTTGAGCCTTGCTGTGTCAGTAATTAGCTCTTAACAGCTAGTTGCCCTTGAAAAGGGACTTCAACCCCTCTGGGCTCAGTTTCCTCATTTGTTGGATTAGGTCATAATCTTTCTAGGGAATTAAGTCCTAAGATTTTCTGACCTGAGAGACAATCTTTAGAGTTCATGGAAGTAATGGTAGAAAAGATGAGAATAGGAGAAAACCTGGGCCCCCTTCCTCATTCAGCTAATCGTGCCTTGGGAACCCTTCGAAGGATCCACTTACCTTCTGCTTCTTTTGATTCCTTCCTTCCCACAGCAGGAAAGTGGGAGACCCAAACTGGGACAACGATTGCCATTGGGTTTCTGGGTGATTAATAAGCGAACATCTACAAAGAGCTTTGGGGCACCTCAGAACAAAGTGTGGCTCATAAAAAATATTATGACTCACACTTTTGGTGAAAATGTTAATGGGTCCCCTTCCAGAGGCAAAGAGACTTTTAGATAATTCTTTTAGTCTCTCCTTTAGTGAGTTAGGACACCTATATTTTCTCCCGGTTGTCTATAAGGGTGTCAAGCCCTTTGACAAGGCAAACTATTTACCAGCTCTACCTTTGAAGCCTAATGGCCTGAGGATGTCTCTGCTTTTACTTACCTGCTTTGTTCTTCCTTGGTGAGGTCCCAGAGGCTGCTGGATCTGGCTTCCAGATACCAATCATTTCTCACAGATGTTGAAGGCAGCTTTCTGCATGCATTATTTTAGTCACAGATTTCCAACTCTTCCAGGAGTCTTTTCATGGAATCATAGTTCTCTAATCTGCATCCTACACTGTCATCCTTACAGACCCTCCCCCCAACCCTCCCCTCTGCCATCAAAGCTTTCCTAATAAGCTCAGTGAGGCTGATTTCACCACCTCTCTCAGACTCTTTCCTTCTAATGGTGGTTAGCTCCATATCCTGATAGCTCTAGAGAGTGCACTTTGGCCCCATGTCCATGCCCGCTTGACCATGCCTAATCTAATGCTATCAGGAAATTGAGGTGCATGTTGTCAGTTGTGTCATTAGTGAGGTCTGCTTTCTGTTAGGCTGAAGAAAAACCTCATCCTTCAGGATAGATGACTGTGACTGTGATAGCCAGGCATCTTCCATTTAGAAGACTCCTATCTTTGGATTTTGTTTCCATGGGTCCCAGAATTCTCCCTTGTAATGCCCCAAGGTTCTGTTTTTAAATTTTGAAAATAAAGCAAGCAGTGTAGAAAGGGCACTAGTTTAGGGTTTGGGGGAACTGGGTTCTGTCTTCTAATCTCCTGCCCATTGACTATAAGACCTTGGGCAAGTCACTTCTTGGGACCTTAATTTCTCTTGAGTGTTCTTTTCTGCATCTTAAAAATGGGGTGGGGTAATAATACTTACTTTGCCTATTTTACAGATTATCAGAATGAAATGGCATAATGGATGTGAAAGCCATTTGGAAAATGTAAGCTTCTTCCTAGGCATTACTAAACCTAAGAGAGTCAAGCTGGGAAGAGGTCATTGGTTTTGGCCTCAGAAGAACTCAGGCCCAAATGCTTATTCTGCTGTTTACTACCTATGTCTTGCCCTCTCTTGGCCTCAGTTTCCTCCTCTGTAAAGTGGATGGTCTCTAAGTTCCCTTCTCACTCTAAATTCTATGATTCTTTAAATAAAGTCCTCAGTCAGTCAAGTGTAGGGGATACTACTAGAAATGGCAAGCTCATTTAGTTTATAAAAGAATGTTAAGCTAAGACAAACTATGCCCTCTTAAAAATCCACATTCTTTAGTTGAGTGCCATCCTTGGATGGGTGCCAGACCCATGGCCATTTTAAGTTCAAGCCCAGGGTAAATCACATTGTGAGTCCACTCCCAACTCCACCATTTCTTATACTGCTAAAGTCAAGGCACCAAGGTTCTAATTCAATGCCTCATTATCACTCAGAGATAATTCCGTGTTCTCAAAGGCTATGAATGTGAAGCTCAAGATCTAGTGGGTTCCACCATCCTGGTAAGTCTTTAAGGAATAGGTCCATAAATGAACTTGTGTCTCCAATCTGAGGACCAGAAGGCTGGCCAAAGAATTATAAGTTTATGGGCCACAACTTAGCAAGACCATCTACCAAAGTCTAGAGCGGGAGTGGGGAATCTGAAGGAACTCCTTAATAAAAGGATTTGTTCTGTGGAGTTTGAATTAGGTCAAAAGGCTTCACCCAAGGACTTGGAAGGCTATGTGTGACCTTGAGGCCCCAGGTTCTCCATCCCTGGTCTAGAGAGTTTGTGATCTGGTTTGATGGATGAAGGACTGAGACGGAGAAAAATTGCAGATCCTTGGAGTCCAAAAATCAGTCCAATTTGAGTATCAAGGTATCAAGGGTACCCTTTAGAATGAAAAGTACCCCAAAAGGGACAAAGATGAATAATGGGAATTGCTGATCTTGGGGCAACATAAAGACAGTCACACTGCACTCAAAAATAGGAAAGCACTTAGGAATTATGATAAAAAAGTCATGAAAAGGTCCATGCCCTTGACACAGAGATTTTACTACTAGGAATATCTTATTCCCTACATAGCAGAGTTTTAAATATAGCCTTCATGTCTTATACCTAGGGATGCTTCCTTCTATCCCCCAATGCCTAGGGAGTCACTGATTGGTGGGGAGGAGGATGCTAATTCTAGCTTAAAGCAAGGTAAACTGGAATTCTCCTGGGAATAGAATAGGAAAGAGAAGGAAATTCCTATGAATTCTCCTGTGTAGACTGTCATATCATCACCTACTCAAAAGGAGATAAAAATTGCTTCTGATTGTCCCTGGAAGAAGGCAGAGGTCACTTCCATATGAATAGGTTAGCATAGGGTCCCATTCTTTGGGACTGCTCTGCTTTGAATTCTATTTTCACTATTTAGAACTTGTAGGGCATTGGGGCAAATCAGGTGACTCCTCTGGTCCTCAGTTCTCTTATCGAAAAATGAGGGGTCCCCTTTAGCTCTAAAGTTACGATCCTAAATAAACTCTACCACATTGATCAAACCTGGGGGGATAGTGTGTCTAACCTGAGGAAGTTTGGTGGTCTGACTACAGGGTCATTAGAAGCACTGGGGTCAACAATTCACATACCTTTCTATCCCAACCAGTAGGCAACTTCTTAAGCTTTTTACTTCAGTTCCCCTCTCATTCCTTTGCAAGTACCAGAAAGTAGTATTTAATTTCCCCACAAGGGGATTATGAAAGCTAATGAGATAATGTTGGGAATGTACTTTGAAGATGAAAAGTCTAAGTAGTCCTGATACTACTGCCTCAGCTGGAACTCTCTCTCCTATAGCCCCAAACCTGAAACCTTTCATGGGAAGATCCCAAAGCACTTTTATCAGCCAGCCCCGCTCAAAAACATCTTGCAAATATAGCTGTTCCCAGGGTGGGCTTCTGAGAGTGACTTACTCCAATGACTATAGTAATATACTGTTCGATAAACCCAAAGACCCCAGTTTTGGGGATAAGAACTCACTATTCGACAAAAACTGCTGGGAAAACTGGAACATAGTATGGCACAAGTCTAAATGGGTGCACAATTTAGGTATAAAGGCTGATACTGTAAGCACTCTGGAGAATCAAGGAATAGTTTACCTGTCAGATTTATGAAGTAGGGAAGACTAAAGAAGAGTTAGAGAGCATTATAAAATGCAAAATGAATAATCTTGATTACATTAAATTGAAAAGTTTCTGTACAAAACCAATGTAACCAAGATTAAGAGGAAAGTGGGAAACTGAAAAAGAATTTTTACAACCACTGTCTCTGATAAAGGCTTCATTTCTAAAATATACAGAGAACTGAGTCAAATCTATAAGAATACAAGTCATTCCCCAATTGATAAGTGGTCAAGGGATATGAACAGGCAATTTTCAGAGGTAGAAATTAAAGCTATCTATAAGCATATGAAAAAAGTGCTCTAAGTCATTGTTGTTTTAAGAAATGCAAATCAAAACTACTTTGAAGTACTACATCTCACCAGTCAGGTTGGCTAAGATGACAAAACAGGAAAATGACAAATGCTGGAGAGGATGTGGAAAAATTGGACCACTAATGCATTGTTGGTGGAGTTGTGAACTGATTTACCCCTTCTGGAGAGCAATCTGGAACTATGTCCAAAGGGCTGTAAATAATTGCATACCCTTTGACCCAATAATACCACTT
>CM053586.1:309223198-309284322 GCA_028646515.1 Pseudochirops corinnae | reverse complement strand
GGACCACTAATGCATTGTTGGTGGAGTTGTGAACTGATTTACCCCTTCTGGAGAGCAATCTGGAACTATGTCCAAAGGGCTGTAAATAATTGCATACCCTTTGACCAAATAATACCACTTCTAGGGTTGTATCCCAAAGAGATCATAGAAGTGGGAGGAAGACCCATATGTGCAAAAATATTTATTGCATCTCTCTTTGTGGTGGCAAAAAACTGGAAATTAAGGGGATGCCCATCAATTGGGGAATGGCTAAACAAGTTGTGGTATATGAATATAATGGAATACTATTGTGTTATAAGAAATGAGGAGCAGATGAACTTCATATTTACCTAGAGAGACTTATACAAACTGATGCTAAGTGAGAAGAGCAGAACCAGGAGAAATTTGTACACAATGACAGAAACAACGTATATGTGAATACCAACTTTGACAAACTGGACTCTTCTCAGCAATGCAAGGTTATAAGACAACTCTAAAAGACTCAGGAGGGAAGGAGATGTCTACGTTCAGAGAAAGATCCAGAAAGAACAGAGTTTAAATGGACACTGAAGCAAACTACATGCTCTCTTTTCCATATTTGGTTTTGTTTCCTCTTTCCCATTGTTCATATCATTGGTTACAATCCTTCTATACAACCAGTCTAATATTCAATGTGAAAGTATTTGCAGATCATATACTTGATAGCAAGCTGCCATGGGGATGGGAGAAAATTTGAAACTCAAGGGATTGTGGAACTGAATCCTGTAAACTAAAAGTAAATAAACAAATCAATTAAAAAATTTAAATAAATGAATAAATGAAAGTGACTTACTCCTTGCACCAGACCCATGCTATACCACAGTTCAAGGAAGGACGAATAAAAACCCATAATTTCCAAAGGAAATGTTGGGGGTGTCCAAGTCATGTGAAAATATATTACCCAGTTGGAATTTAGGCAGAAGACACCTGAGTTAAGGTTTTTGAAAAGTCACCATGAAGAAGGAGGAGGAGGAGGAGGAGGAGAAGGAGAAGGAAGAGGAAGAGGAGAAGGAGAAGAGGAAGAGAAGAAGGAGAAGGAGGAGAAGGAGAAGAAGAAGAAGAAGAAGAAGAAGAAGAAGAAGAAGAAGAACAAGAAGAACAAGAAGAACAAGAAGAAGAACAAGAAGAACAAGAACAAGAACAAGAACAAGAACAAGAACAAGAAGAACAAGAACAAGAAGAACAAGAACAAGAAGAACAAGAAGAAGAAGATAATGATGATGATGATGATGATGAGCAGCAGAAACAAACCAGATTTCAATTTTCAAAGAGCTTAGCCTGGTGAGTGAGGAAGAAAACTCTCAGAATCTCAGATGTGGCACCATTTTTATTAAACATTTGAGGATATGGAGATTAGAAGGAGAATATCCCTTAGCTAAGATAAGGAAGATGACTTTGTCCTTCCAAAAGTTATCACCAGAACCTGAGTGGCATAGTAAAAAAAAATCCCTGACTTTGGTGCCAAAGACCTGAATTCAAATCCTTCTTCAGAGACTTATGTGACCTCAGATAAGTCATTTAAACTCTCTGGCTCTCAATTTTTCATGTGTTAAATGAGAAGGTTGTATTAGATCATCTCTGAGGTCGTTTTCAGCTCTATATTCATGAACTATCAAATCTCTGGTTTCCCATTTCCTTTCAAAAACTGCACCTTTGGAAAATCCACCCTTCATCCATCAATTTAGCACTTCCCAGTAATGTTAACTCAGAAAGATTCCCCACCACAGTTTGCCTGGCAAATGGTCATTGATCTTCTACTTGAAGTCTTCCAATGAGGGAGAGCCCATTATATGTATTAATAGCTCTAATTGTTAGGAAGTTTATCCTTACTTCAAGCTGGAATTTTCTTTTTTGTAACCACAACATCATTATGACAGAAGGTCCATTAACTGGGACAAAGTTAGTGTCACTGCTGTAGTTGTCATTATAGTTCCCAACACATCATCAAAATCAAGGAACAGTTCAAAGCTGAGAGTAGGGATCTTGGCCATTCAGAACCATCCAAAACAAACGAATTTTCTATATGTGCCATATACCAGATAGATGGCTGAATTGATTGGCCAATTATGGTCTGAAAGTGTTCAATAGTAAAGCAATAAAACATAGTGAAAAGGGCAGTAACATGCAATAATTTGGAGCCAGCAGTTCTGAGTTCATCTCCTTGCCCTGCTGCTTACTGTGTGATCTTGAGCAAATCATTTTGTCTTTGTAACCTTAGTCTCATTTGTAAAATGAGAGTGTTGGACCAGGTGATCCCTAAGGTGTTTTCTTGTTCCATGTCCTAGGAACGTATGAATGTATCAGTACAGTAGTGGAAAGCACACTAGAATTTGAGACAAAACACCTGGGTTTTAGTGCAATCTCCTCCATTTAGGGATGGTATGACCTTTGGCAAGTCACTTAATATCTCTGAGACTCAGTTTCCTCATTTGTACAGTTGGGATTATAGTAATGGTAGCCCAAGGTTGTTGGAAAAGATCATGTAAAACAGACAGCTCTCCAGAAATGTAAGCTCTTGTTATGAGATAAGTTGTATGGGGTGTTCAAAGAGGACCAGCACCTCTGGTGGGAAGGCTTTCTGAGTCCTTTTCATGGTTGCTTATCCACCATTAGGGTCTACCTGGCACTCCACTCTCACTGGTGACTCCAAAAACCTTTAGCATGTAACAGCCACACCCCTGTTTACCCATCTTGGCAGACAGGCTAAATCAGGTTGAAGAGAACTAAAGAGCTCAAACCTGTTAGTGAACTAGGGGAATGTCTACCCCAAGCATGAAAAGACGTCCCTGTAGATGAGGTCAGTTTGTTCCAATGGCCATGAAGGCATCTGAAGCAGATGATATGGCACTCTTAGAGCTTTGTGAGACATTGAAGACATCAAGGTCATCCACTGCATTTGGGGTCATCACTAAGTGTTGTTGTTGTTTTGTTTTGCTTTTTACTTTTGTCCTGTCACTGGTCCTCAAGACTCTCGAAGAGAAAGTGAGGCTGATGACTTTGTGCAACTCTGCCTCACTTAAATCTAATTCATACACAAGTCAAAGCAACACCCATGATGTTATTTGTCCTCTTCTAAATCAAAGGACAAACAAAATGTTATAAGATGAAATCAGTCTTGGGAGACCCAAAGAAGTCTCAAACAGTAAACTGAGGCAAGTTTTCAATACTCTGAGTGCATCTTTTGGCAAATAATGAAACTAGTCCCTAGGATTCAGTTCTACACATTCATTTATTTTCCTTGAATGATTATTCCCTTGATCTAACTGGGTTCTTGGCTGCCTTATCCAGGGTCTTCGACAAGTTAATGTTGCTACTCAAGTCTCTGTGTCTGTTCCCCAGGGAACCATATAATTTCCCAGTGGGATCTGGCCCTCTGTGTCCTGCCCTCCTTCAGGCTACCAATATAGCTCAGCTGGATCAAAAAGATACCATGTTATTCCAAGCCTGACCATCCTCATACACAAATGCCTTGTCCCTTTTTTAATCCTCTTGTTTCCTCTGGGTATAGTCATATATGTCAGCACACATATAGTTTTTGGAGTGTGAAAAAATGTCTACATAGGCACTAGACTGAGGTCACCAAAGCCATTTCACTTGCATAGTGACCTGTAAGGCAACTGTACTTCCTATCTCCAGAAGCCCAAGGCTGCTCAATGTATTAACCCCTGAGAGGTATCAAAGCCCATCTCAGCATTTCAGCATCATGGAGGCCTAATCATTCAAGGACTGAGATAACCCCGAGCCCAGAGCATAGCCTTCTGTAGTAGGTAGCCCAATGAGACAAAACTGCTGCTATACAAAGGATAAATGCTGAAGGAGGACTGCATGCAGCAGCTGAGAGGAAAGAGGAAGAAAGAAGGAGATTTTTTTTTCAGTGGTGCTCCCCAGGGCTGGTAGAAGGTTGGTCAGTCAGTCAATTCACATTTTATTGAGTACCTACTATGTGCCCATCACAGTTCTAAAGTCTATGGGGAGATGCAAGAAACGGCAAAGATCAAGTAAAGTGTCTTCTCTGAAGAAACTTAAAAGTTAATGGAAGAGGTTTTATAGATGCCAAAGAATTTAGCATTCAAAGGGAATTAAGACATCAGAAACATGGCAAAGCAGAAAGAGCACTGGATTTTTGAGTTGGAATGCCTGTTCCAGCTTGTGCTAGCTATGTGACCTTGGGCAAGTCATTCCTAGGTGGGCATCCCCAGTTTTTTCTTCTGCAAAATGGCAAGGAATGGGGGCAAGGGATTGGATTGTAAGATCTCTAAAGTTGCTTCCATTTCTAAGTCTAAGATTCTAGTCCAATCTTCTCATTTAACCAACAAAGAAAAAGGCTCAAAAAGGGGAAGTGATTTGTCCATGATCACACAGGTGGCAAGTGACAGAAGCAGAAGCAGGATTTGAACCAGGAGATTCTGTATATGTATAAAAGTGTGTGTGGTTGGGTGGGGCAGGTTTAGATTGATGGCTTCTTATAAGAGCTCATGTTTCCATAGAGCTGTCTTTGTAGAAGTGCTTTCTTCCCAACAACTGGAGATGCTATTACTATAATCCCCATTGTACATATGAGGAAACTGAGGCTCAGAGATATTAAGGGACTTGCCAGAAGTTATGCAGACACTCAAATCTGTCTTCTACTCAGCTGTCCAAGTGATTTTCCTATATACATATACATATGCATGGGTATATACATATATACATATATGTATGTAAATCTACATATATGTGCATATTAAATGATGATCTCATTACCCTTTGAGGCCATGGATTAAAATCATGGGGCAGTAGATAAGGAGATATATGCCTTCACCTTCCCTAAAAATGCTCAAGGTTCAATTGTTTTAGGCCCTTTAAGTCTCTGAGTTTGTGTTGCACCTAAAATTTATATGATATCAACCAGTCCTCAGGGTGACTCAGGAAGCTCCAGTTTGTGTTTTCCATAGGCTACAGCTGGGTATGGGGAAAGGCCAGCTTTTGTTTGTGTTGTTCCCCAAAATATCTAGCCTGTATAGCTCTACAATGAGCAAGGGAAATAGCCCTGACTCAGACCGTGACTACTATCTCAAGGCAGCTAGGTGGCGTAGTAGATAGGGCACCAGGCCTGGAATCAGGTAGACCTGAGTTCAAATGAAACCCCACACGCTGCCTAGTTGTGTGACCTTGGGCAAGTCACTTAACCCTCTTTGTCTCTGTTCCCTCATCAGTCAAAGGAGCTGTAGAAGGAAATGGCAAACCACTATAGCACCTTTGCCAAGAAAACCCAAAAGGGGTCTTGAAGACCAAGTCAGACATGACTGTAAATGACTAAACAACAACAACAACATTCTCAAGTGCTCCTACAAACAAGACTTTCCTTGACCCATAAATCCCTGTGAGTTTCTCTACCATGGTGCAAAAAATTGATGACCAGCAGTCTCATAAGGAAGAAATAAATGCGTTTTTCTCCCTTGTCTCTCCCCAGTCTAATCTGTTTTGTACTCAGCTGTCAAAATGGTTTTCCTATAGCTCTGACCATGTCACTCTCCCTGCTCAGTAAGCTTCAATGGCTCCCTATTACCTCTAGGATCAAATATAAGATCCTCTGGTATTTAAATCTCCCTATAGTTTGGTCCCTTCCTACCTTTCCTGTCTTCTTACTTTCTTTACTCTCCTCCACATACTCCAGGATTCAGCCATGCTGGTTTACTTAATGTTTCCTCCACTCAACCCACAACCCATACTTCTTGACTCTGTTCTTTTATATTGGATGTTCCTCATGCCTGAAATGCTCTCCCTACTCACTCTCTCCTTTTAGAATACCAGGGTTCCTTTAAGACAGTTCAAATACATCTTCCTGCAAGAGAGTTTTCAAAGTCTACCCAGATGCTGTTTTCTTCTATCTAAAGTTACCTTCCATCTACTCAGTAGGTACCTAATTATACATGTAATCCTTTATTGTGAAGAGGAAATGTAGTTTTCACCAGCTGAAAGAAGATCCTGAAAGGTCTTAGGCAGGAAGCCCATGGTACAAGATAAGCCCCAGAACTTTGGACCCATAGGCCTTTCCTTGAAATCAACTGCCCAGTGACCTAGTAGTCTGCCTAGACTCCAAAGATTCTAGACTTCCCCTTCAATTTCTCCTTCCAACTGGGAAAAAAACCAAACAAACAAAAACTATACTCCTCATCTCCCTCCACCCCTTGCCAATAAAGGGCTATACTCACATATGATCTACAGCATTAGACTATAAGTGTAAAGGTGGGCTCACAATCATCTCTTCCACTTTAGCCTTGATAGACTTAATTAGTTGAGATCACAAGCTTTAGACAAAGTCTGAAAAGTCCTTCAAATTGGAGTCACATTGCACATTGAAAAAGCCAAAGTCATCCTCTGCATCCCAGGTCATAGCTAGTCATCTTGATTTTTGTCTTGCCAATGGACTTCATGAATCTTCAAGAGAGAGTGAGGCTGACAACTCTGTGTAATTCTAATTCACTCACAAGTCAAGATATCACCCCATGATGTCACTGGTCCTCTTCAAAAATGAAAGATGAACAACAATCACGTATACCATATTTCACCACATAATCATTGCCACTACGTAATCATCACACCCTGATTTTTTTTCAGTCCAAAAGCTGGTTTAGTCATACAATTGTTGCATGGTAGAACAGCAACGTATTCACCAGTAGCATAGGGATATGCATTTCTCTCTCACATGTTGCAAGCCAAGAACATAGAATTCTCAACACGTGCATTGTCAGTATATTTCTGAAAGCCAACTTCCATGGTTTGTTTAGAATGCTGTAGTATTAGTGGTATTGTCACTCAACCCAAGGAAGAACTATAGGTGAGAGGCAGGCAGGCAAAGCTGCCATGAGTAATTCACATGATATGGTAAGACTCGCATCTTCTCAATTATAGCATATGTTCACGAGTATTCCATGCATACTAATCTTGCACCAAAGACAATTTAGTAATGAATGATTTTTAAGTAATATTGGCACAATTTTTTTTAAAGCTTCACATAATGGTCACATCCCACTTTTTTGCAAAAAAAAAAAAAATGGCATAAAATCTACAACAATTATGCAATGAAATACTATAGGTAAGCTAAGGAAATTTGACCATGCCATAGAGGTTGTCTGTAAATTACCAAACTAGTAAGAATGAGATTCATTTGGAAGCTTGCAACAAGCATCATATTCAGCTAAACTCCCTTGAGAAGAAACTTTTTTAGCAATGAAAGTAAGGCTTGAGCTCTTGCTTAGCTCTAGATTTTTTCCTCTCTCCCACTTGTTGCCAGAGAAAGACCTTGTGAGCTTCAAAGAATCTGATAGATTTTGGACTTCCTTAGTGTCTGAACTATAGGCCCAAATCATCTGAAAGTAATGTTAGAAGCAGGAGACAAAGACAGATGGACAACAATTCACCATGTTTAAGTGGAACTTCTTGAGGACCCCATGGTGGTGGAAAAAAAAGTATTTCTGGCAGGCAAGAGCGAGGAGTTACCCTTTTGACACATATGCTTTCTAATCTTGAGGCTTTTCCCTGGACTCCATATATACTTGTGGAAAAGTTTCTTTGCAGCAACTATATTTACCATATCACCTTGGTAAATATCCCTGATTAAGACGCTACTTAAGTCTAGCTGACTAACTATTGAGAGAAAATACACCAGTGGGGGCTCAAGCCAATGTCATCAGAGACTCATCCTTGGCTCTTTATCTTTTTTACTCCTGCAACCTTGAGACTCATTTGTGAGTCTCACAGAGCTTATGTGGACTGCACAATATCCTTGAGGACAGGAACTGTTTTTGCTTTTTCTTTGTGTCCACAACATTTAGCAAAATCAACGCCTGACACATAGTAAGTACTTAATAAATGTTTTTGACTGGTTAATAAAGAGACATAAGAGGGATCTTGAAATCTCCCAGTTTGAGGAGCAAAGAGTAGTCACCATTCAATAACTTTCAGTTAGTTAAGATTTAGGGACTCTTGGAATAATGGAAGGGACTAACCTTAGAGAGGTGAGGCATTGGGGACATTACCATTATGACACATGCTAAATATGTAGTTATTGCATAGTTACATCACCCTAGACAATAGAGAAACAAGGGAAACCTTCCAGGAAAGTGCTCAAGGGGGAAGGACATACAAGAGACATGGCCAGGAGACAGAGTGGGGTGCTTCAGTATGATTGAAGCACAGAAAAGTTCTCTGGACCATCTAGAGCTATTGCTCGGGTCACATGTAGCACAATGAGAGGACAATACAGCTGGGCATTATTGCTCATGACCTTTTAGATCAGCAGTTTCCTGGAATGTTCTTAAAGCATTTCCCTCTGGGGTCTAGCACTGGGGCTAGATAATAGCTGGATAACTTCTGCCTTTATTTTACTCTTGTTTTCAAGAAGATGAATGGGAGGGGTAGGAAGAGGGAGAGGGGTCCAAAATAGGGATTAAACTTGGATGATGTGAGGGAGCATGTAGCTATCTAGACCAATCAGAGAAGAGATAGAGCATGAAAAGAAAAAAATATATTTATATACA
This sequence comes from Pseudochirops corinnae, assembly GCA_028646515.1. Taxonomy (NCBI): domain Eukaryota; kingdom Metazoa; phylum Chordata; class Mammalia; order Diprotodontia; family Pseudocheiridae; genus Pseudochirops; species Pseudochirops corinnae. The sequence goes on along the minus strand of CM053586.1, from coordinate 309,275,782 downwards.
TATATATGTAGCGTTATGATTAAAATATTATTGCAATAAGCAATGACAGTAATAAAAAACATTCCTATAGCACATTAAGGTTTGCAAAGTGCTTTACATTATCTCAATAGATTTGAGATCTCAATTGACTCGGTACTCAATATTATAATAAGCATACTCAATATTATAATAAATGTTAAGGAAAATGGGATGAGGAAGGCAATTATGGATTCAGGAGTGAATGACCTTGTCTATATGATCATCAAATTAGAGGTGGAAGGGACTTTAAAGTCTAGTCCAATCCCTTTGTTTGAATAATGAGGTAACTGAGAGGTTAAGGGACTTGCCCAGGTAGACATAGGTGATAAATGCCTGGTTTCCCACCCATGCTCTCTGACTCCAAATTTTGTGCCCTTACTTCTGTTTCATATTGCCTCTCTTTCTTTTTCTTTTTTTTTCCAGTTACCGTGATGATGGCTCTCCTCCCAAGGGAGTCTCTTTAAAGTAAAATACAAAACAAAAGTTTTAAATGTCAGCTCTGACCTGAGAACAACAGAACTCTGACAGTCAACAGCCAATGGGAGCCAGATCTCTAAAACCACACATTTCAGGCTTTATCCTTGATCTAAAAAGCCTCCCTGCCAGGTTCAAACTGTAGGTCTCTAGAGAGACCCATGGTTTCACTACCTCTGCCTGCTCATCTTCCCACATCATCCTTAGTAAGGTCCATGGAAAGGAATTGTGTATGTTCATTAAGTCCTGAGTACTCTTTATTGTATGTATATGTAATCAATTGAGAAAACACATATAAAGCACTTTCATACTTGAAGGTGCTATAGGATTATTGTTGTTGTTACAATTATCATTATTATCTGTGTATGTCCCAAAGACCAGTGTGATAGAGTACAAAGAAAATTAAATTGAGAATCAAGACACCTAGACCTATTTTCTGGTCTCCCACTAGGTGACATTTGGCAAATCACATCATTGCTCTGGGTCTTAGTGTTTTCATCAATTTTCTTTTTAGAGATAAAAATTAGCAGGGTGGAAATGGAGAAGAAGGGGGTGGAACCAGTGGGTGGGGGTTATGCTTCAGAAACTCCAAGTTCCCTCCCAGCTCTAACATCTGTTACTTTCTACATCATTCTAGAGGGAAATCTCATCACTTTCACATAGCAGTTCCCCCATATAGGTATTTTCCATCCATCATCCTTGCCCCTCTCTAATTCTTAGATATCTCTGTAATTCATGTGGTGAAGTTTCTTCCAGTTTCACCTAGGCCCAACCTCCAATGGTTATCAAAGGGGAGAAGCATTTAGCAAAGAGAAGCTAGAGTCATTATGTTCCTAAGGGAACAGCCCTTGGATGAGACCCTTCCTCCTGGCCTCTCTCAGTTCCTCCTGGCTCCTCCCTCATCTCAGACCCTCTGGGCCTCCCATTCCTATTCCTCAGCAGAAAGAGCTGTAAATGCATTGCATCAATCTGCAAGGTCTCCGAAAACCTGTCCTCCTGTGATGGATTTTTTAATTGGATTGTGACAAACATTTAATACCTAATAGAGCTCTTACCAGCACAGTTAATTAAGAATGTGACTAATCTAATTCACTGGTGGGAGCTTAGAAAGAGAGAAGAGAAAGTGAGAGAGGAAAGGAGACCAATTTGTGGAGGGTTAGGGGAGGTTAGAGAATCACTACTGTGTTGTATTTGGGCTTCTCCCCTACCTTTTACCCTTTGAATTGAAAGAGGGTGAAGATGAACAGTATGGAAAGACTAGATTAAGTTAAAGACACCCAAAATACACAGAGGCCACTTCCAAAGCATCCCTGGCAAGCAAGAACTTCTCTTTGTCTCACAACATAACATTCTGTCCCTTTGTACTCAATGTGTCACTCCTGGCTTGTTAGCAGTGCCTGAGCAGGGCCTCATGGCTCTTCCATGGCTCAATCTTCCCGATATTGCTAGTTACTGTACTTGCCTTATGGAGGAGGATAGCATGACATGGTTTTGCTTTCCCAGAGCTGGGTTAGGTGCTTACTCTTGGTTGATGATTGATATAACTGGATGATAAAGAAACCTGTATACATCCATCTCAATCACATATACACACACATGAATATGTGCCTACTTAGCACTCACATGCAGACAGAAAACCTGTGTCTTTGTGTACATATAAACACACATACATTCATGAATGTACCTAGTGCATAAGCAGTTAGGAGGGAAATGCTAGTAGTCCAAGGAGACATCATGGTATAGTAGAGTACTCTAAAGTCAGTAGACTTGGGTTCAAATTCAGTCTTTGATACAGTGATAGAGTGTACATCCTGGAGTCAGGGAATCTTCCTGAGTTCAAATCTGGCCTCAGATACCTACTAGTTATGTGATACTGGACAAGTCACTTACCCTTTTTGCCTCAGTTTCCTTATCAGTAAAATGAGGTAGAAAGGGAAATGGCAACCCACTCCAGTGTCTTTGCCAAGAAAAACCCCACATGGGATCATGAAGAGTCAGACACGATTGAACAACAACAGATTTCCCCACATCCTTTAGTGCTGTTAGACTTCCTCAACAATGGAGCATTTATCTGCTGACTAGACAAGTAGTCAGTTTCCATCTCCAGAAGTGTGTCCATCCATGTAGGATTGCTGAAATAGAATCAAAGGAGACTGGGGAAATATGCTTTTATTAGATTATTTATTTATTATGCTATTAGATTGTGAGCTCAAGAACAAGGATTGTCTTTTAGCTTTCTTTGCATCCCCAGCACTTAGCATAGTTCCTCAAACACAGTAGGCACTTAATAAATGGTTATTGACTGACCAACTGATTAAACTCTAAGTATGGAATTATATTTAGAGTTGCAAGCTACCTCTAGAGCAACTCCTTAATTTTAAAGACCGTTAAATCAAGGTCTTGAGACATTTAATGACTTACCCAAGGTCACATACATATACTTTCACACACACACACACACACACACACACACATACATACACATAAATATATGCATATACTATATATAAACAAATACAGCATAAATATAAAGAAAAGCAAGAGAAATATATACAAAACAGGTCATTACAACGTGGTTTGGGAGGGAAGGCACTAAGTGTTGGGAGATCAGAAAAGGCTTCATGCAGAAGATGGTGCTTATGGTATATCTTTTTTTTTTTGTTTTTTAGAAGAGTAATTGGAGTTAAGTGACTTTTCCAAGGTCATATGGCTAGTAAGTGTTAAGTGTCTGAGGTCACATTTGAAGTCAGGTCCTCCTGACTGCAAGGCTGGTGCTCTATTCACTGAATCGCCTGGCCATCCCTGCTTAAGGTATATCTTTAAGGAAAAGAGGTTTCAGTTAGATAAAATTTAAGAAGGAATGACAGGTCTAGCATCTGAACTCAGTTCCTCTGATTCTGAATTCTTGGGAGAGGTCTCTGGGGATCTGAGATGAAGTGTGCTCTGGAAAAGTCACATGATGCTACCATCCCAAGTCGTGCCAGTGTTCATCTGGGGGAGGGAGGAGCTAGATATCAGGTTGAATTTTGTAAAAAAGTAGTGGTGGAGGAGGGAGGAGAATATTAATCCTGCTGACACACGGTACCATAGTAACTGCTTTTGAAGGAAAACTCTTCTGAATTTTCCTTTGTTCCAGCACAGAGGCATTGCCCCAAAATTCATAAATGTTAGGCTTTTGTAGTGTGACGTTTAAAACTGGGTAATATGTGGCAAAGGCTGCAGTTACAAAATATCTCATGACTCACAAAGCTACATTTCTGTCATTGATCCTTGTTCATTATAGGAAGCCCAAGTGATGGGCATGTTATAAGGGTTTTGTTTTGTCCGAGCTTTGAGAACATAAGCACCTGGAGGTCAGGGGTCCCATCTCTTCTACATTCCTTATGGGTAGCCTCTAGCTCTTGAGAGATGAATGGGGATCTGTGCCAGACACTGTGCTAGGTGCTGGAGAGACAAGTACAAAGAATGAAACAATCCCTACATCCATAGAGTTTATAGGACACATTCTAATGGGGACAGGCAGGGAACCAAGTACATTACAGAATAAATACAGTTAACAAACACAACTGTTGAAAAGGAAGTTTGGGAGAGAGGATGCTTAGACTTGGAAGTGGGCTTCATTTAGAAGGTAGAGCCTGAATTGTTGTCTTTCATCCTCAAAGAGGAACAAAATGACATCATCAAATTGGGATTGAGATACAGTGTGCCCAACTGAGGTTGATCAGAACAATATGATCTTAGAGGGCCCTACCACAGGTTGAGAGCAAATAGCCCATATGAAGATTTAGAGTGGATATATCACTAAATTTGTTCATGTCATGTTTCTTTCAAGCTACTGCAATTCTGCTTTGCTCATAGACCACAGTGCCTTCTTTGAAATGGGCATGTCATACTGGGTGGCTCTGCATCAATGGAGCTCAAACTGCATTTTAAAGGAAGAGAGGTTCTATGAGGTAGAGACAAGGGAATGCATTCCAAGCGTGTGGCACAGCCAATGCAAAGTCACAGAGATGGGAAATGGAGTATCATATATGAAGAAAAGAGAGATCAATGTGGTTGGATTGCTGAGTACTAGACGGGGAGTAATGTGGTCAGAGAGATTGTGTTGTGTAAGGTTTTGCAGCCACTGTAAGGTTTATTTCTGGCAACTGAACTAGTCTATGACTTCTCACCAAAGATAGGAATAATAATAATAACAACAATAACATTTACAAAGTTCTTTATGGCTGACAAAGCACTTTATAATATCTCATTTAATCTTTACAACAGCTCTGGTAGGTACTATTATTAAACTCATTTTATAGATGAGGAAATTGAGGCATACAAGTTAAATGACTTACCCAGGGTCACATAGTAAATGTCTAGGCCATATGTGAATTCATGAATGAAGACAAAGCCCCCTATGGGGCATGAAGAGACCATTTACCATAAAAAGAAATGATAACACCTTCCCAACTCTACTGTTCTTCTAACATGATGTCTTTGTGTATTTTCTAGGTTCAAGAAACAGTGAGAAAGTAGATTTGGGGAAATGTGTCTTCTAGCATAATTACAAGTCACTGGATTTGCCGATTAGAATGTTATCTGGCATACTACTCCAAAGAGCCTGCTGGCTATTCATCATACACAACGTTCCATGCTTGTATCCCTGTTTTTACCCAGGTAGTCCCTTCTGTACAGAATGCCCCCTTCCTCCCTTCCCTTTCTAGAGTCCCTGTCCTCTGTCAAAGCACAACTCAGGCATGACAAGTTGACTTAGGACTTTCCTGATCTCCTCTCCCTCCAAGTAATTAGTGCTCATGCTCATTTCTCTCTCTCTCTCTCTCTCTCTCTCTCTCTCTCTCTCTCTCACTCTCTCACTCTCTCGCTCTCTTTCTTGCTCTGTCTCTCTGTCCCTCTCTGTCTCTCTGTCTCTCTTTCTGTCTTTGTCTCTGTCTGTCTGTCTGTCTCTCTCCCCTGAAATTGCTTCATATTATTTTGAATCTATTTGCTTATTTGGAGATGTATTCTATCTCCTACCCCGAAAAATGTAGGCTCTCTGAGAGCACAGATGGTTTCATTTTTTTACTATATCCCCAGCAACTAGTACAATGCTTTGCATATACATAGTAAGAGTTGATTGTGATTTGATTTGCTAATAGATAGAAGGCAGCTGGACTTGGAACGAGGAAGATCTGGGTTCAAATACTATTCCCAGTACTTCCTAGCTCCTAGTCAAATCATTTAGCCCTGCTAGCCTCAGTTTCCTCATCTGTAAAATGAACTAGAGAAAGAAATGGCAAACTACTTCAGTATCTTTGTCAAGAAAACCCCAAAGAAATCCCCCCAAAAAACCCATGAAGAGTTAGACAGGACTGAAAAATAATTGAACACACACACATTATTTAATCTCTGTTTAAGCCTCAGTTTGCTCCCTATAAAATGAGAGGGCTGGATTATATGAGCTCTAAGATCCCTTCCAGCCCTAAATCTATAGTCTTGTGGCCAACGAAAGCTAAATAGAAGGGGAATATATCACTCCATATGTCCCAAATTTCATAAAAAACATGGGGGGAGGGGATAAAGCATTTATATGGCATCTACTATTTGCCAAGCCTTGTGCTAGGTGGTTTATAAATATCTCATTTGATCCTCACAACAGCTCTGAAAGGTAGATGTTGCTATGATCCCCATCTTACAATTGAGGAAACTGAGGCAAACAGAGGTTTAGTGACTTATTCCAGGCCACACCTTTAATGAGCATCTGAGACTGGATTTGAACTCAGGTCTTCCTGATTCCAGGCCCTTTGCCACCTAGATGCCTCTAAGATGTAGGGTTATGACATGCATCTGAAAGGAGTGACCACCTTGCTATAATCATGGATCCTTCAAAGTTTCAAAGTATGTGTCTTCAAAATGGGGCGTCATGCCTATATGTGACTTTCTGTAGTAGGCTATCATCCCCCCTCCCCAAGTAACCCCAAATCAGGCCTCTTGACATTGTCCTATTCAGAACCACTCCCTGGCCAGGAAATGCCAGCAGCAAATTCCTAAGTTCCCTCTATTTGTACCTTGGCATTTCTGTGTCACTGAGGCAGTGGCATTGACTACTGAATAGAAAGACAGGAGTTGTGGGAGTCCCTGTGACACTATGGCCTGTGCAGCTGGTATCCTAGAATGAGCATGCATCCTATATAGCTATTTCTAGGTTGCATAATTGTTAGTAAAGGCACATTTTCTTAATCACCAACCTGGCTGCTAAGCTCCCTCTCTGATGTTGCCTTGGCTGTGTGTGATCACAGGGGAGGTCATTAGTTCTTTCGAGGAAGAAAGGGAAGGCAAGAAACAGCAAGACGTCTCTCATTAAGCCTCTGCCCAAGTTTAAATGAAAGAGCAAGACTCCAAGAATTTCAGGTTAAAATTATAGAATTTTAGAGGCAGAAAGATCATTTAGCTCATGGATCCTCTATTTGGGGATGGGGTATGAGGAGTAACTCTACTCACCTAAAGTCTTTTGAGGAAGAGGGTGCTTTTACTTTGAGGGCTCTCTTTAATCCCTCCACTGACATAGATTTCAAGCTATCTAGGTCTTCCCATACCGTGTGATTCTCAGCCATAGCCTCTCATTAGGCTAACATGATGAATCTGCCCAAAGGGCAGGACCTTTCTCTAATTTATTTACCATTAGGTGAATGTCAAAGGGGATCGTAGACTATCTGTAGACTTTTATCATGGAACTGGTCTAAATTTTTGTTTCCCATCATGCATTGTTCTTATGAATTGTTTCACCATTCTTCTCCTGGGCAAGTCTGACTATGCCCACCCTGCACCTCCCTGTTGGCCTTTGGGTGATCTTAAATTTTAGTTCCTTGGAGATGATGATATTCCATGACTTGTAGAAATACTGGATTCCAGCATCACTGGAAGAAAATTGATATTAAAAAGATGATCCTTTGTTTTGGAGAGATGCTTAGAACTCATCCTAAGATCTAAGGAGTTTCCATAAGACAACAGAGCATAGTCACATTCTCTTAAGAGAAGTACTGAGTAGAAGGTCACTGGTAATATTTTCTTAAGAGGATCCTGGTAGTGTCCTGACCACAAGAACCAGAATGGGGTGGACTCAACTCAGTGACTTTCAACCATCTTCTCTTCCTAGAGGGAATGTCCAGAGGACAAAGGGAGGGTAGTGAGCCAGTGCCTTCTATTCACACTCTTTTCCACTAACCCTTGGATGTTTGAAAGGCAGATAAGTTTTGGGCCTTGCATTCTTTTTTAAAAATTGATTTTTGAAAATACCTTTGGTTTTTATATCACCTAGATTGCCCCCTGTATACCTCTTGTATATCCTATAACAATGAATTTAAGCAAGAAAAGAAAAAAGAGTTTGGGGATGATACTTCTGGAGATAGAAAGATTTCTTGATACAGTATGTCTTTTGGATCAAGAAGAAGAAGAAGAACATAATTCCTGCACAACATCCTATTTGGAGAGCAAAATCAGTTGCTTGGATAGTACATGTCCAATGATGAAGGGATTATTTTTTCTGCAGTCCCCGAAATGTGTTTACTTGAGGAGAGAATTGAAAACTCAGGTTAGACCTATGAGCCTAGAAGGCATTGTGTATGATCTTTCAGAAGAGAGGGATTTCACCAGAATTAGGTGTTGTCCCAATTGCAGCCCAAATTTAGTTCTCCTCGGATTACTTTAGTGCATTATGCATTTTCTGTATTTATGAACTTCTTTTAGTTCTTTGAATCTTATTAACTTTTGTGGTTGTGAAATGAAGTCTTCCCTACAGACATGACAGTGAGCCATAAGAAACTTTATATTAGAAGAGCAACATGACTAAGTTTTTATATAAAGAAGGTTTTTCTATTAAATAGATTAGGAGGGGAAGTATGGTGGTAGGGAGGCCCTGTTTTTCTCCCTCCTTGACAAGAAGAGAGACAGTGTCAGAAAAAAACAGTGCTGGAGAAGACCGTTCAGTTTAGAGACAGAGAGGGGGTCAGGGAGAAAGGGAGAGAGATAATGGGAAGAGGGAGTGATGAGGAGAAAGGGAGAAGAGATAGGAGAGAGGAAAGGAAAGAGGGAGAAGAGAGGGAAAGGGAGGGAGAGAGAGAGGAGAGAAAGATGCAGGGAGGGAAGGATGGAGGGAAAGAGAGGTAACAGGAAGAGGGTATGATGGCGAGAAAGGGAGAAGAGGTAGGAGGGAGGAAAGGAAAGAGGGAGAAGAAAGGAAAAGGGGGAGAGAGAGGGAGGGAAGGAGAGAAAAAGAAAGGAAGGGAGGGAGGGAGAAAAAGAGAGACAGAGACAGACAGAGAATGACAGAGAATTAAAGAGAGAGATTGAAAGTTTGCACGTTTGTTAAGTGCTTACTACAGGCCAGGTGCTAGGAATGCAAATAAAATCAAACCAGGCAATCTCTACCCTCCAAGATCTTCTATTCTAATGGGAGAACACAACATGTAAAGGGGAGTGGGAGCCAGAAAAAGAGGGAGAGGAGGCCCGGAGCAAAGAAGCCCGATGTGGAGATGTCAGAGAAGTACCCTGGGAGCTTGGTTTCAGGAAAGACAAAGCAAAAACACATCTCACCTATCAGAGCCAAGTTTCTTTCCTCCCCTCCCTCAGCCCTTCTTTTTTCTGTTACTCCATTCATCTCCTCTTAAGGAGTGTCTCTCTGTCTTTCTACTATTTCCCTTTGGCTGAGGTTAGACAACAAGGTCTTTGGATCATTACTGTTTCCCTTTCTCTCTGTAGGAGGAGGGATTTAAGGCTTCTCCCAAGGGGGTTGGAGGCTGGAAGGAGGGAGAGAACAGGTGTCAGAGCTCATCACTTCCTGCCTGCTCTGAACCAGGGATTTGACACTGACGGGCCAAAGCCTTTTCAAGAACATTTCAGATCTTTCACTGTAGGGAAGAATCTTTCAATGGGTATTTGTGTGACAACTTCATCCAGAGAAGAAAGGGAAGAGACAGACAGGGAGGTGAAGAAGGTAGAGAAATGCAGGGGAAGGTAGGGAGGGCTGGGAAGAATGGGAGGAAAGTGGAAAAAGGAGTAGGAGTGAATGAGTAAGCCAAAGAGAAGGAAAGGAGCAAAAGGGCCAATGGGAAGAGATGCTTTCGAAAAAAGAAAGAAAAAAAAAAGGCATTGAGCACTGGCAAATGTTCAGTTTTCTCCAGAGCATCACAAGGAAGAAACTATTCTCACAGGGCATCAAGACTTTCATCTGTTACCTTTGGAAATAGAGAGGATCACAGAATGCTAGAACTGGAGCTTCAAAATCCTCTCATCAATTCCATTCATTTTACAGTTGAGGAAACTGAGTCCCAGAAGAGGAGTGGGGGCTGATTTTGCCAAGTTCACAAAGATGGTTCTTTGATTCCTAACACAACACACCACACTGAGACCTTCCATTTGTGTCTCGTGCATGGGAGACAATGTGGTGTGCTGGTGAGAATGCTGGCTTTAGTCAGGAAAGTCGGCATTCAAAGACTTTCTCTGAAACTACTAGCTGTAAATCTGAAAACACATTGAATTCCCTTGAGCCTTGGTTCCCTCATTAGTAAAAAGACAATATTAATACCTGCAGTTCTTACCTCGCAGGGTTGTTATGAGACTGAAAAGAGATAATGTACATACAGCACTTTGTAAGCTGTGAAGTGTCATATAAGTATCAGTTAACATCACTAGCCTTGGTCCTGACATCATAGACTGTTGTCTCCATTGGGGAATAATCAAAGTATTTATTGAGAACTTATTGGGTGTCAAACACCAGGCTGACTGGTGGGGAATGGAAGGAGACATGACATAATAGAAAGCATCAGAGCTGCTTTCAAGGTGCTTACCATCTAATTGAGGAAGTCCTACATAGATGCATAAAGTTACAGGAGGAAAAAAATGACATAGTAAGTAATTTAGCAACATCCGTTGAGTGACATCCTTCTCATCAACATGTGCCATCTTTCCTATCCCCAGACTATGGTATTGACAACCATCAAGGTGCAAGAGAAAGAATATTGGTTTCCAAGTTAGAGGACAACTCAGCTTGGCCATTTATTAACTAGATGACTTTAGGTAAGACATTTTACCTCTGATTTTAATTTGCTCATGTAAAATGGGGGAAATTATACAAGTAATAACAAAGCCATTTTGAGTATCTGAGTACTTTAAGGTTCACAAAGCATTTACAAATGTTACCTCATTATTATCCTCACAACAATCCTGGGATCTAGGTGCTATTATTATCCCCATTGTACATATGAGGAAACTGAGGTACACAGAGGTTAAGTGACTTGCTCAGAGTCACATATTAAGTATGAGGCACGAACTGAATCCAGGCCTTCTCAGCTTCAAGGCTAATTCTCAATATCCATTTTGCCATCCTGCCTTGAGAGTTGAAGGGAAATGGGGGAAAACAAATGTAGACTTGGACTTAATTAGGAAACTTTTTAGAGGAGCTAGTTTGTCAAAGATGGAGTGAAGGCTTAGTTTACTGTATGCGCACAATATACAGCCATGATGGGATGAGACCTGTGTTTATAGTGCCACTCAATTAGCAACTCCATTAAATGCATGCTATGGGAGGGGGCAGTAAGCAGAGAAGTGTTTTAGGAAGCAGACTGAGCACTGTCACTCATTTGCTGTGTGACAAGGAGCAACTAACCAGGTTTCCTCCTTTCTAAGCTGAGTGGGTTGGACCAGATGGTCTCTAAGGTTCATTTCAGCCCTAACACTCTGTCCAGCTTGTCCCAAGTCACACTGAGCTTCTGTCTGCCAAATTATGTTGTAGAGGCAGAAAGAACTTCCACCCACCCACCCCAATCCTCCAACCTTGGCAGTGGTCTCCCAGCTAAATACAGCCAAGTGTATTCTAAAGGTCCCGGCTACGAGGGAACAGACGAGCCTAAAACCATGTAGGCATCCAACTAAGTACACCAGCCAGAGCCAGCTGTGCCATCTGTATGCTGGGCACTCCCCATCCCCCAGAGTTTATAAATAAAACAAGAGAAGTTATTTTGACCTAGGAGACAGAGATGTCTCTTGAAATACAGAGATGTTCTTTCTGTGTGTCTCTATAACTCTTGAGTTCATTGTTATTCTTTGGCAAAGAACAGGGTTTGGATTGAACATGGTTCCCATCTGCAGCTGAGGGCCTCAGAAAGAAAGGGTTGTGAGAGGGGGGGTTGGGAAGAGGAAAGAAAAACAGGGAGATAAAGATGCTCTTCGTTCTGATGTAACATAATAAATAGTGCCTCTAAATGAATAAGAAAAAGAGACGAAGAAGAGCCAGTGGAAGGGAGAGAGATCAGGAGGTAGGGGGCTGAGAGTAAGAAACAGGAACTGAAAGAAAGAGATATTGACAGAAATATAAGAAAGAGAGGCTGGAGGCACAACAGTTGAAAACTATGTGCCAAGGGAGGGGAGCAAGAGATAGGGGAAATTAGAAGAAGATAGATACAAAGAGCGACTGACAGCTTGAAGAGGAGAAGCACTGGAGCTCTGGGGATGAGAGAGGGACAGAGATAGAAATAGAAGGAAAGAGTGGCTGAGCATGCTAAAGTAGACAGGAGGCAACTAGGGGGTTGGGCTACACAGCATGGAGATGATGGTGCCAGGCTGAAGGAAGGGGATGAAGAGATAAATGGGAGCTGTCCACACAGGTGCGGGTGCTAGGTGTATAGTCAGTAAATACTTTGTGTTCTCTCCCTCCCTGGATGCATCAGACCCCTTATTGTCAGCACCATTCACTTGAAACTTTACATACCCTTGCCTTACTTCCCTGACTTATCTTTCCACGTATCCTTGTCTTATCTTCCCTTCCAGATTGGAAGTTTTTCAAGAGCAGGGACTGTAAATAGGTGTAATTACTATAATAGCTAGCATTTAGGTACTTTAAGCTTTATGAGATACTCCTCACGTATTTTTTTATTTGATCCTCATAATAACCCAAAGAGGTATGTGCTACTATTATCCACATTTCTAGTTTGAAGTAACTGAGGCTAAGAAAGGGTAAGTGACTTGCACAGGGTCACACAGCTAGTAAGTGTCTTCCTGCCACCACATCCAGTACTCTCTCCTCTATATCACTTCTATCATTATGCACACCAGTGTCTGGCACAGCTAATACTTAGCAAATGCTTGCTAAGCACTTGTCAATTACCTCATTGGGTAGTATAAATGAGATAAGGGCTGCCAAGAAGGTATGTGTGGAAACAGTGGTGGAGTTGGAAAGGAGCCAGATGTGCAGCTAAGCTACAAAGTTGAAAATGAAGCAGTCCCTGCTCTTAAGGAGCTTACTCTCTGCTGGAATTGAGAGCCATCATGGAGGTGCATGGTAAGAAGGGGAGAAAGTCTGAACACAAACCAGGTCTCTTTAGACTATCAAAGCCCTAAAGTTCCCAGAAAAATTAGAAGAGGATCCTAAGAATGGACTGGAGCAACGTTTTGGATAAAAAGAGCAGGAGAAAAGGAGAAATAGACTCAAATGAAGCCTAAGTACCAGCAGGACACAGAGGAAACTGAAATTAAGGAGAACAAAGAGGAAAGAATATCTGGTTTTGGTGAAGGACTCAGTTTGATGGAGTGGGAGTGGGAAGGGTATGATAGAAAGGGGAGCAGAGAAATGAGATCCTAACAGATTTCTATAGCTTGCCCTTGTCCACCCTCTAAGTAATGTGTAGGAGTGAGGAGTTAGATAAACCATGCCACTTTTCACATAGAACATCTGTGCATTCCCCTTGCCTTCTATCAGGGTAATGAGCTTCCTTCTAAGCTGATTTGAGGCTCTAGGTTAGGGAATCCTGTATAACTCACACTTCCAAATGCATACCTGAGGAAGAGGTGACTCAGTTTATTAAGTCAGCAAGCAAAGCTTTCACTGGGCAGAATTCCAGACTCTCAAGGTTCTTCCTGAGGAGGGGGTGGAAAAGATATGTGGCTGAAAAAGGTGTTAATAGTCCTGAGAAGTCCCTGATTCAGGGGTTGGAGAATTCTACTGAATCCACGCAGTCAGAAAAAAAGTCTCTGGAAAGAGATGGGGTGAACCTCCTTTCTTTCTTTGCAAAGGTAGGGGACTATGTGTGGGGGATATTGCATCTATTGTCCTATATAATTGATGGAGCAATTGGTTTTGCCTTGGTTAATCTTTGTTATCACCTGTGTTACTACTGCACATCAAGGGTCACTGAGTCTTTCTAACTTATGGCTGAAATTTCCGCTATGTGTCACTCCCTCATATTAGAACGTGCTCTCCTTAGCAAAGACTACCTTGTTTTCCTGTTTGTAGCCCTAGTGCTAAGCCCAGTGTTTTGTATATGTTGTTTTCATTGTTCAATCGTGTCTGATGCTTCATGACCCCATTGGTGTTTTTCTGCCAAAGGTACTGGAGTGGTTTGCCATTTCCTTCACAGAAAAGGAAACTGAGGCAAATAGAGTTAAGAATGCCCAGAATCATACTGCTAGTGAGTGTCTGAGACCAGATTTGGACTCAGGATTGGAACTTCCTGACTCTAGGCCCAGTGCTCTATCCACTGAGCCATCTAGCTGCCTCCAGTTTTGTGTATAACAATTTTTTTCACTTATCCATTGATTCACATGAGATAGCTTGGAAACGGGAGAAGGGTGGAATATACTGGGAATTGAAGGTACCATAAAAGCAAAATCTGTCAATGAAAGAAACATTTAATAAAAAAGATAAGCTGAGGTTAGGATAAGAGGAAACTCTGAGCCCTGTCTTAAAACAGGTGACACTGTCACAAACCATCACAGAGCAGTGAGCATATTAGTGGTCAGTGACAATAAAACATGAAGACAGTACTAGCAATATCACCATACGTGTTACTACACCAGTTAACCCAACCCAACATACTTGAGAGGTTTCTCTGACCTGAAGGATTCCACATTTTAAATGACCTTGGTCATTAAAGATGCCAGAATAAGGATTCCAGGGCTAGAGTGCAAGTTTTGAGATAATAGCATGGTGCCATGGAGAGAACACTAGTGTTTGAGTCAGAAGACTTAGGTTTGAATTCAGACTCGGCCACCAATGTGTGTAACCTTAGCCAAGTCACATCATTTCTCTAGGTCTGAGTTTCCTCAGATGTAAAATGAAGGCCTCACACTAGATGGATTCTAAGGTCATTTTCCAGCTCTAAACCTATGATCCTCTGGGGAAAGAAAAGATTTAAAATGAAAAATTATCCTAATGGTAATGAATGGAAATGTCCATGCTGGTTTTTCTTAGGGGCCACAGAGATCCCAAATTTATATTTCTGTCAGTACCATCTCTCATTGTTGAGCCTCAGTTCTACTATGTGTAAAATGGAGATAGTCACACTTTCTTTTTTTTTTTTTTTTGGAGGGGGGAAGGCATGGCAATTGGGATTAATTGCCCAAGGTCACAAGGCTAGTAAGTGTTAAGTGTCTGAGGTCACATTTGAACTCAGGTCCTCCTGATTCCAGGGCAGGTTCTCTATTCACTGTACCACCTAGCTGCCCCGACAGTCACACTTTCACTGTCAGTTCATTAGGTTGTTGTGAGGACTGAAAGCACTTTATACCAATTATCAAACTTTCTAAATGTAAATGATTATTGCCTTTTCCCCAAAGAACCAGGTAAGATTTCAATTAAGGACCATTGCCACTGTTTGGGTCTGGTCACAATCTGTTTCCTCGGGACACATACATAATTTCATAAAGACTATATACTGATCTAGATGACTTTGAAGTAATAATAATGACAGGGATTCAGTGGAGAGAACACCAGGCTTGGAGTCAAGAAGCCATGAGTTCAAATCCAGATTCAGAAACTTCCTAGTTTTCTGACCCTTGGCAAGTTGCTTAACCTCTGCTTGCCTCAGTTTCCTCATCTGTGAAAATGAAGACAATAATAGTACCCACCGCCCCAGGTTCTTGTGAGGATAAAATGAGATTCCATTTGTAAAGTGACTTTTCAAGCCTTAAAGTGATATATAAATAATTGCTAGCTGCTATTATTTTTTAAAAATAGCTTCTACTGCTTTAAAAATTACAAAGGGCTTTCTCCATAACTTTGGAAGGTGGGTAGTGTGAATATTACTATCCCTATTTCTCAGAAAAGGAAATAGGTTCAGAAACATCCAATAAATTGTTTAGTGTCACTCAACTAGCAAGTAAAAAATCCAAGATTCAAATTTGGGTCTCTGGATTCAACCTCTAGTGCTCTAAAACAGCCCTAAAGAAAAGTATTTCTTTTCCCTCTTTCTTTTCTTGAAAGTCCAGGAGTTTACTGCTTTAAAAAAAGGGCCTCCATATAGCCAGGGATACCATTACCCAGCCGCAACATTTCCCTGTGTCCTTTTTGTTGTTTACAGGGACCTCTCTGTTTGAAGCATCTTCCAGCCTGTGTTCAGGAAGGGGTAAGGAGTTAGGGATGGATCATTGCCTACTGGGGACCTATGACACCAAGACTAGCAGCTCCACTGCCCTCCCCACCTTTCTCCTGCTTTCCCCTTGAGTGACCTCCTTAGGAACAAGACTCTTCAGAGGCATGATTAATACCTGGAAAGTTTCCAGGCCATTCTACCTTCCCTAAATAGGCATCCCATTCATAGCAGATACATTCATAGCTTACCTGCCTCTTGGAAGAGAGACCACTGCTGCCATGTGCCACTTAG
This sequence comes from Pseudochirops corinnae, assembly GCA_028646515.1. NCBI lineage: Eukaryota > Metazoa > Chordata > Mammalia > Diprotodontia > Pseudocheiridae > Pseudochirops > Pseudochirops corinnae. The sequence goes on along the minus strand of CM053586.1, from coordinate 309,259,655 downwards.
GGAATGAATGAGACTTTCTTATTCTCTGGGCCTGCTGACTACAGGGGTTTGATCAGGAACAGTGGAAATAGTTTTCCTTCGAGGAACTGAACTAAGATACCTGCTTACACCTCTGCCTAAGCTTTTCCTTGTGGTAGGAATAACACAAATAATATTAACCTAATCCTGGACCTGAATAGCTCAGTAATCATAGAATCATAGATCTGAAACTATAACAAAACCAGACAAGGAAACTGAGACCTTGCTAGACAAAAGTATTGGCCAAGATCACAGAGATGACAAAGGCAAGATTTGAACCTGAGTATATCCCAACTTGAAGTCCAGTGCTCTAGTCACAATAGCATGTTAATAGCATGTTATGCTTTCAACCTCTATAGCAGGGATTACATTGTGTGGAGGTATTGTCCTATTATATCAACACCATCCCATGGCACCCATTCCCTTCAGCTCCCACGCTCCCAGCAGAGATTATGGAAACATTCATATTGAGAACTAAGAGTCTGGCAGCTGGACCTTCTGCCCTCTCTCCTCATTACCTCTGTCCATTCCCTTCCTTATTTCTCCCCTCCTTTCTACAGCATGGTTTGGCATTTAGGGCAAGCTGATAGATGTTCCAGCTCTCCTCTCTGTTTCTTGCTCTTTGGTCCTGGACTGGGCATCCACAAAGAGGTCCATACCTGCTTCCTGACAGCCCTTGTCCAGCTGTCTCCCTTGTGAGCCCATATGTCCCTGGCAGGGAGAGGCAGGGGTTGGGAAGGATAATTCAAAAAGAAATGAAGGGGAGAGAAGAGAAGAAAGAGATAAGAAACCAAGAAGGAGGTGGGAGTGAGAGAAAAAGTGAGAAAGAGTGGAAGAAAGAGCGTGAGAGTGTGTTCGTGTGTGTCTGCGTGTGCTTGAGGAAACCCTGGGAGATTGGCTTCCAACAGTGATTAATTTAGTGAGAGAAAATAGATTCTCACTGCCAGCTACCAAGTCTACAGAAGCTGACAATGAGGCAGTCAGTTCTCCTTTCTGGCATTCCCAATCCTGTGAGAAGGCAATTTGTGCACTTCGTGCTCAGGCACTAACAGGAGTGTTATTGTGGGTGCTGGTCACCAGGCTGAGGAAGGAGCCACCATCCTCTGGGTGCAGAAAAAATGCCAATTCCCAGACCTTGCTTTCTCCTCTCAGAATGTGGCTCAGAATACCATAGTTGCAAGACCTGCAGGACCTCTTCTTCTTACCACCTCTTTGCCCTTGCTCTCTGTGGTAGTTCTTCTGCCTGGCACCTCTCTCTGGACGACCTAGGTGCCTGGGTTATTTGCATTTGATTGAACTTAGCATGTATAGACATGGGAAGACCTGGCTTTTACAATCCCCCCTCCCTCTGGCAGATCCTGAGATGGTTGGCCCAAGTCCAACAGTTATGAAATTCCAGAAGTTTTGCATTTATTTTGAAATATTAACCAGGTATATCTCCAGGGAGATCTCTGTTGGATCTAAAAGGTTTTCTTAGAGAACTAATTGAAGTCTTATCAAATTGGATATGTATCACCTTTTCTTTCTCTCCTGTTCCCTTTTCCCTGGTTCTTTTTTCTTCAGGGAGACTTGTTCCTTTTTTCCCAAATAATACCATGCCTTTATTTTCATAATCACTGGTTTTTCTGTTGCTCTCCATGTTGTTCAACTTTTTTTCTTATCTTCTCTACTCCCCTGGAACTCTGAGGCTTCTTTGGCTTTTCTGTCTATAATTTGCTTCTTCTGAACACCTACTGGCAGTTTGTCCTTTCTTTTCATTCCTCCTGGTTTGACCTTTATTTCTTTCGATGTCACCTCACAGAGGATGAAGGAACTGTCCAAAGTTGGACGTCTGACTTCTGGTCCAGAGGTCTTTCTACTTTTTTAATCAATAAGTTCATAAACATTTATCGAAGTGCCTGCTATATGCCCGGCAATATGTTGAGCAGTGGACATACAAATAGAAAAAATGAAACAGTCCCTACTCTCAGAGAGCCTGCTTCCTAGCACAGAATCTATCCTGAGAAATATCATAAAGAGTTCTTAAAATTTTAACCATCATGCTCACGTGATTGACAACTAAATGGAATCAATGGCCTTCCTTCACCATGACAGGCTTCACTTAATCATCACTTCATTCCTTCCTTCCTTTATCCTGTCATCCTTCCATACACCAAATGTGGATTGTCACACTGTGGCTGAGAAAATAACCGTACTGATCTTAGAAGCAGAAGATTTGGATTCAAGTCAATTCAGGTACTTCACTTAACCATCTAAGACTCAGTTTCCTGATTTGTAAAATTGAAGGAATAATATTTGTACCACTAACTTCAAAGAGGTATTATAAAGTCACTTTGTAAACCCCAAAGTACTAGAAAAACATGAATTAACATCATTAGGCACTTACCTGGTAGCCCATGTTTGTTAGGGGGTGTGTTAGATGAATCATAAGGTTCTTTTCAACTCTAAAATTATTTGATTGCATGGTAGGAGCAGTGTGTTAATTAGGCTAATTTCAAAAGTTTGGGGCCAATTATATTAGTTTAGTTGAATGACTTCAGAATGGATCTTAAACCCTGAGGCTATCCATCTGGCTATCCTGGGACTAAACATCTTACAAACTTGCCTCTTTTGTTATCCATAGAGCATCATGGACAAGAGAGTGTGGATGGGACAGTGCTTTCATTACTACTGGAAGAAGAAAAGAAAACCTTAAAAGGTATATTGTAATGATGATGGTTCAGCATTGCCATCTTCCTATTAATTTGATTTTGAAAATTGTCTCATGCATTAAGGCACTGACAAATATACATCACATCTGTATAGGATTTAGAATTTTTCAAAATTGTTAAGTTACCCATATATTGCTAGATTTGACCTTTGTAACCACCCTGAGAGGTAGGCAGTGACAGTAATAGAATCTCCCCCTTCACAAATATGAAAACTGGGGCTCAGGAGCTAAATCAATTGCCCAAGGTCATTGCTAACTCTCATAACTGGGACTCTTGCTCCTAACCCAGTTATCTATCCACTACATAAACAGACTTTTCAAATATAAAAGGTGTGAATTCCAAGCCCTTCTAGTGACCATTCATCTCTCCAGTCCTTTCAGATTTTCTCTGACATTATTTCTCCCATGCAGTGAAATAGTGGTAAAATTCCCACATTCCATCTGTTACAATGTCTCTGACACCTCTCCTTTCTTTTCCATTCCCCTTTGCTCTAGCCATATGTTGTATTTCTCATTTTTCTGTTAACCAGTGAAATATATTCATTTGTATCCTTTATTTAGGATGAAGATGGGTGGAAGGGGAGGGAAGAACAAGAGAGAACATCTCTTCACTCTTTGCAACTGTAGTTTTCTTGAAGTCAATGCTCTGACACCTGATTGTATCTTAAAGAACATAGAATTATCAGAAGCATTCAATGGGAAAACAGTGAAATTAGCCATGACCTCTGTGGTGACAAAACCACACCAATGAAAACACATATCATTGAGCAAGGGCTAACTCTGACCAATTTCCTTTCTAGGCAACATCCGCTGCAATCATGTATGTGGGTCAGCACATGAATTTGTATCTTTTGAAAAATGTTTATATGGAGTGATGGTCATTTTATTAATAAGTCCAAGATATTAATATGTTTATGCTAGGAAATGGCCTTTCCTCTGGTCATAATGACAGACACAGTTGCTGCTTATAATACATCCTAGAGTAATGAATAAGAAGAAGAAATATAATAGTTTGCATTTATAGTACCTTAATGTATCTAAGGCATTTTACACACATTATCTCATTTTATTATCACAACAGTCCTCTGAAGGAGGTCCACTGATTATCCCCACTTTACATGTGAAGAAACTGACATTTAGAAAGAGTATATTACTTGCTCAGGATGAGATTTAAATCAGGCCTTCCTCATTCCAAGTTCAGAGCTCTATTCACTATAGTATGCTGCCTTTGTGATCGAGAAGACTGGAATGGGACAGGACTGAAGAACATGGAAGACAGGACTACGGAGCCATTAACAAATGTCATTCATTTGAATTAAATCTTTCTCCTAAAATAACTTGCTTCTAGGGACTTATTTTGCATAAATAGAGGAAGAATCCAGAAAGATTTTAAGGATAGGGAATCACCTCCTCTCCTAAGCAGGTGTGATGGGGCAAAGAGCTAACTCATCACTCTTCACTTGCTTTTGTCAAATTCTTCTCATTTCTTGGGCAACCTCCACCCAGTATTTTTGCCCAGTCTCAAAACATCTCAGAAGATGGGCAAGACATAATCCATGGCTCTTCTCCAAATACGCAGTGAACTTATTTGTTCATGGACAGATCTTATTTTTCTTTATTCTTTTTTAGAAGATGATATGGATGCAAATGTGATGACCATTCAAAGATTTGGAGGGTGACAAGCAGCTAATGTATTGGTCAGAGAGTTGGATCTGGAATCAGGAAGAATCTGAATTTAAGTCCAACCTCCGACACTTACTATCTGTGTGACTCTCAGCAATTCACCTTCTGCCTCAGTTTCCTCACCTTACAACAGTTCATAGAACTGTTGTAAGATTAAAATGAAATTACATTTGTAAAGCATTTTACAAACCTTAAAGCAGTATATAAAGGCTAGTTATTACTACTACTACTTCTACTACTGCTACTACTACTACTATTACTACTTCTACTAATACTACTACTACCACTACTACTACTACTTCTACTACTACTATTTCTACTACTACTACTACTACTTCTAGTACTACTACTACTACTACTACTTCTACTACCACTACTACTACTACTTGTACTACTACTATTTCTACTACTACTACTACTACTACTACTACTACTATTACTACTACTACTACTACTGCTACTACCACCACTACTTCATAGAAGAGAAATTTGACTTGTTCCAGTTAGTCCCATAGTTCATAACTAAGTGCACAAAGTTTCAGAGCAGTAAATTTAGGCTTGGAAAAAATTCTGACAGAGCTGTCCAAACCACGAAATAAGCTTGTCAAGAAGAATTGGCGCCTCCCTCTTTAGAGCTAGTTAAGCAGTGACTATGACTTCTTGGGTATGTTGTGAGAAGAATTCTTAAGCAGTTTGGGCTAGATGGCCTCTGAGATTCCTCTGAAATTCTGTAATTCTGCAAATTCATAGAAGTTTACCTGCTTCTTTCCTACTGAGAAAATGTGAGTCACAGGTATTCGGATCTGAGCTAGAAGGGACCTTAGAAATCATTTAGCCCATCCCTTTCATTTTGTAGATTAGGAAGCTGAGGCTCAGAGAGGTTCAATGACTTTTTCATGGTCACGCCTTTAGTGTCAGAGGTAGGATTTGAGAATTCAGGTATTCCTCATTCCATCTCCAGAACAACTCCAGAACTCATTGTGCCACACTGTCTTTCAATGACAAGAAGTACATTGTCAGCAGAATTCCCATGCTTTAAACAAGACATGTTCTATATGGCTCAGAGTAAATATTACTTGGCCCCTACTGCCAGCACACTAGCACTCTCTGGACCTCCTCTACCACCTTTAACACATATATATATTCACATATGTGCATGTGCATGCTCACACACACACATATACACAGAGTCCCTCTTTAGAGTATGCTCAAAACCTCCAATAAGTGATGCATAAATTCACCAGCCATTTCAATTACCAAGGGATTTGGGTTGGGGGCGGAGAGGAGCAGGGATATTTGAAGGGAAATCAACAAGATATACTAATTGCTGCTCTGGCACAAGTTATAAGTTAAATGTTATGGGCAAGAGAATACAGGGCTCACTTCTCCCCTCCTCCACCAGTATTTTCATAACTTTTGTGTGTTAGAAACTGGTTTAGTACTACACTGAATCTCTGGATCCATGGAGGGCATTCTTCATGGGAAAGACCAATTTGGGAGCTTTTTTTAAAAGTATAATTCTTTTGGGTGGGATTCATTGCAGACCATCTTTATACCTAGTTCTGGGATGAGGTTAAAGTCATTGTGAAAACAAAGTCTAAGAAGCTTTTTTTGTTCGTTTATTGAGATTTTAATAGTATTTATTTTCCCCAATTATATGTAAACACAATTTTTAACATTCATCAAAAAAATTTTGTTTCAAAATTTCTCCATTTTCCCTCCCTAAGATGTTAAGCAATTTGCTATAGGTTACATATGTATAATCATGTAAACCATATTAAAAAGCTTTTTGTTAAGCTAATTGTATGAGAGTCTTGGAAGAGAACCATTGTTTCTCTTTTCTTCTCTTATCTCCTCTCCAGTTTCTTTATGGATGAATCCCAAAGTACATTCTTCATTAACACTGGGCAAGGTAGTTTTGGGTCCCAGATCAGGGCTTTTGTGGTTTCTCCTGGTAATAAACTTTATTAGCTTTTATTCTTCTTTTGTAGTGTTTCTTACACACACACACACACACACACACACACACACACACACACACACACACTCACACATACACTTACAATTCTAGGCTCATAGAATTTAGACTGAAAGATTCCTTAGAGAACTTTTAATCTAACCCCCTAATGTATAAAGTTATTCATAAAGAAACTAAAGCTCAGAAAGTTTAAAAATATCTTCTCCAAGATCACACAAATATTAAGCAGCAAATGAGGATATGAATACAGGTCCCCTACCTCCAAGTTGCAACACTTTTTACATTATACTATACTATACCATAGCATAGAGTGCCACAGCATATGACAGCATACCATAGCATACCATACTCTACCATACCATACCATACCATACTATATTATTGTCTTTTCCTTTTCGTTCCTGTCACCAAAATCCAAGCCATTGTTAGATCATACCTATATTACTCTATAACTCTCCAATTGTTTTAATTTCTATTGTTTTTCCTTAGATCCATCCAGCATCCATAGAAGGAAACTGACACATAGAAAGATTATGTGAATTTCCCAAGACCATGTGGGTTGTACATTTCAGAATACAGATCTGAAGCCAGTTTGATTTTTTTTTTAAATCTCTGTCAGCAAGCATTTATTAAACACTTACTCTGTGCCTTGCACTATGCTAGGCACTAGTGATATAAAGAAAAAAAAAATCTCTGCCTTCAAGGAACTCATATCCTGCTGAAGGAAAACAGTGCATACACAGATAAGTAAATTTAAAATGTACATAAAATAAGTTTAAATTGCTTTGGGGGCAGCACTAACAAGTGAAGTAATCAGGAAAGGCCTCATGTGGAATATGACATTTGAGCTTAGGAAGCTAGAGTCTCTAAAGGTAGGAAGTGAACAGGGAGATTATTTTGTCCAATAGAGAAAATCTGTACAAAGCCAAAGAGAAAGGAGATGGAAACGGATAACATAAGGCATGAGCCATGTATTCCAGTACACCTGGAAACACCTGACCCACTGTCTAAACATGTCGATGGAGATAGAATTTCTTGTACAGGAAAGAGAAAATAAGACAACGTGTCTATAATCAAGTGCATTGTGGAAAGCAATATATAATCATCCTAGAAAGTAGAATCAGACAGCGAAGGTTTTACATATCAAAAAGACAATTTGTATTTTATGATAGAGGCAAGGGGCAGCAGAGTGAATGAAGATTCTTGGGGTCATTTCTCTCTTCATGGGATCTACTTCAGCGAGGGACCTTGGCCTGGCCTATTTCCATGTGCCCAATGTGACATACTTAGAAGCCCAGCATGGGTGAAGAGGTATCTATGCAGTGGTAGAATAGGAAATGGGGGAGTGGGAAAATGAAAGAGTGAAGAAGGAACCCAGAGAAGAATTACAAGGAATATAAGAAGACTCAAGGGGCAGTTAGGTGGTATAGTGAATAGAGCACAAGCCTTGGAATCAGGAGGACCTGAGTTCAAATCCAGCCTCAGACACTTAATAGTTACTAGCTGTGTGACCTTGGGCAAGTCACTTAACCCCAACTGTCCTGCCTCTCCCCTTCCAAAAAGACCAAAAAAAAGACTCAAGGGGAAAACATAAAATCCTAGCTTATGAGCAAATAAGTATTAGAGAAATTCATTAAAAATAGGAGCAAGAATGAATAAAACTTCCAAGAGAAACTCAAACACATTGAAAAATACATAACATAAAGGAAAATTAACCAAAATTCCTCAATGAAAAAGAAAATTATTAAGATTCTTCACAATTTGTGGGACAACAAGAAATTTTACAATGATTTAAAAAAAGAATATATATTTAGAATTAGAAGTAAATGTTTCTTTGAAATAAGAGGTCTAAATTTCATATTTAAAAATAGCAGAATAAAAAACTAAATATAAGATGAAGAAGGTCTCCAAAGAAATAGAAAATCAGAAAAGGACAAAGAAAGAATGAGAGCTGAAGAAATAACAGATTTGAAATACTGAAATGGGGGGAAATTTGGTGAGAAAGAAGCAAAAAGCAATCTGGGTAAAAGAATATACAAGTTCTATAGAAATCAAAGTGACTTACCTTGAAGACACAATACACAGAAACAACTTAGGAATCATAGGTTTCTCAGAATAACATAAGAAATTTTTTTAAAAAACAATCTGAATATCATGCTATAAGAAATAATGGACAGAAACTTGTCTAGATCTTTTCAATACATCAAACAAAGTATTGATCCGCTGAATCCACAGGAGACTGATAAAAAGAAAATAACAAAACAAAATATACTTCTAATTCAAAGGCATAGAGTAGCTAAAGTTCACAATTTCAGTAACAATAAGTTGTACAAGCAGCCAAGAGAAAGACATTTGAATGTGAAGAAAAGTCAATTTTTTAACATGAAGTTATTTTTGAATTCACAAAAAATCAGAGAATGGAATAGTAGATCTCAAAATAGGAAGCTCAAATTGGACCCCAAAGTTACATATCCTGAAAATATGTACCAATTATCAACAGAAAAGATGGATGTTCAACAAAGTCATTTGACACATCTTTGGAAAAAAATAGAAACATTGAAAGTAGACAGATTATATGACTGGTCACCATCCTCTCCTTTTTTGACCCCCTCCCCCCCAAACACAACAAAGCTAAATGTACAAATTATTAAAAAAGAACTAAGTGATAAAATCAACTACATTATATGTTCCTTGAGGGCAACAACTCTGCCATATCCTTCTATTCCCCAAAGCACTCATTTGAGTGTTTTGACCTTAGTGGATTCTTAATTATCTGTGGACAGTCTGGTTGTATGGTACCCTGAGAAACTAGATTTGCAAGTGTAGTGGCACTTAGACCATGTGTCTTTGTGGTTTATATATGATCTAATTGAAGCCTCTCATTTTAGTGACAAAACCAAGAGTAGACCCCAGGTCCACTAATTCCCATTTCCATGCTCTTTCCATTATCTTTGCAGAAAGACTATAATCTGTTTCACCAGAGCCATTACAGAGATGCTGGTCCCATACACAACACATCGACACATGCCGCTGTCCCTACCTCCTTCTTATATTCATTATCATCCTGAGTCAAAATGTTACCCCAGGTACTACTAGCTATATATGAAGTTCCTTGCAAAACTTGAAGTACTACATAATTTTCAGTTATTAGAAGTATTGTAATGATGCCCATCCTCATCACACCCAGAGAGAATCCAAAAGTCCTTGTTTCTAGCACCCAGATTCTGACTCTACCTAATGTATGGATGAAAACTGGGGGAAAAAATGTAGACAGTTTTCCAGCTGTTTTGCCTACATGATGCTGAGTCTCCTTCTGTTTGAAAGTGACCAAACAACTGAATGAATTTTTCATCTAAATATATGACTCGTGTAGACACAGTTTCAAAGTTCCCCTCTCTGCTAAGTTCCCAGATCCCAAGTTTCCCAGATTCCTGGGAAAACTAAACAAAGAGGAAATTAAAAGAGGAAGAATCTATTTCATTTTAGGTCCACTGCTTTATTTTTCACTAAGTCCACTTTCTTATTTCTTTTATGTCCTGGGCTTATGGGTAAGTGTTTCTGTTACTCACTATTCAGAAAATCCCAGAATTATTGTGGCAGGATCATGGAACTGTAGCCTACACAGATCACAACAGGAGGTTATCAGCCTCATTCTGCCAGGAGGGCCCCATGGAGTGTGATAATTATTGCTAATAATAAATTAATAGCATCATCTCACCACTGCCTTAGGGCATCCAACTCCTTTACAAAACACAACACATAATCCAGCCTGTCCCAATAAATCTCAAGGAAGGAAGAGTAAAACTGATACTACCAATAGTGACTTTTGTGCTCTTAAACCCAACCAATGATTCCTGTCTTGGTGGAGTGGGAGGAACGCACTGATCGAACATGAATTTTGGTCACTGTGAATAAAGGGGGAATCAGTACAAAACATCAATCACATGGAAACCAGGTTGGATGAACAGAATGCTCTTAAGAATTCAATTCAATCCAGACCAATTTTTGAGTATTTGCTACGAGCTTGGAGGGCTAGACCCAACTTACTCACATTCCTCCCTCCAACAAGAATGATTCCAAAGATATGGGGCAGAGGGGGGAAAAGGTGCACATTTTGACGACCTGAAGGGTTTCAGAAGGAATCACCATTCTTTGGAGTTGGAAAGACTTGGCATCCATTTAATTCAACCCACATCCATAAAAGAACCCCTGACAAGCATAACTTTACAAGTGTTTATCCGGTTCTGCTTAAAGACCCCCAGTGAGGTAGAATCCCCCAATTCCAAAGACAGCCCATTCCACTCATAGGAAGCTATACCTTTCATAAGCCTAAATTTGCTTCTTTGTAGTCTTCACCTATTCCTAGTTCTGCACTTTGGGGTGCAGCAGAAAAGATCTCATCCCTCCTTTGCATTACAGTCCTTAATTTACTTGAGCACAGCTATCATGTGCCTCCTGACTCTTTCCTTTTAGGGCAGGAGTAATAAACTTGTAGATGAAGGGAAGACCATGGCTACAGTTTAAATAGATTTTAGCAAAGCTTTTGATAAAGTGCCTCGTACAATTCTTGTAGAGAAGATGGAATGATAAGAATGAAAGAATGATATAATCAGATGAATTCAGAAGTGTTTGGATTTGTGATTTCATCATTCAGTCATATCTGACTCTTCATGACCCCATTGGGGGTTTTCTTGGTAGAGATACTGGAGAAGTTTGCCATTTCCTTCTCCAACTCATTTTACGGATGAGGAAAGTGAGGCAACCAGGGCTATGTGACTTGCCCAGGGTGACTCAACTAGTGAATTTCAGAGGTAGAATTTGAACTCAGGCATTCTTGACTCCAAATTCAGTGCTTTATCCATCATATCCCAAAGAAGAGTTGAGGAAATGTACACTTACTAGCTGACTATGAGCAGAATCTAGTAAGTGTCTGAGGCTAGATCTGAATTCAGGTCTTCCTATCTCCAGGCCCAGCTCTCTCTACTCCTGTGTCTTCTAGCTACCACTGTGATGAATCAAATAAAATGAGATACAATAAGGATAAATGTAAAGTACCATGGGTAGGTACCAAAAAAATCAACTTTGCAAGCATAAAATAGGGAAGGCATGGGTAGATAGCAGTTGTTCTGAAAAGATTCTGGGAGTCTCAGTGGATTAAAAGCTTAGATTCAGCAGTTCAATGTAGCAGCCAAAAACATGTTAATGCCAACCAGGATTGCATTACCAATGGCATAGTTCCAGCAATAGTTAGTTGATGGAACCACTAGATTCTGCTCATAGTCAGACATCATTTGGAGTACTGTGTTTAGTTTAGGGCCCAGAAAGACATCGATAGGCCAAAATTGGAATGGGATACTTAGGGAATCTTTTACAATAGGCTTGACAATTACTTCATTAGAGTAGAATATAGATTTCTTTAGTGTATGGATTAGACACTTAGCTTCGATGGTCCCTTCTAATTCTTAAATCTGTGATTTGGTCGGGTAACTTAGGTAACTTTAGTCCTCTATAGGTTTGCTCAAGGTCACACTGCTTGTCAAGGGTAAAAGTGAAATGAGCTTGAAGCTCTCCTGCCTCCCAGCTCCAGGCTCTTTGCACTTAATCTAAGTAAGGGAAAGCAGTTTGGTCTAACAGGGCAGCCTGGTGTGCACCTGCAGAACTTCTCATCTCCACCTCCTGCTGTTACTTTATAAAGAAAATATTGTTTCCTTGGGGACAGTTAAACAGCAAGGAGGAATTATTTTTCCACTCTGATTTTTTTCTTCTTCCCTTGGATTCATCAATAAAAGTCCAAGGTGCCAAATACCTCTCAGGTTGGTGGCCAGCAGGCTGCCAGAAAAGGAAGCAATTCCAGGATCTCGGCCATTTGCATACACTCTCTCACAGGATGCCATGGAGAGCCTGCCAATTCCCCCCAAATAAGTGTCTTCCTGGGGTGATAGAGAATCAATTGGCTTGACGAAACTTCTGGATACTTGTTACAGCCCTGGCTTTGTTCCCACAGAAGCCCTTAGACAGACATCAATTACCTTCCCTCTCGTTGCTGTTATCATCGGTGGTACCATTTCTATTACAATGTGCCAATATTTATATACTTTGAAAGAGCCATGCCAACCTCAGTATTACAGAAAGGCAAGACACCTCTGTAGTGGGGGGCTGCTCTTTAATACTCTGTCTTAGGGTATGTCCTCTCTCCTTGCCTAAGTTCCATAGATATATTGATGGGGATAGGGAGGTGGTTCAGAAGACTCGTGAACTTTGCTTGTTAATATATATGTCTGTTTTAAAGCTTGAGTATGGCAAAGGCTGCTATCTTGGCTGAACGACAATTACTTTGGAAGGCAGTCACTTCTCCCAGTTTCCTAGGATCTCTGCTCCAGTCAGGCTGGTTCTCACAAAACTAGACAAGCTCATTTACCTTTGTAATGGGGATAATAAAGAGAATCCTTCCCCTTCCCAATTTGCTAGACTGGGGCACTTTCCCAGTGCCTGCCTCAGTTTCCTCTTCTGTGAAATGGGGATGATAATAATAGCACCCATCTCCCAGTGTTGTTGGGAGGCTAAAATGAGTTGATATTTGTAAAGCACTTGGCAAACCATGAAGCACTACATAAATGTTATTACTTCTACTACTGTTATTAATTTTATTATGACTGGCATTATTTCTACTTCAGTTGATGACCTCTCTGGTCATGCATCCTATTAAACAGGTATAGAGAAATTAGCCTACTACCTAGCCTCTCCTGGAAGGTCCCAGGATCAGACCATTTCTGGTGACACATGCTTTGGCTTCTGGCCACATAGATCGACTCTTCCTTTCACTTGAACGCTTAGAGGCCATTGTAGAGTTATTAATTGGCCTAATTTCACTATAATTCGGTCTCAGGGAATAGGGAGGCCTGAGGAGATGGAGAAAAACTGAACAGGGGTCAGTGGAGAAGTCAGAACCACACAACATTTATCAATTAAGTTTGCCACCTTGCGGATGTGATTCTTGGTGCTCCAAAACAATTATAATAGTAACATCAAAGATCACTGATCACAGATCGCTATAATAGATATAAAAATAATGAAAAAGTTTGAAATATTGCAAAATTTAGCCAAAGTCTTACACAGGAATATGATGCAAGCACTTGCTATTGGAAAAATGGCACCAACAGACTTGCTTGATTCAGGGTTGCCACAAACCTTCAATTTGTGAAAAGCACAATATCTGTAAAGTGAATATCTGAATTTGTAAAAAAAAAAAAAAAAAAGCAAAGCATAATTAAATGTGGCATGCCTGCATCCTTGTTCACACAGATACCCTGCATGGCCTCCCTATAATTTTTTCATGCCATTCAAGGTCCATCTCAAGCCATTTTCCAAGGAGTTGAAGACTCTAGACCACATGATTCTGATCCTTTCTGGTCATTTACACTGTTGATTATCTATTCAATGTATTTTGATCTTGATTTTCTTTTAGTTCAGCTCTTTCATGGTCTGGAAACTTGAAGGGAGTTCAGTGGTCATCTAATCTAGAGGTGTCAAATGTACAGCCTGCAGGGCCCCAAGTGGCTCACAGCACAACCAAGTACAGTTAAACCAAATGTAGTTGTGAAGTATTTAACAAAATGAATAAAAATAAAACAGAATATAGATGATGCTAATTTGTGGTTTTCTAAGTCAGTATGAGGCCAGCAGGGATCCTTATGAAAGGTTTCATGGCCTCCATTTCTATTGGAGCTTGATACCACAGATGTAGTATATCCTGACCATATTCTACAGATGAGGAAACTGTGATCTAAGGATATTAAGAAACTGACTCAGTCACACAAGCAGTAAAAACCAGAAGTGGGATTTGAAACATGATGGCCTGACCCCAGAGCTAGTGTTCGTTCTGTTTATGTAGAAGGCACTTTTTTTCCAAAGCTACACATCCCTGTAAGAAATGTCATCAACTGAAGTAGAAATAATGCCGTTACATGAAAATATCATTAAAGACAAAGTAAAGTATCCAACTTGATCAATAAAAGATTTGGATGTAGATATAGGTATAGATAAAGCTATAGTGATAGATGTCAAGAGCTGTAGATGGCATGATCCTGGGTACAGAGAGAGCACTTGACTTGCCCAGGGTCACACAAACAGCACGTGTCAGGGGCAGAGCTTAAACCCATTTTCTTCTAACTCTGAGGCTTGCTTTCTACCTACTCTACTGTGCTGCTTCTCTGAGTTTATATTGAGGCACAAGCTTAAATATATGACACTGATTCTGGATAAAAACCAGTTTAATAAAATGCCTATTTCATGGCTCCTGAATTTTATTTAAAATAATAAGATTTTTCAAAAAATTAATGGAGCTTTCACCTTACTTTTGCAACTATAAGTTACAAAATAGTTCTTGATCTGCACTGGTATAGGGAGTTTCCTTAATGAGAGCTCCCTGTGCCTGTGAAATGACAAGTCCAAAAAGATGCGTAATTGAGCAGCAGGCATGTATTAAGCACCTACTGTGCATAATGCAGAGATATGCCTATGTTATACATACATACACACACACACACACACACACACACACTCACACACACACACACTGAGGCAACTGGTGGAGTAATGGAAAGAGCCCTGGGTCTGGAGTCAGGAAGATCGGTTCAAATCCAGCCTCAGACATTTGCTAGCTGTGCCACCCTGGGCAAGTCACTTAACACCTGTTTGCTTCAGTTATCTCAACTGAAAAATGGAAATAAATAACCAAGATTACCACATACAGTTGTTGTGAAGATCAAATGAGAATATTTGTAAAAGTGCCTGGTACACAGTAGGTACTATATAAATGTTTATTCTTTTCCCTCCCTTGCCTCATATGTATATATTTAGTTCTACTGAGGACCAGGAAAGCAGGCTTTTGAAGGAGTACCACTCACGTGCTGAACCGGAGACAGTGTCAACTCTAACATGAGCAGAGCTGTTAAGAAATAGAGGTGTGTGTGTGTGTGTGTGTGTGTGTGTGTGTGTGTGTAATACAGAAGGAGAGAGAGAAAAGGGAATGAAGGGAGGGAAAGAGAGAAAGAGAGACCGAGAAGAAGGAAAGAAAAGGAGGAGGGAGGGAGGGAGAAAGAGAAAAAAGAGGGAGGGAAGGAGGGAGGAGAGACAGAGAGAAAGAGACAGGGAGAGAGAGAGAGAGAGAGAGAGAGAGAGAGAGAGAGAGAGAATACAGAATGAAGATAAAATGCAAAACAAAGAGAACAAATATCTGCTTTCACCTTTTCTTTCTTGAATGAAACTCCTGACAGACTCAATTCCATTTCTACATAACATGTAACATCCTTTTCTACCTTTCTGGAGAAATGTTAACATTCTGAGCACAGAAAGAAACCACCACTTGTTTACCCTCAAGGTTGCTGCCTACCTCTACCCACAGCCTGTGATAATGGTGAACCACTAGACATGTTCTCCCTCAATATTTCTGAAATTCTCTCTACCTCCCTAGCAAGTCCATTCCCGGAGTTCTGTTTTGCTTATTGAGCATGACTATAAAAGTCCCTAACCATGTGGAAGTCTGTCATTTGCCCTTAAATGACCTTTCCACCAAGTGACCTTATGAGAAGGAGTTTGTGGCTCATGTTTCACCTTCAATTACTTTGACCTTGCCTGACTTCCTAACCGCCCCTCGCCGCAACTGCTAGTTCACTCCCTCTATAAACCACTATGGATTTATTTTGTATACATCATGTATGAAGGTATGAGGATGGAGGGAGGGAAGGAAGAAGGGAGGAGAGAGAGAGAGAGAGAGAGATGCATAGCATGTATGTTGTTTTACCCATTAGAATGCAAGTTCCTTGACAACAGGAACTGGTTTGCTTTTGTCTTTGTATCTCCAGGTCTCATCACAGTGTGAGGCACACAATAAAGTGGAACAAACACTTTTTGGATAATTGATTTGAAAATACTGTGCCAGACTTCAGTTTTAGTCCTACAGTCCCCAACACCGGCTGTCTTTAAACCCCAAGACAATTCTCCAGGATCCTCGAGGTTTACACACTGGCTAAGACAGTACCTTCCCCACTCTCTTGCTAATTGCTCTATATTCAGCAGCCTCTCAGTCTCTCCCAGTCTTTTTTCTCTTTAATGATTCCTCTTCCTTCCCTTCCTTCCTACATCTCCCTCCTCCAGCAACTTCTTCACCCTCTTGCTTCATTTATCACAAATACCCCAGTTGTGGCAGCCATGTCTCTTCTGAGTCATCCCAGGATCCTAGAGAGGCACACAGTACACCAGAGATGCTCATGGAATCCACAGAACCTCCCCTGGGAGAACTTAGTGCCAAGATAGTGACAGTCTTCTTCAACTCTTCTCTTCTGGCCATGGCAGTAACCCTGTTTGAAAGGGGGACATTTCTATTGGAAATAGAAACATAGCTAATATCTGTAATGTTATGATCATGGGAACATCAGAGCTCTCTGGATTTCGTGGCCCCATGATGCAGGAATTGGAAAAACCCTGTTTCAGTGACAGCAACAGAATACTCATATTGGTCACCAACTTTTGTTACCTTTACAGAAAAGAGTGAAATCAGAAGACCCTAATATACTTGGATCCTAGCTATGACCCATCCCAGCTGCTTTTTCCAGATCTTGGGAACATAGATTTAGAGATATGAGGGGCCTTTGAGGTTATCTGATATAACATCTTCATTTTATAATCAAGGAAACTGAGATTCAGAGAAGCCAAATGACTTTTCCAAGGTCAGTCAGGACTTAAATAGCTCAGCCAGGGCTGGAATCCAGTTCCTTTGACTCTGAATCTATAATTCTTTCCTTGTACCACAGTGTCTTCCTTATTGCCACAACTAAAACTTGCAGGAAGATGATGGTGATGATGATGATGATGATGATGATGATGATGATGATGATGATGATGACCACCTATAATATGGTACTTCTGATTGGCCAAAGTACTACTTTCATATTTATTGTTTGATGTGATCCCCACACAATTCTGTAATGGGTCACAAAATCTTGCAATTTTAGAGTTGGTAAGGGCCTCAAAGGCCAACAGTTCAAAGCTGTCAAGCCCTTGACAACCTTGTCTACAAGTGCTCATCTATCACCTAATACAACCCTTACATACTCTGTGACCTAGGAACACTGACTTCCTTGATGTTTCTCACACAAGACACTCCATGTCCCAACTTGGGGAATGTTTACTGGCTACCTTTCATTCTTGGAATTCTCTGCTTCTGCACGTGTTCTGGCTTCCCTGGCTTCTTTCAAATCCTAGGTAAAATCTTCTTTTACAAGAAACCTTTCTCAATCCTCCTTAATGCTAGCACCTCCCTTTTGTTGATTATCTAGAATTTATCCTGTGATTCTATTGTTTGTATAAAGCTTGAATGTTGTCTCCTCATGTCTTTTCATGTTGCATTGTTATAGCCATTTGAGAAATGAGGCAAGTGAGGAAGAAAAGGCTTAAATTCAGCAAGTTAGGGTAGAGCCAGGGCTAGAATCCAAGTCCAGTGGCCCTCAAGTCTCTCTTCTTTCCACTAGATTAAGTTGGTCCATAATCCTAGTAATCCTAGCATACTTCCATGATCTATTTGCCTCTCTAGTTCTGGTAGGTGATACTGCCTGTCAGTGTGGCTGAAGAACCCACCATTTCTCATCATCATTGACTGATATCTTTGTAGGGCACTTACAGAATATCTATGTCTATGTTTCTGAATCCATAATATCAACCCTGAGACTTGAATTTGTCTAATCACATCCCTTCCCTCCACCAGGGACACACAGACATACTTTATGATTCTACCCTTTCTGTCTCCCCTTTGCTAAGTCCTCCCAATATTCTTCTTATGCTTAAACCTAGTATGGTGCCACCAACCTCCAGGAGAGGTATTCCTTCCTCTTTTATCCTGAATCTGAATCATCTTCTTCTGAAATATCCAACCCCAGTGTTTCATTACCCTTCTACACAATTACCCAGCCTCTATGATTACTGTTTGCCAAGGGGACCACTATGTTCTACAGGAGATATTAATGGGAGAAAGATTCAAAAGCAATATCTAGGCCAGTGGTTCTCAATCTTGCTAATGCTGTGACCCTTTAATACTTGTATGTGGGAGTATCTGCATGTGGGTGGACTCGCCTGGAGATGAATAGAGGAGCAGTGTCTCAGTTCCTAAGACCATCGGAAATATGTGTTTTCTAATGGTCTTAGGTGACCGGGTTTGACCCCCAAAGGGGTCGAGACCCAGAGGTTGAGAACCACTGATCTAGGCAAAGTTGTCATCATTATCATGTGTTCCAGACTGCCCTATCATGCTTGTGAATGAACCACAATTAAAAAGGATCTGGAGATCAGGCTGCCAAGTCTTGCCATTTCTAATTTCCCAACATTTCTCTCATTCAATTGCTTCTCTCCACTCACACAGCTACTACCTTAGTTCAGGTCCTCATCCCCTTATCCCTAGATTACTGCAATCATCTCCTAACAAGTCTCTCTTCTTCAGGTTTCTCCCCTCTTCAGTCTATTCTCCACACTGCTGTCAAAGTGATTTTTTTTTTAAGCATAGATCTCACCATGTGACTTCTCTACTCAACCAACTCAAGGGGCTTCCTAGTGCCTCTCAGATAAAATAGAAATTCCTCTGTTTTAAAGTCTGCCCCAACCTGTTCTGTCTTCTTTTCCAGTTGCACTGGACATTATTCACTCTTCCATACTCTGTGATCCAGTCAAACTGTCCTCTCTGTTCTTCATACACAGCATTCCTTCTCCCATCTCTGAACTGACATGTCACGAATGTACACACATGAAGGTATTTGCTAGTTCCCTCCCTCCCAAACTTTTATTTAATTACTATATATTAGTTCACTTTAGGTTTATGTGAGCTTAAATATTTATTTGTTTTCTTCTCCATTAGAATGTAAGCTCTTTATGAGTGGTTCCTGCTTCATTCTTGGAGTTCACAGTCTGCCACAGTGCCTAGAACATAGTAAGCTTTTAATATTTGTTCATTGACTAATTTGGCTGGAGTGGGGGCCTGAAGGCTAGATGGAAGGCACCTTTTTCTTCCACTTGCTTCTCCTGATACTCTTGGTGTGAGGATCAACTGAGCTAAGATGGTATTCTCATTCTATCCCATCTATCACCCCTTCTCTGACAACTACAAACTACTTCTCCACTAACAGCCTATTTTCCTCCCATCCATTTATATACATGCTTGCTTCTGTCTCCAACATTTCCTTCCCATTCTTCCCATTCATTGCCACCTGAAAATTCAGCCTGTCAAATTTATTCCCTCAAAACTTCCCCTCCCCATCACTTATTTTCCAGCACTGCCACCCAAATAAATATCCAAGCAAAGTTGTTGGCAGCTTACACTTTCTCCATGCTTACCACAAAGTGGTATCTTTGATTTCTTTCTCTGAAATTCCTCTCACATCCAGACTCCTGCCAATTCCTGGCATGTCATTCAGAGCAATATCTCCAAGTCTGTCCTTTTCTCTTTATCCTTTCTGCCAAGACACTGGTTCATGCTCCAGTTATTTCCCCCCTCAACTAATGCAATCTACTTCTCTCTGTCCTCACTGTTTCTTTTTTTCCATGTACCTCTTTCCTTTTTAGTTCATACAAAATATCACTGGCAAGACAATCAATCACACCACTCCCCATGTCACCCATTCTCCTGTCTCCACATCTCTACCTTCCCTTCTTCAAAGACAAAAGACTCCAAAAGTCCATTGACACCATTTCTTCTCTCCTGTAACTGCCAGGCTTGAAATAATGTCCTAAATGCGTATGTTTCACAGCACTGTCACTTCCTTCTTCAAAGCATTCCTCCTATCGATTGGGCCCTTTCTAGCATTAGTCTGACCCATCAACTGGCTGAACAAATTTTCCAAGAGCTTGAGCCCCTGGAAGACGTTTCTGGGTGATAGACTTCTAAAATGGAAAAGAGACTGAGTAAAAGCAGAGTGTGGTTTGTGGTCTTGGCTACTCTCCCTTACCTCTGGAAATGTGTGGACCAGCCCAGTAGACTTCAGGAATGTCCTTAACTTCCTGCTGGGTTAATGCAACTTAACAGGTACAAACAAAGGGTGAAACTTTCACAGAGGAAGAAACAAGCAATGTTTAGGAGGCTAATGAAGAGAAGATCTTTCTCCCAAGATGCATATAGAGTTCTCTACAAAAGACAGAAGGTGTCATTTTAGGAAAAGAGCACTCAACTAGGAGCCAGAAGTCCCTGCTCCTACACTTAACTGTGTTACATGGGCAGTTGCTTAATTTATCTAAACCTCACTTTTCTCATCTGTAAAGGGGGAATAATACTGTTTGCATTTCCTGCTTCACAAGATTATAGGGGGATGTGACACAGCAGAAAGAATATTGGCACTAGAGTCAGAGGACCTCTGTTCAAATCCTGCATCTGATAATCTGTATGAATCTGTTCCCAGCATGACATGCCCTCATTAGAGAAGGTGCTGTGTTCTGAGAGCAAAGCAGAATTGAAGTAGCTCAAAAGAAATGAGAGATGTGCAAATTTAGAGAATACACCCCAAATATTCACATGGTCTATTTGTGCCCAATCTGCGGTAGAACATTCCAAGCTCATATTTATTTGATTGATCACAGTTGGACACATTGTAACTTGGCTCTAGCATAGTGATATCATTTTGGTCCTCTTCAAGAATGAGGAACAACAACCAACCAACCAACCCATCATGAATCTGGACAAGTAATATCGTTGGGTCTCTCTCTTCAAGTATTTGAAGCAAACTATCGGTCTCCTGAAAATCTCTCCTTACGTTTTTCCAATTTTTTTATATTGGCATGACCTCAAGGCACTTCACCATCTTGGTCACTATCTTGGTCAACCTCCTTTGGACATTCTCTGACTAATTAATGTTCTTTCTAATTTAAGCTCTCAGATTTCTCAACTATAAAAAATGAAGTTTGACTAGTCTCTAAGATTCCTTCTGAATCTCAATTGATAGTCCTTGTTCATGATGTAGTCTTCTCATATTCTCCTTAGCCAAATAGATATAGATATAGATGTAGATGTAGATGCAGATGTAAATGTAGATGTAGATAGAGAGAGAGAGAGATAAAGAGAAAGAGAAAGAGAGAAAGAGAGAGAGAGAGAGAGACATACCTATCTTTGTCTATCTATAAATTATCTGTTGACATTTCCCAAGGCTTGGTCCTAAATATGCTTCTCTTATCCTTCTGCATTCATTCTTTCTAGAATCACACTGTTCCACATGCTTTCAACCACCACTAAAATGAAGATGATTGTACAAATTTTTGTTAATCTTCCAACTTTATCCTCTGCCGAACCCCTACTGAAGACATTGAGACCTACTCATCCCATTAAATTTAAAGAGTTGAGGTCTCACCTCTTCCATGAAGACTTCCCTGAGTCTCACCCAAGTGGAAGTGAGCTCTCTTTCTCTGAGTTTTCCCAAGGCATTTTGGGTCTTTCGTTTCCCTCCATCATATTCTACCTTGTACTTTATTCATTTATATACATGCCTTCTCTTCATTTATTAGATTGCAAGGTCCTCAAGTATAGGGTTATGGAGTCATTTTTTTTATCTTTTCCTCTCCAGAGACTCACAGTGCACTTTGTGGATGCTTAATACAAGTTTGTTGCATTAAATCCATGTTTTTTCTCAGGACCAGTATCCCGTCTGATCCTGCTAATGAGCTTGCTCTCCCCTGCATCTACCTTCCCCTTTTGCATCCCTTTGTATAACAAGGGAAGAGGACCAAAGCACAAAATTTAGCACTTGGGCATTCAATTAGTCTAATATTAATTTCCGTTTATTGATCTATGGCTCTGTAAAAGTGGTCTTGGGCTCTCTGGTATCTGCAAGTTGTATCACCTACAGAGGAATATGGAGGGAACCTTTTTGTAGAAGTGCCGCAGTTAATCAGGAGGTGGGCTGTCAGCCTGGAGTAGGTATCTGGGAGGCAGCAGAGAGCCTGCCAAGACTTGTCAAACCTTCTGACAAGACAGCTACCCACTTCTGCTGCTTCAAGCAGGAATGTATAATACTGCCAGAAGAAAGCTAGAATGTCACTCCGGGGATTTGCAAGGCCTGAAAAAGAAATTAAATTACTCAGGGCCTCAGGTGGTATTTTAATCTATTCTTCCATTTGAAGGTCGTGCTTTTGGAAGAACGATGTGGGAAATCAAAAGCTTGTTGTGTAGACAGTGTCAAAAAAACAAGGTTTTCTCAAGCAGGGCCTATGATACCAGAATGATACATGCAAGGGATAAAGCTAATGAAGAGAGGAAGCAACTTCTAGTGGACTCACCAATCTGATCAAGACTAAACTGGAATTTGAAAAGGAAAGAGAAAAAAAGTCCAAATTAAACTGTAAGACTTAAAAATGAGGAAGAAAACAAATGGAACAAAGATTAAGGGTAAAACATGCCAGTTGGGCAAATAAGTGGCAAAGTGGTTAGTGCTGGGCCTGGAGTCAGGAGGACTAACCTTCCTGAGTTCAAATCTGGCCACAAACACTTCCCAGCTGTGTGACCCTGGGCAAATCACTTAACTCTGTCTGCCTCAGTTTCCTCATCTGTAAAATGAGAAGGAAATGGCAAACCACTCCAGTATCTTTGTCAAGAAACCCTCAAATGGGGTCATGAAGAGTCAAACACAACTGAAAACAATTGAACAACAACAACAACAACAAAACATGCCAATAGTTAAGAAAACTCCCTCATGCTGGAGGATATATGTGCATCCCAGGGATCAAGGACATGGGAGATAGGAGGATAAACCAGAAAATTAGACCATGTTTGTGCCAGCTTATTCAAAAGCACTGGGGATCAAGAGTTGGGATGAGTAGGAAGATCAGTTACCAGTCAAGAAAGTCAGGTCCAAAGAAGTAAAAAATTGAGGCCAAATGATAGGGAGTATCAGAAGCTGACCAGCAACTGAACCTGATTCCTCAAGCCTTCACTAATTTTATCAATGTGTCCTATGATTCCTTTCCCTAGTGCCACTGTAACTGAATGCTCATAGGCAGAATCTGTTATGCCTCTTCTGATTCAGTCACCACCATTTGTCCAGAAGCATAAATAAAAAGGTATCTAATATTTCTCAGGAGAAAAATAGTATGGCAGAGTATTGAAAATGGCACTAATATTCTCCAATGTGTAAGTATAAATATTAATTGCACAGAACATTGGCACTTTATTTTTGTAATTGGAATATGGCATTATATGGGTTTACCTTCATCAAAAGAAACAGATCTAATAGAAGATTTGGGAGAGTAGCACCATCTATCAGAAAGGTTTTGACAGCCATGAACTCAAAGTTACAAAAACAATAGAGAACATTTAAGTGAGAATAAAAAGAGAGAGAAATGGTATCAGCCTTCCCATCCAGACAGGGATATTATACTTTCTACCACAGATTATGAACCTGGCACAAAGACAAGATGGAATAGTTGTGGGAAACTTCAATAACCTAGACATTGACTGGAAGTCTCATCATGAAACAGAGTGGAGCATCTGACAAATCCTTGAGTTGCTTTGCTGATAATTTCATGGTTCATAAGGTAACTGGGGTAGGGAGGGGAGATGGTTTCATAGGACTTCATTTCTGCCAATAAACAAGAACTGATTGGTGATGTGGAAGTAATGGGAACCTTGGGAGAAAATGACTATTTCATCTTAGAGGGAAGAGTGGCAACAGAAGGGAACACTGAACAGTCATACATATCCCTAGACTTCTAGAAAAGTTGATTTCCATAAGAGTTAGGATAAGGGAAGGAAGGAAACAAACAAATGTTTATTAAATACTTCCTATGAGCCAAGTACTTTATAAATTCTTGTTGTTGTTCTGTTGTTCCAGTCGTGTTTGACTATTCGTGACCCCATTTGGGGTTTTCTTGTCAAAGGTATTGGAATGATTTATCATTTCCTTCTCCAGCTTATTTTACAGATGAGGAAACAGAGTTAAGTGACTTTCCCAGGGTCCCACAGCTAGGAAGTGTCTGAGGTCAGATTCGAACTCAGCAAGATGAGTCTTTCTGACTCCAAGTCCAGCACTTTATCTACAGTGCCACCCAGCTGCCCCATTTCACAAATGACTCTCCTTTAATTTACACAATAACCCTGGGAGAGAGGTGTGATTATTATTCCCATTTTTACAATTTAGGCCATTGAAGTAGACAAAGATAAAGTGACTTGCCCAGGGTCATATAGCTAAGTAAGTGAAGCAGAATTTGGTCTTGGTTCTTCCTGACCCTTTTCCCAGCATTATAGCTACTGAGTCACCTATCTGCCTCTAGGATGAAAGATTGGAAGGGTTCCATGGATAGAAACTCTGAAAGGGAATATGGCTAAGCTGTCTTGGGAAGCTATAAAAATGAAATTTTGACAATTCAATTACAAATCATCCTTTGTCTGGTCCTGAAGATGTAAACTCTTTCAACGAATAAGTGCTTCCTAACTCTCTCTACACTTCTCTTCCCCTCTTAACTTTGTTCTATTCTTTCCTGTTTGAAGACCCTTCTAGAACAGGAGTTCTTATCTTTTTTGTTTTATGGACCCTCTTGGCAATCTGATAAGGCCTATGAACCCTTTCTCAGAATTGTATTTTGAAATAATGGAAGGAAATGCTAAATTTCAGTTAAAGGATCATGAAAATGAAGATACAACTTTTCCCAATCAAATACATGGCCCCTCTGAAATCCAGCCATGGACCTCTTAAGGATTTGGGGGCCTTGGGTTAAGGACCCCTGTCCTTAATAACACTAACAGCAGTAATGATGATAATAGATAGTATTTGCAGCTTTAAGGTTTATGTACAACAATAACTATAGCCTTGTCTTCCCAGTAGGGGTAGGTGAGAAGGGAAGAAGGGAGAGAATCTGGAACTCAGAGTGTTAAAAATAAATGTTAAAAAGTTATTGGTACATGCAACCAGGAAAAAAGATATACAGGCAATGGGGTATAGAAATACATTTTGCACTACAAGAAAGTAAGGAGTAAAGGGGTAAGGGGTGGGATAGAAAGGGATATGCAAGAGAGCAGATTGGGGAGGGAGTATTCAGTGTGCTTCCCATCTTGGAGTGGAGGGGTAGGGGAGAGATGGGGAAAAAATTTGGAACTCAAAATCTTGTGGAAATGAATGTTGAAAACTAAAAGTAAATAAATTCTGGAATTTAAAAAATCAATAATAATAGCTAGAATTTATTTAAAACTTTAAGGTTTACAACATGTTTTACAAACATTATCTCACTTGAGCCTCACAACAACCATGAGAGATCTCCATTTTATAGATGAGGCAATTGAGGCGGATAGAAAGTAAGTGACCTGCCCAGGGTCACACAGCTAGTAAGTGTCTGAGTCTCAATGTGAACTCAGGTCTTTCTGACTTTGGATCCAAGGCTTTAGCCCCTGTGTCACCTAGCTTTTCAATTTCTCATTTGATTCTCACAAAACTTTGTGTTAGATAGGTCCTACAAGTATTATTGTCCCCATTTCACAGATGATGAAACTGAGATATGGAGAGGCTAAGTGGCTTCTCTATTGATTACTCTGATAGTGGGGGAGGTGGTATTCAAAGGGTAATTTTCTTAGGAGGAGATTTGTGGAAGAGAAAGCTGAAACTTATTTTTAGAGAGAATATTAGCTCATGGAGTAGTGTGACATAGTAGAGAGAGAACAGGTCTTATAGTTAGGAGAACCTGGGTTCAAATCCCATCTCTGACACTTGTTGGTTATGTGACAATATGCATCTGAACCATATGAACCAGGAAAGGGGGTTTCTACACTGGAGTTTCCAATACTGACAAAAACAGAGGTCCAGTCCAAAAAAAAGAAAATAACTCAGAGTTCTACCTTAGTTTAAGATTTAAGAAGAATTTTTCTCATCTGGTCTCACAGGGACCTGATAAGGTAATTAGTAAAATATTATTATTCACACTTTGTAGATGATGATACTGAGGTTCAAAGAACTGAGAGTTAGGGTTGGGGGAAGGGAGGGAGAATCTTAGAAAACTGGTCCAAATCTCTCCTTTTACAAATAGAGAAGCTGAGGCCCAGAGAATTTAAATGACCAGCCTGAAGTCATCCAGCTAAAGCCAGAGCTAAGATTTAATCCCAGGTCTCTGGACTTCAATTGTGTGAGTCTTTACAGTCTAGCAATGCTGCCCCTTCACTCAATTTTAGAACCCAAACTCCGAAAAAAATCACATCTGGGAGTACTGAGGACAAATCTTATAGCAGGACCATCGACAGGAATTGTTGATGAATGGTGAATGGTCAATGGAAAATGTTCTAGAAGACCAGAGATGGGGAAATGTTATCCTGATTTCCAAAAAGGTACCATCTGAAAACTGAGGATCAGTGAATTTGACGTCCATCGCTAACAAAACTCTGCAACGGATTATTAAGCAGGAGGCTTGTGAGCACTTAGGAAGTAAAGTACTAATCACCAGGAAACACCATTGCTCCTGAACGGAAGGGCTGAATAATTTCATTTAAAACAATAGGTTTCCAGACTGGCTGATGGGGGAAGGGGGACTATGGACAGCATACCCCAAGTTCAGCAAGTCATTTGGTACAACTACTCTCGTTACCCTGAACCCAACAAAGACAAATGTGGGCTTGATGATAGGAGGGTTAGGTGGCTTTGCAGCTGGCTAGAAAATCATACACAGAGGTTAATGACTCAGTAATCTAGAGGGGGATCTTTAGAGGCAGACTACAGTTTTCGCTCAAGCCAATTGCACAAACCTTTATTAAGTGACTACCATGTACAAAACATTGCTGGGTATGGGAGTCACAAAGATAAATAATAGCACAGTTGCTGCCCTAATGAAACTTAGAGAGTCCATGAGCATTAATTAGTAACCTGGAGGGGGGCTAGGGTCATGGAGGGAGGGAAGAAAGTTGGTAACACCATATTCAGAAGAAGTGGATGTTAGAAATAAGATATAAAGAAATCTCAACAGGTTAAGACCAAAAAGAAGTTGAAATTTAGGAGAAGCTAAACTATATGTTGGATTGGGTACAGTTTGATTCAAATTTATTCAATGTAAAACCACATATTTTGGTTATAAAATCAATTACCTCATGTTAGTATTTAGTAGAGGGTAAGGACAAGGACACCAGCCTTAAAAACAAGTCGTATGAAAAAAGACCAGTGTCCTAAGACTTGGGTTGATGACAAATTTAAAATGAGCTAACTGTGTGTTATAGCTACTGAAAACAAGCTCAGTCTTGGTCTGCGTTCATAAAAGAATATAACCCAAAACAAGGAATGGAATAGTTCCACCATACTTTACCTTAACTAGACCACATCAAGACTGCTGCAGGCAGTTCTGGGCAAGAGGACAGAAAGTCTATAACCACTGGTTCTAAACCTTCCTAATGCTGCCACCCTTTGACTCGGATGTGGGTGTATCTAAATGTGGGCGGACCCGCCTGGAGACAAATAGAGGAGCAGTGTAGAGGAGCAGTGTCTCGGTTCCTAAATCCATCAGAAATATGTGTTTTCCAATGGTCTTAGGCAACCCCTGTGACCAGGTCGTTCGACCCCCAAAAGGGTCGTGATCCATAGGTTGAGAACCACTGGTATAAACCTTACCATATAAAGAATCAGAGGAAGATGGAGAGGAGGCGGTGTTTAGTCTTGGGAAGAGCAAACCTTAGAGAGGTACGCTGGACATCTTCAGCTTTTGAAAGGTAAGCACAGGGAGGAATGATTTGACTGCTCCAGAGGCAGAACAAAAACAAATGGGAAGAGAGAAGTTGTGGGAAGATCATTTGGGGGTCAACAAAATGAAAAACTTTCAAATAATAAAAACTATTCCCAAATTGGATGGGCTGGTTTTTCAAGGCTATATACAGGAAATATTCTAACCGAGGCTGGTTTAACTTTCAGGAGTGTTAATAATAAAGATGTTTGGTGTTTTTCACAGGGAGGGGGCAATAGGAGCTGTAATTTCATTGGTATAGGAGGCTGTGAAGATTGACCACCTTTCTTTGCATGCTCAATCTCAGAGAATTGCCAGGAGCAATGAATGAATAGTTAAGTTACTTGCCCAGGGTCACTACAGCCAGTTATGTGTCAGAAGCAAGATTTGAAACCAGATATTCTTGGTTCCAAGGCCAGCTCTCTATCCAATACAGTCATAATAAAAATCATGACCTAGAGTGCTTCATAGTTTATAACACCCTTTTACATATATTATCTCAATGGATCTTTACGACCTTGTGTGGCAGGCAAGACAAATATTATTCCATTTTTTTTCTGGGTGAGGAATCTGAAGTTTCAAGTGTTCAGTCACATGGCTAGCGAGTGGGGAGGGAAGAGGATAAAAATAGGCGTCCAACCCTCTTGAGGTCACATCCTTGGGCTCTTTGGGCTACATCATCACAGTCTCTATATTAAAGAAAATTCCTGCATTGCATGGGAGGTTAAACTAAATGACCCTCAATGGTTCTTCCAGTTCTGGGGTTCTATGATCTCCCCCATTAGTTTACAGTTCCTGAAAGACAGCACTCTATAAATTTATTTCTTTTATAGGTACCCAGCTAGAAAAGTGAATAGAGTGCCAGGTCCGAAGCCTTCTTCTGAATCGTCTTCTGAACTCATCTTCCTGAGTTCAAATCCAGCCTTAGACATTTCCTAGCTATGTGATCCTGGGCAAGTCACTTAACCCTGTTTGCCTCAGTTTCCTCATCTGCAAAATGAGATGGACAAGGAAATAGCAAACCACTCCCACTATCTTTGCCAAGAAAACCTCAAATTGGGACTCAAAGAGTTGGACATGACTAAACAACAGTTTCTCTATAGTACCTAGAGCAGCGATTCTCAGCCTGTGGGTTGCAACCACTTTGGGAGTCAAATGCCCCTTTCACAGAGGTTACAGGGGTCACCTAAGACCATTGGAAAACACATATTTCCAATGATCTTAGGAACCGAGACACCGCTCCTCTATGCGTCTCCAGGAGGGTCCACGCACATGCAGACACGCCCACGTATGAGTATTAAAGGGTCACAGCATTTGGAAGGTTGAGAACCACCGACCTAGAGAATAGTTTTCTGCACAGAGTAAGTGCTTAATCAATTTTCTTTAATGACCAGCCGACTAAACTATTCAGCAGTTGCTGATTTGTTTGTTTTTTTAATTTTATAAATGGTGGACAAAGATGCCTGTCTCCCTGGGATTTTTCTTAGCAATGCATTATGAATATAACTGGAAAGTATTTTGCAAATATGATGTCCTGTACATGTATTAGATAACATGGCAGAGTATACAGAGAACCAGGAAGAACTGGATTCCAATCCTGTTGCTGACACATACTGTGTCCCATGCAGAGGCATGCTGGTAAATATTTTACAGTTTGTTTTTGGTGGGGAAAATGTATATCCAACATACTTTTAAATGTAAACTACATTATTAATATTTTATCCATCCTTTCTTAACAAAACAATAAATCAAGACCGCACTTGTAGCTTGCCAATTTCTAAGTTGTAAATGCTCACACTGAAAATTTAGCAATCTACTCTCAGGAACCAATATGAGTTGGCTTTAACACACCCTTGGCCTTGGACGATTACTTAACCCCTCAATACCCAGAGAGAATCCATGTTAATATGCATCAGTGAAGGGAGTTTCTACATTGGAAGTTGTCTACACTGATGAAATTACAGGTCCAGTCCAAAGTATGTATGTGTCTATATGTGTGAACATGTGTGTATGTATATATGTGTGCACATATGTGTATATACGTATATATATATATTGTGTGTGACTTGCATGCCTGCATGAATGCTCATTGTGTTGAGCTTTGATCCATGATGGTGTATCTGGTGAAGAAAGTGCCATTTAAGCCTAGGCACATCCCACACAGCCTCTTCTCCTACAACTATTCCCCCTGGGAGGCCTGAATAATTCCCCCAAGTTATACTAGACTTGACACTGCCTCAGAGCTGTCATCTAGCCATGACTCTTTGTGCTTTAAAGAAAGGATACCTACTGTCATTGATTTGGGGCTCCCAGAACACCATGTGTCTGCCACCTAAACATGCTTCGTGAACTGGGGATTCCAGCTGCAGCTTCAGCTGACCAGTGAGCTGGAAAGAAGAAACACTCTGTTCGTTGTGTATTAGGGTTTCTTGAAGAAAGGAAAGGCAGGGAATTAAATAACTGGCATGCAGACCTAGAAAAACCCAACCCAGAATGTTTTGAGTAGATCTATACCAGGGCAAACAAAATGGCACCACATAGTATAGTGGAAAAAATATTGTCAAAGGAGTCAATTGACTTGGGTTCAAATCTTGCTTCTGCTGCTTACTACTTGTATGACCTCTGACAAATCATTGAACTTCCTTGGCTTCAGTTTCCCTAACTCTAAAATGAGGGTGTTGGACTTGACAGCTCCTGAGGTCAGAAGCCATGCTATAAATAATCTAGGTTCACTCCACCACTGGACTTCTCATCCTAAAACTGCATTCTATGACCCCTTCTTTTGATTGACTGCTTCCTCCCCAAACCCATATTTTAAGAGAAATGCCTAGGACATGGGCTTCCCTCTCCTCTTCCTCCTTCCTCCTCCTCCTCTTCTTCCTTCTCATCATCCTCATCCTCTTCTTCCTCCTCTTCCTCCTCCTTTTACTATATCTTGAGTTTGGGGGGTTAGATTCCCTCACAAATTTACTTATTAATTTACTTATTTGTTCAATCATTTATTTTCCTGAAAAAGTTGAACAACTAACTCTTTTGTCTTACGTAGTTTTCATTCACAATTTCTCAAGATATGACTCTGGTAAACCAAGCTTTGATAAGGCCCATCAGGATTCAAATGGAGCTATTTAACTAAGCCTTTAAACCCAAATCACTCGGCCTCTCAAAGATTGGCCAATAATTGATTTGATTTGGTTAGTTGTTGGCCTTCATTCTCAAAGAGGACCAAAATGACATCACTAGGTTAGAGTCAAGTTACAATGTGTTCGACTGGCTGATCAGACCAACATGAACTTGGAATGCTCTATCACAAGTTGGGCACAAAAAAACCAAAGGAACATTTGGTGTGGATTCTCTAAATTTGTGTAATTCAAATTTCTTTTGAGCTACTTAAATTCCACTTTGCTCATAGGGCACAACACCTTCTTTGATGAGGGCACACCATGTTGGGCAGTCCTGTGCCAATGTCTTCCACTTCATGAAATCAATTCCAACATTCTTCAGAGAGACAGTTGGCCGGTAATAGGTCCCAGCTCAAGTCTTATTCGCTCAACTTTGGATTTTGATGTCTCAGAATGAGTGTAAATAGTAATTGTTTCTATTCTGACCAGAAACCCTGAGGTTCTTCCCCTCCCAGACTGGTTCTTTTGGGAAGTCAAATTAGGGCATCTTTTGCCTCAATTTTTACCTACCATTTAATCACCGAATGACTGTTGCCTCAGACAAACTGAGATCTGGAAAAGACCCTGGCTTAAAAAGAGTCTCCCACTGCATCCAGGGCCATCACTAGTCATCCTGACTTATGTCTTGCCCCTGGACTCTGATGACTTTGGAGGAGAGAGTGAGGCTGATGACTGCACATTAAAAACCAATTCACTTGCAAGTCAAGACATCATTCTCCTGAACAAAGGCCAAACAACAACAATCCTTCCTGATTCTACCTTGTCCAGTAGGGGTACACTCTTCAACTCCTCCTCAATAATTTTCAGCTTGATTTTTATGTATTGTAGCCTGCATTTGAGTGTAAGTTTGTGGAAGACTGGAATGATCTTTATTCCTGTTTACATTTGTATTCTCCACTCTTAGTCTAGTTCCTGGCACTTAGTAAGGGCTTGAGAAATGATTGTTGTGTTGACTGGATTGGCCTGGTTCACACTCACTTAACTAGTTGGGTTCACCTTTCAATGACAGAGGCAATGGGACCCATTAGTTGGTTTGGATTTCTATGTTTGTATAACACAAAGGAATACTCTCTGATTCAAGAGAGTAATCCTCTGTTGAAGGATTCTGCTGCATCTATACCAGACAAATTAGGAGACAAATTTACCTACAGGAACTTTTGGTTGTTCTTTCAGTTGAAAGATAAAACCATTTATGAAATATTCATTTTGCTACAATAGGTAATTTAGTGCTCAAGTGAGAAAATAATAGCTAATAAAAACAACTAGTATTTATAGAGTGAGTATAAGATACTTTACAAATATCTCATTTGATCTTCATGGAATTTGGAGGGAGGTAAAAGTCCTATTGTTATCCCCATTTTACAGATGAGGAAAGTAAACAAGACAGAGGTTAAGTGACTTGACTAGAGTTACAAAGTTAGAGAGTGTCTGAGGCTGGATTTGAATTCAGGTCTTCCAGACACCAGGTCCAGTGTTCTGTCTACTGTGCCACCCAGGTGACTCAGAAGATAATCCAACTTCCCTGTGTCAATTAAGGACATCACCATCTTCCTAGTCACCCAAGTTCACAACCTCAGAATATCTTAGTTGCCTCCTCCCCCACAACTTCAACCCGTTACCAAATTTGTCCATTCTACCTCCATGACATCCAGGGATATGCTAATAAATCTTTAATAACCAGCTTTTCATGGGGGAAATGCACGTTCCAGGCTCTTTTTAAATTTAATCTACATTATCAATATTTTCTCCATTGCTTTCTTAAATTAAGACAACAAAACAATAAATAAAATCTTAATTTGGAGCTTTGTCAGTTTTTGAGTTGAAAATTTCAACTCAGAGGCAGCTAGGTGACAGAGTGAATAGAGCACCTGCCCTGGAGTCAGCAGGACCTGAGTTCAACTATGGCCTCAGACATTTAACACTTACTAGACATATGACCTTGAGCAAGTCACTTAACCCCAATTGCCCTGTCCTCCACCCCTCCAAAAATGAAAAGAAAAGAAAAGAAAAGAAGAAAAGAGAAGAGAAGAGAAAAGAAAAGAAAAGACAAAAAAAGACAAGAAAAGACAAGAAAGGACAAGAAAAGAAAAGAAAAACGAAAGGAAAGGAAAGGAAAAGAAGAAAAGAAAATTTCAACTCAAAATGAAAATCAGTTCCTTCAAGACATTTCAAGCTAGCTCCAGTCTATACCCAATGTCTTCTTTTACATCAATTCTCTTCTATTCACTCAGTCACTTTCAAGTTCAGGACCACAGTTGACCCTTAGTTGCCTGGATGAATCAGAGCCATTCTGAATCAGTGACAAGATTTTCTGCATTAAGAGTTTCCTACATTGATGAAATCATAGGTGTAGCATAAAGTGTGTGTGTGTGTGTGTGTGTGTGTGTGTGTGTGTGAAAAGATTACTTCCTGAGAAACCTAATCCATGATGGCATACTTAGTGGAGAAAATGCCAGGAAACATAAGTACCAGTCTTCCTGCTTCCCATTTCTCCTTTCTCTAATCCATTCTCCACATAGCTACCAAATTAATTTCCTAAGATATGGATCTACATCACTCCTCTGCTCAAAAGCCTACTAGGGCTTACTATTGCCTGCATGATAAAGTGCAAACTTTTTGTCTTGGTATCTAATGGTCTCCCCTATCTACTCCAAACTGCTTCTCTAGCCTCATTTCACATGAATCTCCTTTACACACACCATGTTCCAACCAAACCAGACAAGTAGCTGTTCCTTGGACATATTGCATGCCCTGTTATTGCACAGGGCATTGTGCAAACCATTCTCCATGTTTGAAATGCATTCCCTCCTCTTCTCTGCCTCTCAGGAATCCTTATCTTCCATTAAGGTTCAGCTAAGGTACCACCTCCTCCATGAAGGCTTCCTTGGTCCTTTCAACTCTTAATACTCTCTTTCTCCTCAAACTACCCTATATTTACTTATCTGTGGACATATTGTATCCCTCCTCAAGCCCACCTCTGTTGCACAGAATTTAACCTCTTGGAGGATAGAAATTATTTCCTTTTTCATTATTTTGTATCCCCACTTCCCAGCATAGAGCCATCCATTCAGTAGGCGTTTAATAAGTGCCAGGAGTTTTGCAAGAGCATCCATGAGTCCTACATTAATAACATTGATTTAATATCCTCTGTGTACAAAGGGTACAAAGGAATAAAAAGACCAATTCTCTCCCTTGGGGGAGTTTACTTTCAAACAAGTCATTAAAATCAAAACTTAGAAATCATTATTCACATGGGCTGGTTCTTCTGTCAAATTTAATGCTTTTCCACACTCCATTTGTGTAGTATTAATAACTTACAATAGGTGAGAACAATTAGCAAATTCATTTTTAAGGGCTTATTTACACTTCTATTATCAAGTATGATCATTTGTTTGTGCAGACTAATCACAGAATTTGAGAGCTGGAAGGGAATACACATACACACATACCTATAGTCATTACATATATATTATATATACTGTACATTCACATATAGTATGACTAATATACTGCCTTTGTTAAAGTCACAAGTTAGTCTGTAAATTAATGAATTAATGATGATGTTTTGTTTTGTTTTTAATTTCTACAAGTATGTTTAAATTTCACTGTGTTAGGACTGGGACTTGACATGCCAATAGTCAACAAACATTTACGAAGTGCTTACTGTTTCAGGCACTGTGCTAAATTCTGGGGATACAAATAAGAAAAAGATAATCCCTCCCCTCAACTAGTTTATAATCTGAAGGAAAGAGATGATATGAAGTCAAAAGTGGCAAAGAGGAGCAGAGGAAACACTACAGATGATGTTTGTCACATCAAAACCAAGCAGAGCTGTTGATGCAAAATTAAGAATTAATTGGAAAATTCTGAACCCTCTCTAAAGCAAGGCTTTGGGGGGATTTTATTACTGCACACTTGGGCTCTCTAATTCAAGGGAAGAGACAGTTGAGTGTATTGTGTATCAAAGCTACATCAATGTCCACAATGATAAGATTTCAAGTGATGAGCCCATTCTGGAGGAGGCGTGATGTTAGAGAAATTAAAACCAGGCAGAGCTGTCAATGGAAAACATAGAGTTGTCATTTCTTTAGCATAATAATCTTCCACCATGGAAGACTGCCACCTTCTCTACAACTTGTTGCCTTAGAGTAGCAGTTCTCAGACCTATTGATCTCAGAAATTATTGAGGACCTCTGCACATTCTTAAAAATTATTGATCCAAAAGAACTTTTGTTTATGTATATATAATATACATATATATATACACACATATCTACCACACTAACAATTAAATGAATACATTATTAAAATAGTTATTTATTCTTTTGGAGATAATTATAAACTTATTATATGTTTATATAAATACATATTTATGAAAAATTATTCTATTTTCCAAAAGAAAGTGAGGAGAGAAACATTACTTTACATATTTTTTGTAAAACTCTTATAATGTCTGGCTTAGTAGAAGACAGTTGGATTCTCATGTTTGCTTCTGCGTTCAATCTGTTGTGATACATTGTTTTAGTTGAAAGATATGAAGAAAATCCACTTTCACACTGATATGTAGTTGGAAAGGGGAAGAGCATTTTAATAGGAACATGAGATCTTAGTGTTATATTGTTATTAAAATAATTTTGATCCCAAGGTCCCCATGAAAGGGGCTCACGAACTTTCAGAGGGTTCAGATGATATTTTAAGAACAATTGGTCTAGACTTACACCGACAGTGCTTTGCCCAGGATTACAACAGTATACGTCACAGAGGTAAGATCTGAACCTAGCGCTGCCTGTATTTGGGGAAGAATTTCTACCTATTAAGTGGGTACGTTATATAAGAAAGACTCAGATTCAGTTAACCCTTTCTAGTACCTGCTGCCTGTAATTAAGATGTACCTAATTGCCTTTTATAATAAAAGATGAAAAAGAAAGAGTATTTAATTTGCTTGTCATACCTTCCTGCTGCAAGAATTTTCTCTTTATTTTTCATCTGGAATATCAAAATAGGTAATTTGTAGACTCACCCAATTCTGCTACCAGATTCCTTCATGTCCATATCCTGGATTCTTCCTCATTAAGAATTTAGGGTTATAGGTGGGAAACTGGGAAAGAATATTTACAACCAATGTCTCTGATAAAGGCCTCATTTCCAAAATTTACAGGGAATTAAGTCAAATTTACAAGAATA
>CM053586.1:309193556-309222698 GCA_028646515.1 Pseudochirops corinnae | reverse complement strand
AAGGGAGGGGAGAAAATCTGAAACCCAAGTGATTGTGGAACTGAATCTTGTAAATTAAAAGTAAATGAGTAAATAAAAAATAAATTTAAAAAAAAAAAGAAATGACTTAACTTCATAAAAAAGATATACAATAAAATTTAATGTACAAAACAAAACAAAAAAAAGAATTTAGGGTTATCACCATAGTCTATATCCCCTTGGGAAGTTTACAAATAGTAACTGAATACTTAAAATTGTGCTTAGCCTCTTTTTGTGGTAGCAAAGAATTGGAAATTGAGGAGAATTACCATCAATTGGGGAATGGCTTAACAAGCTGTGGTATATGAACGTAATGGAATACTATTGCGCTATAACAAATGATGAGCAGGAAGATTTCAGAAAAACCTGGAAAGATTTACATTAACCAATGCTGAATGAAGTGAGCAGAACCAGGAGAACATTGTACCCAGTAACAGTAACGTTATACAACAATCAACTAGATTAATTTAGCTTTTCTTAGCAATACAATGATCCAAGACAATTCCAAATCCAGAGAAAGAACTGATGGAGTCTGAATACAGATCAAGGCATACTATTTTCACTTGGTTTTTTTCATGTTTTTTTTCCTTTTGCAAACTAATTTTTTGCAAACTGTTTCTCCTTTCACAACATGACTAATATGGAAATAGGATTTACATGATTGCACACATATAACCTATATCAAATTGCTTACCATCTTAGGGAGCAGGGAGGCAAGGGAGTAAGGGAGAAAATTTGGAACTCAAATTTTTATAAGAAATGAATGCTAGAAATTGTCTTTACATGCAATTGGAAAAAATAAAATACTATAGAAATAAAATAATATAGGAAGTATAAAAAATAAAATAAAATGTGACTAGCACTGTATTATGTGTTACGAAGAATACAAGTTTCATAGAATCACGGAACCTTAGAGTTGGAATTAGAAAATCTAAGAAACCATTGTTTATCTGTTTCAGTGGTGTCCAACTCTTCATAACCCATTTTGGGGTTTTCTTGGCAAAGATACTGGAGTGGTTTGCCATTTCCCTCTCCAGTCACTTTACAGGATCACACAGCTAGTTAAGTATATAAGGCCAGAAGTGAATTCAAGTCTTCCTGACTCCAGACCTGAAGCTGTATTCCATTGGGCTGCCTGTGCTCTATCTACTGGGTCACCTACCTGTCCCAAAAGACAAGAATCCCTTGTAAAACATTATAAACAGGTGGCTAACAAGCTTCTGTTTGAAAATCTCTACTGAGGAGGAACCTACCACCTCCCAAGACATCTCATTCACATTTGAATAGTTCTTACCATTCAGAATCTTGTTCCTTATATGCATCCTAAATCCATCTCTCTGAAACTTCTACCCATTCCTCCTAGTTCTGCCCTCTGTACTAGGCAGAGTAAGTCTAATTTTCTTCCATATGACAGTCTTTCAAATGCTTCTAGACAGTTAATCATGCCCCCTGTAAGCCTTTCTCCTTCAGACTAGATATCTGACTCAACTCTGTGACTCTGAGTTAAAGGCTGAAAGGTTCTCATCTCCATATTGCAGGGGAACCTGTAACTGTGAGGAACATTAAGCACAGAATAGCATCCATCTCCCTCTGTTATTGGATAGGAGTAGGAAGGGAGGGAAATCAGAGCCCCAGTATCGCTCAGGGTGGGCTTCAGCAGCTGAATGGTGTGATGACACAGATTACCTGGGCATAGGCAACCAAGCTAATCAAGAGAGAATCTCAACAACCCAGTGCATTTCTGCAAGAACAGCCCCTCTTTCAAAGAGCTTCTCTGCACCTGGAGGGAACTTGATTTCCTTCAGAGAATATGCCTTTCAAGTAGATTAAAAACTATTTTCATGCGTTGTGCCTGTTTACATGCAAACCTGTCACTCAAAGGATGTGTGCCTTCACAGACGCCCACAGAGGCTTATCAACAGCTCCCTTCTTTAGGGGCTAATTTCCTTCATGTTCCTAAGAGGTAGGCTGGGGTGGAGTGGAGAAAGGGTGTTTTGTTTCTTCAAGATGATGAAAACAAAAAATGTGAAGAACATGACTGGGGCTGGAGGGAAGGGTTAGAATCATCCCTGGAGACATGGGACAGGGGGTGGCCCTGCAATGTCAGAATGCTGGAGTTTGGAAGGGATCTATCTGATCAGTCATTTAGTCTCCCTTTCAGACTCATGGGGAAACTGCCTTCACTGTGCCAAACAGAGAGCTAGCTATCTCATTCATGAGGAAGCCTCCCTTGGTCATATAGTCTAGTGCTACATGAGTCCTGAAGCCCTTTCATCAAAACTACTCTCACCTCTCTGAAAAGAAGAATTTTTTGGCTTTGGGAAATTGAGGGGAAATGTTGCCATAGTAATTGTCAGAGCTTTGAATACTGCAATATGGACCCAAACCAGGATGATTTTGAAGACCTGTCTACCCAGTATGAATACAAATATAGGTAGCAGTATTTTTATTTATTTATGTGTAACGTATATGTATATACATGTTTATATATAAACACACATAAAGTGATAATGATGGCAATAAAGAGACAGAGACAGAAATATAAAGAAAGATAAGAATAGAGATAGAGTACATTCCAGTTGGTTAAAAGAACTAAGGATACTTAGCTGGGAGAAGGGAAAATCCAGGGAGACATGATAGCTAGGTTTAAATATTTGAGGGACTGTTGTGTAAAAGAGCTATTCTATTTGGTCTGAGGGCAGAAAGAGAGGCAATGGATGGTCAGATGCGTTTGTACAAGTGCACAAACACACACATAGTTAATATTTGGTAGCTAGATAGGGAAGTGAATAAAGTACTAAACAAAGTCTGAAGCTGTTGTTCTGCTGCTCTTGAGTTGTTTTCAGTTGTATCTGACTCTTCATGACACCATTTGGAGTTTTCTTGGCACACTGAAGTGGTTTGCCATTCCTTTCTCCAGCTCATTTTACAGATTAGGAAACTGAGGCAAATAGGGTTAAGTGACTTGCTAGTGACTAGCTAGTCACACAGCTAGTAAGTGTTTGAGGTTGGATTTGAACTGAGAAAGATAAGTCTGCCTGATTTTAACCGCAGCACTCTATCCACTTCTTCCTGAAGTCAGAAGACCTACATTCATATCGGATACTTATTGTGTGACCCTGGGCAAGTCACTGAACTTTCATAGCTTCACTTTTTTCATCTATAAAATGGGGATAATTAATAGCACCTACCTCCCAGGGTTATTGTAAGGATCAGATGATAGCATGTGTAAGGAGTTTTTCAAACTTTAAACATATATATGGCAAGGTAAAAATATAAGCATGTATATGTTGTCTACTATGGGTGAGGCAGTGTGCCAAATGCTTCACATTTATTATTTCATTTGATCCTCACAACAACCCTGAAAGGTAATTGC
Source organism: Pseudochirops corinnae (assembly GCA_028646515.1). Lineage (NCBI taxonomy): Eukaryota > Metazoa > Chordata > Mammalia > Diprotodontia > Pseudocheiridae > Pseudochirops > Pseudochirops corinnae. The sequence goes on along the minus strand of CM053586.1, from coordinate 309,219,304 downwards.
TATTATTATCCCCACTTTACAGAGGTGAATAGAGTTTAAGTGACTTGCCTAGGGTCACACAGATAATAAGTGTCTTCAGAACGGATAACTCAAGTCTTCCTGACTCCAGGTGAGCACTCTATCTACTATGCCACCTAAGTGCCTCTATAAATGCTAGCTATTATGATATACACTTTCATTCATAGAAAAAAATATATATGCATATGTATAATCTTTAATGAGCTAAAGTTAAAAGTGTTTCATTTTGGATGGGAGTGTCAGAAAAAAAGTGAAATAATCTGAATCAAAATAGAATGTGTTTTTCTAACACATGCATATCCTAAAACCATTCCCCAAACTGTACAAGTCACAGTATTTAGAATTCTCTAATGGACTGTTGAAACAGATGGTTAGAAAATGCTTGGAAAAGAAAGTGACAATCACTAGGATTCACTAGGAACAAATCATGCTAAATTTATTACAGTTCCCTCTTTGGATAAGGTTGCTGAATTAGAAGATCAAGGGACTATGTATAAGATATGTATGTATGAGTACACATGTATACAATATGTGTATGATGTCTATTATATATGCCCATATACATAGAAGAGAGGCAGTATGACAGTAGATAGAAGGCTAGCTTTTGAGTCTTCAAGTCTTTGATTCAAGTCTTGTCTCTGAAATATATACATATATGTATATTTAGATAGATATGTGTGTATGTATACATATATACGTACACACACACACACACCCTAGCCATGTGGACAGTTAACCTTTCCTATGTCCCACGTAACTTTCCAAAATTAAAAATTACAGATAAGTTCCTGATGTATACATAGAGACAATTTATACATCAAGGGTTCCTCCCAATGATGATACAGCCCACACACATGTATATACATTTTTTTTAACCTAAGCAGAACTTAACATTTATCTCTATTAAATTTCATCTTGTTAATTCAGTTCACATTTCTAGGTGGCAATAATGGTCATGGGATTTAAATCTAGGTCACCTTCATTTTACAAATGAAGAAACTGTGGCCCAGAGAAGTTAAATGAATTTTCCAAGGCCACACAGGTAACAAGTAGTAGAACCAAACCTCTTTACATCTAGTTCTCTTTCCACTATGACATGCAACCTTTCTAGCTTGTTTGCATCCTCCCTTTGTGATCTAATTTATTGATTATTCCTCCCTGCATCATGTCACCTGCATAGTTGATAAGGAAGCCTTTTACATATTCATCCAAGCTATCAGTAAAAATGTCAAACAGCAAATGGCCAAGAATGGATCAGTGAGGCACCCTACAAGAAACTTCCCACCAACTCAACATCAATCCATTTCAGGTCTCATCATTTAACTAGCTCTAAATCCATCTGTTATTTTCACATAGCCTAGATCTCTTCCTCTCATCCTTATAGATAGCTTGAGAGACTGTCAGATGCTTTGTTGAAGGCATAGAAGATGGCAGAGTAAGAAGTAAATCACTGCAGGCTTCCCATATTCACCTCCAAAAAAACCATAAAATGGGTGCCTTGGAACAAACCCTAAAACAGGGGAGCCAGTGGAAAGATGGGGTAGAACAGTCTCTGAGCCAGAAAACTTGGAGGATCAGCAAGAAAGGTCCATTTCATTTGGGTAGAATGGAAGTGCATTCCAGGACAGGAAGTCCCAGCAAGCCAGCAGCAACACTTCAGCAAATAAGTGGGATATCCTGAGCCTCAGTGTGGTGGAGCAAGCAAATGCCAACACCAAGACTCCCCATGTGCCTTAGCATAGTGAGGGGGACTGGCAGACTCCAGCTCTGAGAATCACCATGTGTTTTAATGTAGCCCTGGGAGGGCAGGAAGATCTCCATATGCCTCAGTACAGCCCAGAGCCAACCTCCAGAGGCATCCTCCAGAGGCCAGACCTCCATATGCTTCAGTGTAGCCCTGGGGAATGCCACTAGGACTCCAGCTCAGCACCAGGTAAGCAGCCAGACCTCTACAGCTTCCAGCAGCACTAGCTGCCTTTCAACCTACTTGCTCAGCACAGCATCACACACAAGGGTCCCCTCACCATGGGTCTCAGGGCAACATCAGTGCAGCACCAGGTAAATAGCCAAGGCTTGCTGCCACTGGCACAGGAAGTCTGAGACAGAGCCTCTTCCGCCCTGAGAGAAAGAGCAAATTTAAAAGAAAAGAAAAGAGATCAAGAAAAGATTAACAAAAAGCAACAATAAAAAAGAATTAGGCCATAGAAAGTCATTATGGTGACAGGAAAGACCAAGACACAAACTCAGAATGGGACAATAATATGAAAACATCTGTGTGCAAAACCCCAAACAAAAATGAGAAATGATCTCAAGCCCAGTGAGAATTCATGAAAGAACTCAAAAAGGGACTTAAAAATAATAAAGAGAAATAGAATAAAAATCAGGAAAAAATGAGAGAGATGCAAAAGAACTATGAAAAAATACTCAATACCTTGGAAAACTACCTAAAAAGAATAATTTTCCAAATGGAAAAGGAGATACAAAAACCCACTGAAGATTACAACTTCTTTAAGGTACATTTGGTGGGGTGGCTAGGTAGCACAGTGAATAGAGCACCAGCCCTGTAGTCAGGAGGACCCGAGTTCAAATTTGATCTTAGACACTTAACACTTACTAGGCTTGTGACTTTGGCAAGTCACTTAACCCCAACTGCCTTGCCCTCCCCCCTCCAAAAAGAAAAAAAAAAGCACAAGGAGTCAAATGGAAAAGAAAGTAAAGAATCCGCTTGAGGAAGACAGCACCTTAAAAATTAGAATTGGCATACCAATCAACCTACCAAAAATTACTTTATAGAGCTAGAAAAAAATAGTAACAAAATTCATATAGAAGAACAAAAGGTCCAGAATATCAAGGGAATTAATGAAAAAATGCTAGAGAAAGTGGCCTAGCCATACCAGATTCTAATCTGTATTATAAAGCAGCAGTCATCAAAACTACATAGTACTGGCTGAGGAATAGAGTAGTGGATCAATGGAATAGATTGGGTACACGAGACTCAGCAGTCAATGACTATAGTAATCTACTGTTTGATAAACCCAAAGGCCCCAGTTTTTGGGATAAGAACTCACTATTTGACAAAAACTGCTAGGAAAACTGGAAAATAGTATGGCAGAAACTGGGGATAGACCATTATCTAACACCATATAACAAAATCAAGTCTAAATGGGTGCAAGATCTAGGTATAAAGGCTGATACTGTAAGCAATCTGGGAAGCAAGGAATAGAGTTACCTGTCAGATTTATGGAGAAGGGAACACTTTATGACCAAACAAGAACTAGAGAGCATTATAAAATGCAAAATGGATAATCTTGATTATATTAAATTGAAAAGTTTCTGTACAAACAAAGCCAATGTAACCAAGATTAAGAGAGAAGTGGAAAATTGGGAAAGAATTTTTACAACCAGTGCCTCTGATAAAGGCCTCATCTCTAAAATATATAGAGAACTGAGTCAAATCTATAAGAATACAAGTCATTCCCCAATTGATAAATGGTCAAAGGATATGAACAGGCAGTTTTCAGAAGAAGAATTTAAGTTATCTATAAGCATATGAAAAAAATGCTCTAAATCAGTATTGATTAGAGAAATACAAATCAAACAACTCTGAGGTACCACATCTCCTGGTCAGATTGGCTAAGATGACACAACAGGAAAATAACAAATGCTGGAGAGGATGTGGAAAAATTGGAACACTAATGCATTGTTGGTGGAGTTGTGAACTGATTCAACCACTCTGGAGAGCAATCTGGAACTATGCCCAAAGGGCTATAAATAATTGCATACCCTTTGACCCAATAATACCACTTCTAGGGTATCCCAAAGAGATCATAAAACTGGGAGGAAGACCCATATGTACAAAAATATTTATTGCAGTTCTCTTTGTGGTGGCAAAAACCTGGATATTAAGGGGATGCCCATCAACTGGGGAATGGCTAAACAAGTTGTGGTATATGAATGTAATGGAATACTATTGTGCTACAAGAAATGAGGAGCAGATGGACTTCATATTTACCTAGAGAGATTTATACAAACTGATGCTAAGTGAGAAGAACTGAACCAGGAGAAATTTGTACACAATGGCAGACACAACGTATGTGTGAATACCAACTTTGACAAACTGGACTCTTCTCAGCAATGCAAGGTTATAAGACAACTCTAAAAGACTCAGGATGGAAGGAGATGTCTACATTCAGAGAAAGAACTAGAAAGAACAGAGTTTGAATGCTGATTGAAGTAAACTACCTGCTCTCTTTCTTTTTCTTGTTTAGTTTTGTTTCCTTTTCCCCGTTCCATTGGTTACAATCCTTCTTCATAACCTGACTAGTGTCTAATGTGAAAGTATTTGCAGATCCTATACTTGATTGCATGGCAGGAACAGGGAGAGGTGAGGCCGGGAGGAGGAGAGGGAGGGGGAGAAAATTTGAAACTCAAGGGATTGTGGAACTGAATCTTGTAAGCTAAAAGTAATCAAACAGATTAATAGTGACAAATTTTTTTAAAATTAGAATTGGGCAAGTGGAAGCTAATGATTCTATGAGACATCATGAATCAATCAAACAAATTTTATAAATGAAAAAACAGAAGAGAATATAAAATACCTCATGGGAAAAAACAACTGACATGGAAAATAGATCCAGGAGAAACAATATCAGAATCATCAGACTATGCAAAACCCATAATTAAAATGGAGAATCTAGAAAGCATCTTTCAAGAAATTATCAAGTAAAACTGCCTTGATGTCCTAGAACCAGGGGGCAAAATAGACACTGAAAGAATCTACCAATCACCTCAGAAAAAAAGATCCTAAAATAAAAACCCCTAAGAAACATTATAGCCAAATTTCAGAACTATCATGTCAAGAAAAAAATACTAAAGTGGCCAGGAAGAAACAATTCAAATATCAGGGAGTCACAATCAAGATCACACAGGACTTGACAGCTACAACATTAAAGGATTGGAGGTCATAGAACATTATGTTCTGGAGGGCAAAGGAGTTAGGACTACAACCAAGAATCACTTACCTGGTAAAATTAAACATAACACATCAAGGAAAAAATGGCCATTCAACAAAATAAAAGGATTTCAAACCTTCATAAGGAGAAGATTAGCTCTAAGTCAAAAATTTGACCTCCACTATCAAGACCCAAGAGAAGCATAAACAGGTAAAAAGGGAAAAGAAAACATAAGGGATTTGAGAGAGCTAAACTGTTTTCATCCTTACATGGGGAAATGATACTTATAACTCTTAAAAATTGTATCATAAACAGTACAGATAGAAGGAATACAGATACAGGGAATGCATATAAAGTAAAATTGAGGATGTGACATAAAAAAAATTAAGTGATGAGAAAGGAGTACAGTAAGTACAGAAGAAAGGGAGAGGTAGAATGGGATAAACTTCTTAAGTGAAGAGGTGAGAGAGATCTATTATAGTGAAGGGGAAGATGGGGGGGCATGGATATTGTTTGAACCTTACTCTCATCAGTATTGGTTCAAAGAGAGAATAATATACACAATCAGTTGAATATAAAAATCTATCTTACCCAACAGGGTAAGGAAGCGATGAGATTAAGTAAAGGATAGGGGTGAGGATTGATACAAGGGAGAGCAGATCAGGATAAGTGGCAGACAAAAGTAAAACACCGATGAAACGGGAAAGAGCAAAAGGACAGAGGACAAACAGGAGGAAGAATAGGATAGAGAGAAATGCACAGCTAGTAAATCATAACTGTAAATGTGAATGGGCTGAATTCTCCCTTAAAACAGAAGCAGATAGAGTGGATCAAAAACCAGAATCCTACAATATATTGCTTACAAGAAACACACTTGAAGAAAAGAGACATACACATAGAGTAAAGGTAAGGGACTGGAGCAGAATCTATTATACTTCAGCTGAAGTTAAAAAAAAAAAGCAGGAGTAGCAATCCTGATCTTAGGCAAAGTAAAAGCAAAGATAGACCTAATTAGAAGAGATAAGGAAGGAAAAGACATCTTGCTAAAAGGTACTTCACTTGATAGTGAAGCAATCAAATTAGAAGAGCAAGATATAGTCTACCTGTCAAATCTATGGGAGGGGAAAGAATTCATAACCAAACAAGAGACAGAGAGCATTAAAAAATGTAGAATAGATAATTTTCATCATATTACATTGAAAAGCTTTTGTACAAACAAAACTAATGCAAGAAAATTAGAAGGAAAGCAGAAAACTAGAAAACAATCTTTATAGCAAGTGTCTCTGATAAATAGAGTCTCAAACATATAGAGAACTGAGTAAAATTTTTGAGAATATAAGCCGTTCCCCAATTGATAAATGGTCAAAAGATATAAACAGGCTATTTTCAGGCATATGAAGAAGTGCTTAAACGCACTTTTGATTAGAGAAATACAAATTCAAAACAACTCAAATACCACCTCACACCAATCAGATTGGCTAATATGACAAAAAAGGAAAATGATAAAGTTGGAGAGGATGTGGGAAAATTAGGACACTAATATACTGTTGGTGGAGTTGAGAACTGATCCAACATTCTGGAGAGCAATTTGGAACTATGCCCAAAGGGCTATAAAACTCTTTGATCCAGAAATATCATTACTGAGACCATTAAAAAAGGGAAAAGGATCTATACGTACAAAAATATTTATAACTGCCCAATTCATGGTGGTGAAAAATTGGAAACTAAGGGATTGACCATCAATTGGGGAATGGCTGAATAATCTGTGGTATATGAATATAATGGAATACTATTGCATAAAAAAGAAATGATGAACAGGCACATTTCAGAAAAACCTGGAAAAACTTGTACAAACTGATGCAGAGTAAAATGAGCAGAACCAGGAAAACACTGTAAATGGTATATGTGATGATCAGCTATGACTCAAATTTTCTTAGCGACACAATGATCCAAGAAAAGGACAAAGGACTCACAAAGGAAAATGTTATTCATATCCAGATAAAGAATGGATGGACTCTGAATGTAGATTGAAGCATTTTTTTTAACTTACTTTATTCTTTCTTGTGGTTTTTTTTCCCTTTGATCTGTTTTTTCTTTCACAACTGTGATGAATATGGAAATGTGTTTTATATGATAGCATATGTATAAACTATTTCAAACTGCCTACCATTTCCAGAAAAGGGGAGAGAAGGGAGGGAGGGAGAAAAATTTGGAACTCAAAATCTTGTAAAAATGAATGCTAAAAATTATCTTGATATGTAATTATGAGAAAAAATAAAATACTATTTCAAGTACAACAACAAAAATGAAATCCAGACATATTATGGATCCAGGCAGGAGTGTGGTGGAACCTGCTCATATTGGCTCTCGAAGGCCAATTGTTAAATTTTCAGCACAAGAATTTCCACCTTAGAAACTAGAAAAAACTGATCAGGTCTTGAAATCAAGATTTGATGTATTGTCTTGTTGATTGTCCACCAAAGGAAATGACAACAAGGAATAAATTTAGAAGTGTGACCTGAAAATTGGTTGTCAAACATTTACCAGCATATCCCTGATTACAACATTCCTCAAATCACCTAAAGGAGGGTTTACAGAAAAGGTAAAGGATCCTGATATCACACTACCCGAAGAACAATGGAAAAAATCTGAGAATATTTAACCTTAAGCAGAAAAGAGCACCATCTTGAGATGTTTAAAAGTTTGCACATGGAAGAGAAAGTAAACTTGGCCTGTGTTGCTGCGCAGTACATATCTAGGACTAGCATATGGAAGTTCCTGGGAAGAATACCAATTAGAATTGACCCACAATGGCATGCATAGACTTCCTAAAGAAGTAGTGAAACTCATTGATACTGGAGGACGAACATGACTCCTACTATTATTCCTTCTTTTCCTCTTGTCTGGGCTCTGAAAAGCTTTCTCAAAGGGAGAGAAATATCCCCCAGAAACACTCATGTGCCACATCCAGAATCATGGAAGTAGAAGGAAAGAATGAATTCATGTGGACTTTAGACCACATTCATTTGTCCCAGAAAAATAAAAAGAGCATGAAATCCAGTTTTCAAGACTATTGACCTAACCTTAATAACCCACTCCTCCCAGGTCACAAGCTGCTTCTCTATCTCACATTGGAAGATCCTATTATATAATACTTCCTTCTGTGTAGGTGGTCCCACCTACACACACAAGAAGAAAGCAGAAGCAATATACAACAGGATCTAGAGAAACTTACCACATTTCCCTGCTTTAGTAGGCATTGGGGCCCCATACCCCTCTCAGAGCCCACAGATACAAAATTAAAGCAATGACTTCAGGAATGATATTGCACCTAATCCCCAATGTGCATCCAGTTATATCACAAAAGTAGTAAAAAAAAAAAAGTCAAATTTTAATCACTTTCATTTTATTAAGTGCTCCCAGTTCATCTACAGTAGGGTAAAGGTCATAGAACCAAACATTGACACAGTATTATTATTGTTCAGTCGTTTCAATCATGTCTAACTCCTTGTGATCCCATCTGAGGTTTTCTTGGCAGAAACACTGAAGTGGTTTGCCATTTCCTTCTCCAGCTTATTTTGCAGATGAGGAAACTGAGGCAAACAAGGTTAAGTGAATTGTCCAGGGTCACATAGTTAGCTGCTCTTCTACAAAAACAAAATGATAATGATACAGATTCATATTGGCATTGTACTTTTAATTCTCAGATACTTTAAAACCCACTTTTAATTTTTCTTTTCTAATAATACCCCTGTGAGTATGTGGCACCAATATGTATTTTGCATTGATTTATCTGTGTACATGTTGCTTACCAACAGTTGAATGTAAGTTCTTTATGGGCTTAAATTTTTGTCTTTGTGTTCCCAATACCTAGCACAGTGCCTGCATAAATTAGGTGCTTAATAAGTTCTTGTTGAATGAATGAATGAACGGATTGATTGTTTGCATAGGATTGAAGGCATAGGATTGCCAAATACATGTATATGGATGGGGAGGTACAGTTGAAAAGACTCACCAATAGTTACTCGTAATCATTTCTATATTCTATACAGATGAAATTCTCATTTTATAGATGGAAATAAGGATATCCAGTGGAGTTAGATGACAAATCCAAAGTGGGTCATGCCACCTGAGGACTGATTGAAGGAACTGGGAATGCTAAGCTAAAGGAGAGAAGGCTAAGGGTGCTGGGGCAAGGGAGGTTTGAGAGTAAGATTTTAATTCAGTCTCAGGCTTGAGTCCTTTCCAGTAAATCACAGAGCTGGCTGAGGAAGCCAGTCTTCTCTTTATGAAAAAAGTAAAAGCATAAGAGGGAGGGAAGGTAGTTAAGGGCTGGGGGATAAGGGGGAATCTTCACCAATATTTTCTAACTTCACATTTCCCCAAACTTGCTCAAGGTAAATAACTCATTGGTCATGTAAGTAATTAAGAATTACATGGAAGGTTTTTTATGAGACCAACAGTAAACAATGCTTTGAGGTGATTAGCGAATTCTTCTATTCAGTAAATAATTACTTAAGTTAAAATTATTTACTAAATTAAGTCATTCTTTGTGTGGTACCACCAAGGCTTCAAATAATTGGTTGGGTTTGTGGTGGGATTGTTTTTTTCTTTTTAATTTAAAAAAAAACCATTACTGCTACATAATGAATTAACTGTGTAATTAGCTATAAATTTAGCACTTTAAAAACACATTTTTAATAACCATGAACAGGTACAAAGAGCCCACACATTTTCAAAAAAAAGGGGGGGTTGGGAAGGTTAGCAATAATTTTCCTTCTTGTTCCATACAGGAAGACAGGAAAAATGTCAACATAGTATAGTTGAATCACTTATGTTTCCAGGGCATCTCTATCACGGCAGGCAGAGTACAGGATAGAGAATGAAACCCAGACCCCTGCCTGCAAGTTCTTCCAGTGAATACTACCTCAGTCTCCAAGTTCCTCCTCAGTTTCCTCTTCCCCCTACAGCTCCCATAATTGGGATGGTCTTTTGTTTGCTGACTGTTTCCCACTTTTTAATGAGTTGGGCTGAGAGAACAGGATAATGATCTCATACCTACTCTACCTGTCTCCAAAATAAGACCCTTTCCCCACTACAGTTATTCCAAGTAAATGAATAAGCAGGTTTTTTGTTTGCTTGTTTGGTTTTTTTGTTGTTGGTTTTGTTTTTTGTTTTTGTTTTTTGTTCATACCTGTGATTTTCTTGGTGTAGGGACCTTCTGGTGTGGCATCTCAGAGTTAAGCTTTTATTTTGAACTCTTCCTCTTTAATGAAAATAACTAGTATTTATATATCACTTTAAAGTTTGCAAAGACAGTGATATCTCATTTGATCTTCACAACTCTTTGATGTAGATGTTATCATCATCCCCATTTTTACAAATAAGGAAATTGAGGTACCTAGAGACTAAGGGCCATACAACAAATATCAGTTGCAAGATCTGAATTTAGATCTTCCTGATGCCAAGTCCAGAACTCTAACCACTGGACCACCCTTAATTAACTGGAATATTCTGTTGGTGCTGCCTTCTGCTTGGAGAGAGGTAAATCAAAGGGTGGTAGGGCTTCTTTAGGTGACCCATGCCATTTTTGGACAACTCAAGTTGTCAGAAAGTTGTTTCCTCTCCTCCCAACTCCACTCCTAAAGAAACCTGAATTTATCTCATTATAACTTCCACTTACTGTATGATCCTGAGCAAGTCACTTAACCCTGTTTGCCTCAGTTTCCTCATCTGTAAAATGAGCAGAAGGAAATGGCAAACCACTCCAGTATTTTTGCCAAGAAAACCTCAAATGGGGTCATGAAGAGTCAGACAAATGAATCAACTCAATGACAAGAACCACTAAATTTCCACCCATTGCGCCTTCTACCCTTTAGGGAAAAATAGAACAAATCTAATTTGTCCTCCAGGTGACAGCCTTTCAAACAATTGAAGACAGTTATCATGTCCCCCCAAGCCTTCTCCTCCCTGGTCCTTTAATTGGTCCTCAGACAGCATGACCTCAAGTTCCTTCACCATCTTGGTTGCCCCCGTGGATACCCACCATCTTATCAATGTCCTCTCTATATATGATACACAGGACTGGTCACAAAATACCTGAAGTGGTCTGATGAGAGCAAAGTAGAGAAAGATGGTAACTTGCTCATTCCTGGATGGTAGGTTCCCCTTAATGCTTGTATCAGTTGTTTTGAACTCCCAGTCTTATAATCCCTTGTCTGATACTGCTCTTCTCTGCCTCATAGGAAAACAAATGAATAGTAGGACTTTGTTTTAAAAAACAGCATTGAGGCTTTTCTCCTTTCACCTACATTATAGAATTGGAAAGAGATCCCAGATGGTCCAAATAATTATGACTGGTTCCTCAAAAATCAGGAGAAAAGAGAATATCATAGAGTGTAAGAGAGACCTGGGTTCTAGTTTTGGTTCTCCCACTTTCTGGGTAGTATCATTGGGAAGATGTCTCTTTCTCTTTGAGCTTCAGTATCCCAGTCTGTGAAATGGAATAGCAGTAACGATATATGCAGAAAATTGTGACAAGGTTGAGTAATTTCAACTGGCATTCATGGAGGGATATAAGATTTTTAAAGGGTTCTACATACATTTTCTCATTTGATTGTAGACTATGCCAAAACTTTGACACGCAGTATCACATCTGAGCCTCACAAAAACTTTATGAGGTAGGCACAATTATTCGTATTTTACAGATGGGGAAAAGGCTGAGAGTGGTTAAGTAAGTTGCCCATAAGCATACAGTTAGTAAGTGTCAAAGGCAGAAGTTGGAATCTGGTTTTCCTGACTCCAGGCCCAGCTAGTTTTTTATCTACTCTGTCACATTGCCTTTCAAACATATCCGTGAGGCACATGTTTTTTGTTTTGGGTCCAGAACTGTCATTTTATTAGTGTAAAGAAACAACTTTGCATAGCAACTAGACTTAATGTAAAAGACAGAATGCAAATGGACTTGAGTCAGGAAGACTTGAATTCAAGTTCTACCCCTGACACAGTAACTGGGTGACTTTTGCCTCTATTAGCCTCTGTTTCCTTATCAGGAAACTGGGGCCAATCATAAGACCCACCTTACAGGATTGTTGTGAGGAATTCAGACCTAAAACCAAGTAATGGCCCAGCAGTGAAAGATTCGGAACCAGGGAATAGTAACGTGATCAAAGTATTCACCCCCAATGGCTTGGAATGTTTAGACATTAAACTCTCAAACACTTTGCACACAGCGGGGACTTCCCATGTGTTTCTGATAAATAAGTAAACCTCCAACTTTGCCAATAACAGAGCAAACTCAGAGAAGCTTTTCTTAGATGTCTGCACTACACAGATTCGAGCCAATGGAGCTGAATAAATCCCCCAAATACTTCTAAGGTTTCCTTTTCCAAACCAAACTTATAACAACCAATAGCTTTGCAACCCAGGGCAGGAGCACCTCTAATCACCTAGCCAGCTAAAAGGATGGTTAATTGTGGTTAAATAGGCATTATTCTGGACTATTCTCCAAGGTTGGATCATAATCTAAGTTCAACATAATTAAGTAACCCAAGTAGCTGCAGAAAGAGGTGACAATCCTCTAAAAAAAAAAAAATGAGGTATAAGTCTCTGGATATTGTACCCCAACCTGAGAGAGACAAAAAGAGACAGAGAGACAGTGAAATAGGGTGGGGTAAGAGGAGAATGAAGGAGAGAAGGAGAGAGAGACAGAGAGACAGAGAGAGACAGAGAGACAGAGAGAGACAGAGAGAAAGAGAGAGAGAGAGAGAGAGAGAGAGAGAGAGAGAGAGAGAATGTGTGTGTGAAGGGGGAGAGACCTTCATTGGTCACTCACCAGTTCACCAGTGTCCTTCATTTAAGTAATATGCTTCTCAGAACTAAACACAACTCCAGATGTGTTCTTCCCAATGCAGATTATCTTCAAGTAGGATTTATACTGTATAGTCATTTTTCAGTCATGTCCAATTTTCATAACCCCATTTGGGGTTTTCTTGGCAAAGATACTAGAATGATTTGTCATTTCTTTCTCCAGCTCAATTTACAGATGGGGAAACTGAGATAAATAAGGTTAAGTGGCCTGCTCAGGGTCACACAGCTAATGTGTCTGAGGTCAGATTTGAACTTAGAAGATACATCTTCCTGACTCCAGGCCTGGCATTTAATCCACTATGCCACCTAGCTGCCTCAAATGGGACTATCATCTCCTTTTTCTGGAAGCTATGCATACCTTCAAACCAATTTCTTGGCTGCCCAATCATACTGTTTATTACTATTGAGCTTACAATCTACTAAAATCCCCAGTTATTTTTCACAAGAACTAATGTCTAGTCAAATCACTCTTATCTTACATTTTTGAAGTTTATTTTTAACCCTTTGCAAATGTAAGATTTTATTTATCCGCAGTAAATTTCACCTTATTAGATTCATCCTCAGAGTTATAGCTGATCAAGACTGAACGTTTAAAGATAACTTGTCCCCTTCCTACATTCCCAATCTTGTTACATGTTACTCCTTCCCATGAATCCTACACTCCATTAATACTTGCCTACTTACTGGTCCCCATACATGACACTTTATTTCCATCTCCAGTTCTTTGCCATTCTGTCCTCTAATGCCTGGGATGTTCTCCCTTCATATCTCTGCCTCTTGGAATCCCTGGTTTGCCTCAAAATTCAAATCAAGTGCTACCTTTGAAATGAAACCTTTTTTGATCCTCCTAGCTGCTAAGTGCCTCTCCCTCATTCCTCCCAAAACAATATCTTCCATTCTTTTTGTATATATTCTGTATGTACTCTTATCTTTCATTAGAATGTAAGCATCTGGAGGGCAGGGACTATTTTGCATTTATTTTGTATCCCTATCCTTTAGCAAAATTATAGCATATGACTTTCTTCTTTGTGACATCAATAAGATGAATAAATATTCAATCTCTAAATTTATCCAAAACACTGATAAAAGTGATAGATCGTATTGATCCATGAGCACACCATTGGAAAACTCCTTCTAAGTTGACATCAAATCAGTAATGACTATAGTTTGGGACTATCTCTTTAACCCATTCCTAATTCATCATTATTAAATATACCACATTTCTCCATCTTTCTGTAACAATAGTAATGCAATATCTTACCAAATATTATGCTGAAATCTAAAAAAAACCTATACATGTACCTTACCCTCATTTATCAATTCAGCATCCCTGTCCAAAAACAAATGAAATGAGGGTTTTGATGTTCAGTTCCAGTTGTGTCTGACTCTTCATGACCCTATTTTGGGGCTCTTTTGGCAGATACTGGAGTGGTTTGCCATTTCCTTCACCAATTCATTTTACAGATGAGGAAACTGAGGCAAACAGGGCTAAGTGACTTGTTGAGGGTCACGCATCTACTAAGTACCTGAGGCTGAATTTAAACTCAGGTCTTGACATCAGACCTGTTGCTCTATCCACTGTACCCACCTAATTTGTTTATGACGAAATAATAATGATGCCATGATCATTGCTTCCTTTCTTGATATTCACTAACTACCCCTTTAATAATACTTTCTGCAAGAAGTAGCACTCCTTTTATACATTTCATATGTACATTACATTGTACATGAAAACTAAGTTGGTTGGTGAATTCCCTTTGCATCCACAATGGTCTTTTTAAATAACTCCCCTTTTTTATTCTCATAAGAATTGTGTGTATGTGTGTGTGTGTTTTCAGAATTTCATTCTTGAGAGCTTCCAATTCCTCCTAATATTCCTTCCCTTTTAGAATTTTAGTCCATGGGTTCTTACCAGTCCTTCCTCTGAAGTCTTTGAAATCTGTTCCCTCAAGATTTAGAGTATATGTCAAACTACCCCTAGATTTTCTCTCCTTTTCTCTTATAAACTATATGATAAAAAGGTTACATTCATCCACATAACTCCCCCCCAGAAAAATCAACCGATTCCTTCCTGAGAAATCAGATCCAAAATTGAATTCCCCTTGTTGCTTGCTTACTCCACCTTTTGAAGGATAAAGTTATTATTAAGGCAAGTTAAGAAATTATTACCTGCTTTGTTTCAAATATAGAAGGAGTTCTAACAGATGTCTGGGTAATCAAAGCAGACCTTCATTCCAAGTCTGTGATCTTCTCTCCATAGATTTCATCTTTTTCATCTTTGTATCCAGGTGCTCTGGGCTAATATATCAGCAGCAACATCTAGCAGAAACTACCCAGCCAGCAAAGACTATCTGCAAATGCCATTCACTATGAGCTAGAAAGAAGAGCAAGCTGGTGGGAGTAAGTAATGATGATAATTATCAACAGTCTTGTAGCACAGAAAATATTTGTTACCTTTCCACCTGTGTGCCCTCACTACATGTTCTTCCTATGTGTGTTAACTCTTCCCCTTCATAGTGTGTGTGTGTGTGTGTGTGTATTTGTGGGATAGTACATCCCATGTTGTTGGGGAAAAAGTTGTATGGCTATTTCTCTTACTATGTGGTTTCATTAAATGTCTTTGTTTTGAACTAACTGTGTCCTCTTATTGATTACTTAAATACATTAATGGGGGTTCATGATTGAATGGTCTAAGTGGATATGAAGCCACGAAGTACCTTCAACCAGAGATCTGGGACATCCATGAGAGAGTTGGATGGTACCCTTAGGTGCTACATGGATACATAAGAGGCTATGGTTTTTATAACTGGCTCCTTACTCTTCTCTCTCTTTCCTCCTTTCTCTCCCCTTCTCTTTTTTTATTTCTCCTCTTCTTTTCTCTTTTCTCTCTTCCCACTCTTTCTTCCTTATCTTTTCTTTCTTCTTCCTCTTCATTCTCTCTCTTCTTTTCATCTCCTTTTACTCTCTCTTCTTTCTCCCACTTTCCCTCCCATTCACTCATCTCTCTCTTGTTCTCCTATTTTCTATTTTCTCTCTCTTCCCCTTCTCCATTTCTCTCTCCTGGCTCCCTTCTGCCACCTCTTCTCTTTCTTTCCTTTCTCTCTTTCTTCTAATTGTTCTCTCTGGATCCTATCTCTGCCTTTCCCTTTATTCTCCTGCTCTCTGTGACTGTCCCTTTTCTTTCTTAGCTCTTTGTTGATTTCCCATCATCCTATCTATCTGAACCTCCTTTCTTCCCAGCACTCTCTCTCTTTCTACTCAGCTCTTCTCCTTCTCTGACCTTCTCTTTTCCCCCTTCATTCTCCCTGCCACCACCACCCCCCTCCAAGTTTCCAGTCATTGGCTCTGGACTATCTATACCAGAAGCCCAGTTCCTGGTGACAGAAAGCTCATTGTTGCTTGAAGAAGGAAGATGATAAAGATGAGACAATCATTTCAATACATAATTAAAAATAAGCCAAACGAGGCAGCAGAATGAGACAGATTCATGGTGCAACATATCTGCAGATTAACTGTTTGGGGAGACGTCTCATTCTCCCCTTCCTCCAGCTGGCACAATGTGCCAGATTTGTATTAACAGGCTGACCCAATCAATTCTCACATTCCAGACAGATGGACCAATGAAATATGATTGCCCCCCTTACCCTCCATCCTCAATGGTTGCCAGTCCCAGCTAATGTAAATTGAACAATCCCCCCATTTAGAAATTACCTTCATAGGATTGTTTATGCCTCTTCCCTCCCCACTTTTGTTTCTTGCTACAGGGAACTCCTAAGTAGAAAATCAATAGGCGCTTTAATTACTGGCCCCCAATTCATCAGGGCCTCAGCTGTAATTACTCTGCCTGAGCCAAGAGCCTCAAGAGCCAATAAACTGAAACAGCCACAGAGCCCCAATGCTAGGCAATATGTAAAGACTTAGGGAGAGCCTGGAGCTCAGGTTATCAAAGAGCATCTGACTCAGACTGGAAAGAGGCATTCAGAGGACAGTCCCAGCTACCGCCTCAGCTGGAGTCAGGGCTCTCTCTCCACCATTCTCCCCAAAGCAGTTCAGTGAAGGTCTTAGAATCAAACCAGTGGAAGGCAGGAAGGAAGGAGAAAGAGAAAAGGGAGGTTGTTTTCTTTCATTCTTTCCTTGTCTCTCATTCTTTCCCTTGCTATGAAAGAACTGGAAACTAAGGGGGGGTACCCATTCATTCGGGAATAGCTGAACAAATGATGGTGTAAGGAATGTAGTGGAATACTATTATATTTCAAGACATGCTGAAAGGACCAGTTTCAGAGAAACCTATGTGGACTAATGCAGAGCAAAGTGATCAGAGAACCAAGAGAACAATTTATAAATAACAACATTCTAAAGGAAAGAAAAAAACAGACACTTTTTTTAGTCTTTTCTTTTTTTTGGAAGGGGGATTAAGTGACTTGATGTTAAGTGACTTGCCCAAGGTAATGCAGCTAGTTAAGTGTTAAATGTCTGAGGCCAGATTTGAACTCAGGTCTTCCTGAGTGCAGGGCCTATGGTCTATTCACTGTGCCACATAGCTGCCCCCAAAATAGACACTCATTAATGACCTACTATGTGCTGGACACTTTATAAATAATATCTCATTTAATCTTCACGACAATCCTGACAAGATTGAGGAAGGTACCTGAGAGGTAGGTGCTTTATTGTCTCTATTTTACAGTTAGGAAACTCAGACAGACAGAGGTTAAGTGACTTGCCCAGGGTCACATAATTAGTAAGTGTCTGAGGCCATATCTGAACGTGGTCTTCCTGGCTCCAGATGTACCACCCTATCTACTGTGCTACCTACAGAGAGGCAGCTTTGAAAAATTGCTTTGAAAAACTTAAGAACTCTGCTGAATGCAGTGATCAACCATTATTCAAGAGAACTGATCCTTAAGTATGGTCCCTATTTCCTGCTAGAGAGATGAACTCAAGAGAGGAAACGAAACAATTTGGTGGGGTTTTTTTTGGGGGGGGGACATGCCCAAAGCAGGAATTTGTTTTGCTTGATTATGCATTTTTGTTACAAGAGTGTTTTTCATTGAGGGTTGGAAAGGTGTGAAAGGAAATAGATTTCTGTTCAGTGAAAAAAACTAAAATTAATTTTAAAAAAAATCTTTTGCTGTGAGGGTTGTTTTGCCTACAAAGTGAACATTAGATCTTTTCTTAGACAAAAGCCCTAGGAGGAGGAGACAGAAAAGAAGTGGTTTATGTTTTGCTATTAGCAGAGTCTCAGTAAGTTTCTTGTTTGTTTGTTTGTTTTTTCCCATTGAAGAGATGTCTTACCCCAATGAAATACCCTGAAGGCTTTCCCAAGCCATACTAGATTCTAGTAGAGCAGAGGGAGCCTACAAAGTAAAATGTTTCTGTTCCCTAAAGTCTGTTTCACATGCCTTAGATCTCCATCAACCTACCTCCAAGTTTCTGACCCCTTCATTGACTGGTGACAGATAAATAGAAGCCAGATGATTTCCTGCCAAGACTGGCATAGACTCTTTTCACCTTCATTATTCCATGGTGCCACTCTTTAAGCCAGATGGTCTTGAAGGAATCAGCTCAATCCTTTCCCTAAGAGTAATAATCCCTCTAGCTGGCAGCTACCCACTTCTCTCCTCTACTCCAGGGATGATCAGGAGGCTGGTACATACAAGGAGTCAATGCCACAACCTGATATAGCCATTCTGGTATCACAAACAAATCTTAGATCTAAGTTCAAGAGCTGAAAGTGATCTCTCAAAGATCATCTGATCTCGCCCTATTATCTTACAGATAAGGACATGTGGGCCCAAGGAGATTGAGTGATTTGTCCAAGATTATATACGTGACAAGTAGAATTGCTGAAAGTCATGTCCTCCTGGGTCAGCCAAAAATCATCTGTTATGAAAAACTTATTATATTTTAGCAGACTTTAAAGATTAGTAGGTAATAATGTAAAGAAGGGAAAGGAGTAAATTCTAAATACAGGGGACAGGATGAGCAAAGGCCTAGAGATAGTAGAGTACATCAGATATTGATGGTGTCAAGGGTGGGGAGTTAGCACAGGTTAGCACAAAGAACACAGAGAGGAGTAATATAAGATAAGGCTAAAGAGGTAGCATGGAGCTGGATTGTGAGAGGCCTTGAATGTCAAACAAAGGTGACTGAAACTTATTTAGAAATAAGGATCTCTGAAAAAAATGTTTTTAAACAAGAGTGATTCTCACCAAATATAAGAACTGGAAGTGGTATGAAGGATAAATTGGAGGGGGAGGAAGATTGGAGGCAGGAAGCACCCAGTAGATGCTTTTAATTGTGTAATTGGGTGCATTTTAATTGTCTAAGGGACTGTAGTAAAAGCTTATACAAAGGGTGGTAACCGTAGGAAGAGTGAGTAGAAAGATATGAGAGACGCATAGTGCCTTGTATCTTTTAGGCATTTGATATATAACACATATATATGTATACATATGTATTGTATATATATATATATATATATATATATATACACATGATGTATATAAGTATATCTTTATACACACATACATTCATACATATAAGTATGCATATACATATGTATGTATACATATATGTGTTTGTATACATATACATACATAGACATGTGTGTATATACGTATTTGTTCAATTGAATTTGGAAGAGGAGGAATTTATAGGATCTGCTAACTGGCTATCTATGAGAAGAGAGAGGGAAGGAAGATTCAAAAGTACCTCTCATGGTATGAGTGGAGTGGATGGTATGGGTGTTAAAGACACCTCCTCAGCTGCTACCTCTGAAGCCCTTTCCAGACCCAAATCAATGATTCTGGAATGTTGTGATGGTAAGCTACTTAAGGAAAGGACTAGGTCTTTTTCTTGGGGGGGGAGGGAGTTTCTCTCAGTGCCTAGAACCTCCTTGCCCTAGCACACCCTAATAGCTGTATTGCCCTCTCAACATGGAATATCATTTTGTAAGGCCTGTCCCTTTCTCCCATTGGTGAGTTCTTCCTGCAGCTTCCATTTCATAGAGGGGTTCAGGTCAGCCTTCATTCCCCTCCTGGCCCTCTTCCTGGCTTCTAGACTTCCAAACCATCCTATCTAATCCTTCTTCCCTCAGTGCATGCCACCTCCTTGCTTTGCAACATCATACTATCCCTGTGGTCTTCTCAACATGGACTATCTCATTGCAAGGCCTGTCCATTTCTCCAATTCGTCAGCACCTTCTGGATCCTCGGTGTTGTGGCAGAGCCCAGAGCAACCTTCTGGCCTTTAGCAGCAGATATATCCATCACTCCCCCAGCCCTGCGCAGCTCCCTGAGGGCACAGACTGGCCTTTTTGCTTGCTTTATGTCTCCAGGGCCTAGCACACAGTCGGCATTTAATAAATGCTTGTTTCCTTTCCCCTGGTGACAACAACTAACATTTATGTAGCTTTGACGTTCACAAAATGCTTTACACAAAGTTTCTCATTTCAGCCTCACAAGAATTCTGTAAGGTAGGCCTCCATTTTACAGATGAAGAAAATCGGCCTGAGAGGTGAAGTGACCTGCTAGTCTGTGAATCAATCGATCAACAAGTATTTATTCAACATGTTCCATGAGGTAGGCACTGTACAAGAGGTTACCAAGGCTGAATTTGGGGTTGGCTGCCAGTGTTCCTTTCTACCCTTGTAGCTACTCCCCTCCCCCCAACTTGCTTTCAAAGGCTGGGCTGAAATTACCAGCCATCTCCCCGGAAAGGTAAGGATGTGTCCCGAGGATTAGCCCAACAGGAAAAATGCGTCCCCTCAGTCTGCTGACTTGTCTGCGCTAAGGTCCCCATTCAGAATTGTTTGAATTCATCCTTCTCTAGTTATACTAGACCCTCAGAGCTCAAGGCCAGTCACAAATTGATCATCAGCTTCTCCCTCCAAAGGCCTCCATTCCTCCGCTCAATGTGTTTCAGGCTACAGAAGAGCTGGGCTGCAGCTGGCCTATTTGTGCGCCAGCCAGTGATTCGTGTCTGAGTGTGTAGCTATTGACCCGGCTGATCAATTTTCGAGTTGCCGGCAGCCAGGCTCATGAAAAATGACCTGGTTCCCCATCAGCCCCTAGATATCGGCCTTGGCTAATGCAAATTGAGCGAGTCTCCATTTAGGGATTGGTTTGATGGGGTGAGTGTCTGTAATCCACCTTTCTCCCTAACTGAAAGGATCCCCCAAGGAGAATATCAGAGCACCAAACTCCATCACCTGGAGGGTCAGCTCTCCAGTGCCCCCCAAAAGAGGAGACCAAACCCAGGCACAAGCTTTGCTGGAGGGGCGTTGGCTCCTGTCCTTTATGTGCCCCTTTAGCCTTGGCTGTGCTTGCCAGATGTGTATGTGACCAAGAGAATGACACCATTTATCTTCTCCATTTAGACTGGTCAACATTGTTAGTGTAGCCACCCCAACCCCCCAATCCAAACAAGCTGGAGGAGGGATAAAGCCAGCCTGGAGAAGTCATAGTGCTGCCCCCTAGTGGATACCTGCATCTCAACAGATCTTCAAATCTGGAAACTTCGCGTGTCAAATTCAGCAGCCTCTGGGGACAGGACTAAGAAGATAAGGTGAAAATGCATCACTGCTGGCAGAGGGTAGTGACTTCTGAACTGTTCAGCATGTACGTGTGCTTGCATGTGTGTGTGTGTGCACACACACACACATTAAAGTTCTATTTCCATTTTATGTCAACTCTGCTCCTTTATTCGTACAAGACAGGCTAATAAAGCCTGTCTTGGGAGAGAACACTTTGAGGCTCAAAATGATTCTCCAGACAATTTAGGGACAACTAAGGGCCAGGGCCCCAAATACTGGAAATTACAGTTCAAACCAAATATAGCAAGAAAAATCTACACATTCTTGCTTCTTCACTTCTCTGTCCTGAACTGCAGCCCTGGCCTTCACCACCTTGCACTTCCCCAATCACTGGACTCTTTTAAAGGAACATTTAGGTTTCTGGATGAACAATCCCAAAAAGCCACTGCATTAGAAGAGTCCTTTTTACTGACAAACACAGCATTTTCCTTCTGAGGAGCCCCAAGTAATTAGGGAACAATGTCTTATTCATCTCTACAATAGACAAGCAGCCTGTTATAATGGATAGAGTGCCAGATCTGTTATCAGGAAGATTTGGATTCAAATCCCACCTCTGATTCTCACTAGCAAAGCCTCAGATAGGATGTGATCCTCACGTAGGTTGAAGTGCTACTGTATCCATTCCCATAAGAGCCAAGAGAAGGTAGGCAGGCAGCCAAGACTCCTACCATCCCTTTTCAGAGATTGGGAGACTAAAGACCAGACACAAAGCCCAACATCCCTAGGAGGAATAGAATCTAGTTCTTAAGGCACCTGTTACCATAGCTACTTCCTGCTAAACTTGGCAAGTTCAGTTGATCTGTGAGGTCAGGAGGAATGTACCAAAACTTGTTTTGGTTCTGATATGTTTTTTCTGTTACTGTGGATGAACTAAAGCTATGATCCCACCCCTAAAGAACTTCAATCCTGGAATGAAAGGGAAAGGGATTTTCGGTCTCAGAGCATGTAATGTTCCTCACCAGCTGGTCACTATCATAGATCTGGGATTCCCTGATCACATTTCTGCTTTTTCTTACTCATTGACATTTGTCCCAGCCCTCCTGGCTAGCCTCTCACGTTACATCCGGAGAAGCCAAACCATACTATTGGGTCCTTCTGTGTCTTCACTTTCCTGCTCTGGTTCTCATTGCTCTCTCTCTGCCTCTTTTTTATCTCTGTCTCTTTGTCTCTGTCATTCTTTCTCTGTCTCTCTGTGTCTTTGTCTCTGTCTCTGTCTGTCTCTCTCTCTCCTTCCCTCTCCCTCTCTTTCACTCTTTGTGTATGTCTGTGTCTCTGTGTGTCTCTCTGTCCATCTCAGTGTGTTTTTGCCTCTCTTTGTCTCTATCACTGTCTGTCTTTCTCTGTCTCTCAGTCTCCGTCTCTCTGTCTGTCTATCTCTCTGTTTCTCTATCTTCTTTCCCCCTCTCCCTCTCTCTCTCTCTCTCTCTCTCTCTCTCTCACTCTCACTCTTTGTGTGTTTCTGTGTCTATGTGTGTGTGTCTCTCTTTGTCTCTGTCTCTCTCTCTGTCACTCTCTGTCTCTGTCTCTCTGTGTCTCTGTTTCTCTCTCTCTGTCTCTCTCTCTCTCTCCTTCCCTCTCCCTCTGTTTCACTCTTCGTGTATGCCTGTGTCTCTGTGTGTCTCTCTGTCTGTCTCCGTGTGTGTTTGTCTCTCTTTGTCTCTATCACTGTCTGTCTTTTTCTGTCTCTCTGTCTGTCTCTCTGTTTCTCTATCTTCTTTCTCCCTCTCCCTCTCTCTCTGTGTCTCTCTCTCTCACTGTTTGTGTGCATCTGTGTCTATGTGTGTGTCTCTCTCTTTGTCTCGGTCTCTCTGTCTCGGTCTCTCTCTTACACACATACACACACACACACACACACACACACACTTTAATTCTCCTTTTTCTTCAGGTCCCCCTTTGAATGCTACCTCCTACAAATCTACAGAGGAGGCACCAAGGGGACTGTCAATGAAGACGTTTTTAGGATTTGTATCTGGAAAAGAAGCTCTACTCACTCATTTTACAGAAGCTGAGGTCCAGGAATGATCATATGCCCTGAGTCACATAATCGAAAGAACCAGGTCCAGGACTGCCTCTCCCACCCGGGTCCTCTATCTCCATATGCAAGTCAATTTCCAGAATGCTGGAAGACTATCTCTTCCCTCCCCAACTCCCTCACTAGCATAGAACAGACTGTAGCTATCTCTTTTCTCTCAGTCCTTCCTCTATGAATCCCTTTATCTAGGGATCAATCAATCAACAAGTATTCATTAAGTGCTGGACACTGGGGATCCTAGGATGAAGAAAGAAACAATCCCTCCTCCAAAGGAGCTTCCATATCAATGGGAGAGGCCCCAAGTACATGTCTAAGTCTGTGCAACGCAAACATGCCATGTTCCCAAAGGGAGGTACCTTTCCTTGCTTGCCAGCTGAAGACTGGGAGCCCATGTCCTGCAGGGACTAGAAATCTGGAGTTTAGGAAAAAGAAAATGGTGGCAAAGTCTCAGCTCTCCAACAGCCCCCTATCATAGATGTTCAGGACACAAGGTAACTGTGTCATCTAGTAATAATAAAAAATAGTAGTTCCAAATTCTGTAACATTTTAAGGTTTGAAAAGAATTCCATATACAGCATTTCCTTTGATCTCTCATAACTCCCTTATGAAGTAAGCACTATTATTTCTTATTTTAAAGATGAGGAAACTGAGTCATAGAAAGGTGAAGTGACTTGCCTAGGGTCCCACAGTCAATGGATGTCTGAGGTGGGATTTAAACCCAGGTAGTTCTGCCACCACATCCAACCCCCTCTCCGTTATTCCACACTAACTTTCATGTCTACCTGTTCACCTGGAATGATAAAGCTCTGAGAGAGGCCACAGGCTTCAACTGGGCCTCATGAGAAAGTCCATGGCTGGCGGTTGTAGGTAAAATTATAAAGCTGGAAGCATTTGTTTCCTATTTTCTAGCTTCTCTTCTGTGTCCTTTCCCTCTTTCCTGTTTTCAAAGCCTTGTCAAAACATGTTCTCCAAAAAGAATATAATAAATTCATTTCTACTATGGCATGCATGGTTGATAAGGCCCAGTGGGTTTTTGTCTTCTAGGGCATTTTCATTTTAACTGCTACCAAAGGGATGAATCTTTACTTGTGGAATATCAGGCACAAACTAAAATTTGTTTGTGGGCTGATTGTATTTTTGTATCCCACTCCACTCCCTTTCTGGAATTTTTTAGATTATTTCACTGGCAGTTGACCCCCACTAGTTTAATCATAAGGTAGGCTACAATAAGAAATATTCTGGATTAGATAGCCTGAGTTTCAATCTACCTGTGTGACCTTGGGCAACTTACTTGCCCTCCCTGGGTCTCAGTCCTCTTATCTATAAAATGATTGCTTCTAGCTCTAAAATCTATGATCATAGCAATCAGCCACATTAAAGTAATCTCCTTACACAGAAGAAACAGACAATAAAGGTTACAGGGTTCCTCCATCCACCCAGTCTTCCATTGTGAAACTTTCCTGCTGAGTGAAAAGGAGAAAATGGACAGACATTGAGAAGGCTGCCTCAGTCGCGGTCTCAAAGTGAATAAAATTTGGGCTGCATTTGGAAAATATTTAAATATGCCAATTTCATCCCTGTTGGGTAATTTTAGAAAACATATAGCTCCAATTCTGGTTTAAAACGTTTACCAAATATGGTTATTGTCATTGTTCATTGGTCTTTTGCTTTTTTTCTTAATACAATTTAATCATGTTTGGTAAAATCATCATCATTACCATCTCCACCACCACCATGATCACCATGCCCATCCAGCCATCCTTTACCAAGTCTTTGAGGCCTAACTCAAACCCTGGCTCTTCAAATAAACCATCCCTGATCACCGCCCCCTCAAGATTTTAGTTTCCTTATCTATAAATGACGAGGTTGCAGTAGATGATGACTAAGGTCCCGTCCTTCCCTAAATCCTTCCAACCCATGAACTCCAAACACCAAAGATCTCTTTTTTTTTTTTAATTTATTTATTTATTTTATTTTACATCATTCATTTCCATGAGATATTTTAGTTTACATCATTCATTTCCACGAGATTTTGAGTTACATATTTTCTCCCCATCTTTCCCCTACCCACCGCCCCAAAACAGCCATTCCAGTGTAGTCCCCCTCCCCCAATCTATTCTCTCCTATGTCTTTCCCCCTCACCCCTCTGACTTTTCGGTAGGGCAGGATGGATCTCCCAACCACAGTGCCTGTGTATCTCAAGTTCCAGTTGGATGTAGTTAATGATAATAATAATAATAATTACATATATATACATATAGATATATATTTTTAACATTTGATT
>CM053586.1:309159606-309193056 GCA_028646515.1 Pseudochirops corinnae | reverse complement strand
TTTCTCCATCTGGCAAAGTCGACTTTTTAAGGCATTCTTCTCCTCATTGGCTTTTTGGGCCTCTTTTGTCATTTGAGTTAATCTATTTTTTAGGGTGTTAATTTCTTCAGTCAGATTGCTGATTCTCTTTTCATGATTTGCTTGTAACATTCTTATTTCTCTTCCCAATTTTTCTTCCACTTCTCTTATTTGGTTTTCAAAATCCTTCTTCAGCTCATCTCTAGCTTTAAGGCAATCTTCATGTTTATTGGAAGCCCCTGGTGGGGGAACTCTGGCTATGCTGTCTTACAGCTCTCTGCCTTGGTCCTTCTTTTCTTCAAAGAAGGAATCTAGGGTTAAATTGCTGTTCTTACCCTGCTTCTTATGCTTATTCTTACTCTTGGTTGGTCAGTCCATGATTTTTTTTTTTAAATCTCTGTGGGGCTCTGCTTCCAGAAGGGAAAGCTCTGTCCCAAATCACTGGGGTCCTCCCGGCTGCCGTAGGTCTCAGGAAGGTGCTGGGTCCCTTTCCCACTTCCAGCTCGCTGGATACAGAAGACTCACAAGACCAAAGCCCAAGACCATGATCTGGATCCAGGCCACTCAACACGAGAGCACTCAGCCTCTGAATGATCGCTTGGTCCTCCTGCAGTCTGTAGGCCGAGGGTGCCGAAGCTGCAATGCGGAGGTGGGTGCAAAACCTCTGCCTTTCACTTTCCAGCCCTGGAGGCCTTTCAGCCAGACTGCTTTTCTTCCCTGATTTCACAAGTACCACTGACCTTGTTTTGAACACTGCTGCAGCTGCCGCTAATCCGCTCACCAAAGGCTCCTTGGCTCCTCCCATCCAGCCGCCCCCGGGGCTCAGCCAGGGCTTCAGGCCAGGCTGGTTTCGGTTCACAGTGCTGATATGGTTCCTCATAGCCGAGCTGACTTTAGTGGAAAGTATATTCGTGTGAGTTTTAGAGTTCTAGGATTAGTTTAGAGTCACATTTTATGGGTATTTTTGGGGTGGCTATGTGAGAGCTGCGATATGTTGCTGCTGCTATGCCGCCATCTTGGCTCCGCCCCCCCAAAAGATCTCTTGCTACAATGAACTTCTACAGTGTTCATGCCTTATAGTGTTCATGTTGTTTAGATTTAGGATCACCAAGTTGTAGATTTTTAGAGCTGAAAGGTACTTCAAAGAGCAGAGCATTGAGCTATCTCATTTAACAGATTAGAAAAGTGAGGCCCAGAGATATTAAGGGATTTGTTCACATTTTTGCCTGGAAGAAAGATGGATTTACATCCAGAAGGACCCAGCTCGAGTTCTGGACCTGATACTTACTGCCTGGGTGACCTTGACCTTCAACTCTCTCATCCTTAGCTACCTCATCTATAAAATGAAAGGACTGAATTAGACGACTTCTAAGGCCCTTTCCAGATTGAAGCCTATGACTCTGTGATAGTGAGCTATTTAAGGGAAAGGACTATGTCTCCTGGCTGATTTTGTTGTTGCTATTGTTTTTTAAGTGCTTTACACAGAGCTTTGTTTATTATCTGGTCATCTCAGTTGTATCCAACTCTTCATGACCTCATTGGGGCTTTTCTTGGCAGAGATACTAGAGTGATGTACCATTTATTTCTCGAGATCATTCATTTTACAGATGAGGAAAACTGAGATGAGCAGGGTTAAGTGACTTGCCCAGGGTCACAGAGTAAGTGTCTGAGGCTGTATTTGAACTCAAGAAGATGAGTCTTCCTGACTTCAGGCCCAGCACTCTCTCCATTATACCATCTAGCTACTCAAGAGCTGCCCTTAACTGTAATAGTAATAATAATTTAAATTATATTATTAATTAAGTATCATTATAATATAATATTTATGTGTTGTATTAATGTCACGTGTTACATGTTATAATAATATTATATAGCATCAAACTAAATATAATAATTATTATAGCTAACATCTATATGAAGGACAGTCAGGTAGTGCAGTGGATAGAGTACTGGGCCTGGAATTCTCTTTTTCATGGATTCAAAGCTAACCTCAAATATAGCTGTCTCATTTAGCAAGTCACTTAACTCTATCTGCCTCAATATCCTCATCGCAAAATGAGCTGGAGAAGGAAATGGAAAATCCCTCCAATATTTCAGCCAAGAAAACTCTGAATGCGGTCATGAAGGATTGCACATGACCCAACAACAAAACCTGTATACAATGTTTTAAGTATCACAAAGCACTTTGTCCCCATTATTTCATGATATCCTTACAACAGTCATGTCAGGTAGACACTACCAATGTCTCTGTTTGAGGGGTGAGGAACCCAAAGCTAAGGGAGGCTGCATGATTTGCCCAGAGTCACATAGCTAGTGAATAAATCAGGATTTGAACTCAAGGTCTTCATGACTCAGAGTCCAAGAGAATAATCCCTTGAACCACCCTAGTTACAGTGGAATCTCAATAAATAATTGATGACTTATTCATTCAGCTCTGGATTCAACAAATCAGTGAAGTCCATTCACAATTCAGTTATCCTCCAGCCCTGTACATTCTTCCACCCCTTTGCTTCTATTTCACTGCTACCTAACCCAAAAACCCTTATCCTGTTCCACTTTCCACAATGATGTACCTCTTTCTCTGCCAGCATCCGGATGAGTCTTCTCCCCCCTTTAAAAAAACAAATTATAGAGATGTTTATAAGTCTGAGCTCTGGGATTTATTTTTAACCTCAATCATAAACTGCTTGCTTTCTACTATAGGTGTAAGCAATTTTGTATGCCATGGGACTTTACCCGCTCAGAGATTTCAATGCATCTGTGCTCTGCCATTCCCACCTGCTCTTTGGTCACCTGTCCAAATGGAAAGTTGAATTTCTGACTCTTTTCTTTTTCTACTTCTGGTATTAGTTTGTCTTTCCCACTCCCCAGCCCCCCCCCCCGAATTCAATCACTGGCTGTGGGTGTCACAAGATCTGAGTCAGAAAGAACCTCAGAAACTAGGCCAAGCTACATTCTCAACAAGAAGCCCCCTCTCCTGAATTCTTTACAAATGGTCATCTCACCTGTGCTCAAAGATCTATCTCTTTAATATGCCCTGTTCTTTACCCTTTCTCCCTCCACCCATTTTGAATAATTAATGTGTTTTTAGCACCTATCAGCAAATGTTAAGAAAGGCACATAAAAATATAATTTCCTTGATATGATAAATGCTGGTATCAGAGAGCTTCCTCTTCCAATGGATGATTCAATCCTGAGGTCCTCTTTCCTGATGCACGAGTCGCTGTCCAAGACCACACCATGAAGAGTCCCCCACACCATGTTCACTTCATTCCTCATTCCATTCCTAACTCCCCAGATGTTTCTCCCTTCTCACCCGCAGTCTTTCCCTCAACTTCCCTATGTTCCATGTCACCCTTTATCTTTTCCCATTTGAGTGTAAACTCCTTAAGGGGAGAGAACTATCCTTTTTTCTTTCTTTCTTTCTTTCTTTCTTTCTTTCTTTCTTTCTTTCTGTCTTTCTTTTCACCTGGTATTTGTATCCCTAGCACTCAGCACAGTCTAGTACATAGTAAGCATCTAATAATTATTCTATCCACTATCTATATCTGTCTGTCTGCCTACTTATTTATCTACTTTAGATGAGGAAAGGAAGAAAGAAGGGAAGCATCTTCTCTGCATTGCATAATAGCCTCTCTATATATAAATATAGATATAGATATATACACATATATATATCTATATGCACATATCTATATCTATCTATACACACATCTAAATATATATATACACACACACACACACACATATATACATATATATATAAAATAGCCTATAGCACTGAGAGGTTATACTATTTCCTTGGGTCACACAACTAATATGTGTACCAAGGGGAACTGGAACATGGGCCAGGTTTCTACCCACTACACCTCTCACTAACACTAGACCAGTGGTTCTCAGCCTGCAGGTTGTGACCTCTTTGGGGGTTGAATGACCCTTTCACAGGGATCACCTAAGACCATCAGAAAGCACATATTTCTGATGGTCTTAGAAACCGAGATACCTCTGCTCTATCCAGCTCCAGGTGAGCATGCCCACATGCAGATACACCCACATATGAGTATTAAAGGGTCACAGTATTAGGAAGGTTGAGAACCACTGCACTAGACCCACATGTTACTAAACCCATATGTATTAAGCCCTTATTGTGTGTAGATCGCTGTGCTGCACTAGGGTGAGAGTAGGGTATACAATGTATAGCTAGAACACAGTCTCTAACCTCATGGAGCTTCCAAGGGCCCTTTTTGAGTCAAATCCTTGAGGCATGCTTTTCCCACTGAAATTTAGTCTGGGATGCTGTCAGCGACAAGGTTTATTCCTTTGGGCCATGAATGGAACATTAACCACATACTGGAGAAAGATACTTACATCTGCCAGCTGGATAGTAGTGATTTTTCAACTCTGCCCCTCTGGAATGCTTCCCTTATTTAGTGTGCTGCAACAAACTTATATGTAATCTTCTCCTGCTTGGTTCTCCCAATCGCCCTGCTTATTGCTTTCAAGTCCTGGCAGGTAAGTGATAGACATGTTGTACCAGTTTTATGCATGTATCTCACACCCTGGGGGATGACATAATGCTCCCTCTTGACCCCTCTGAAGATGGGCACTAAAATTCATCTGGACTTGAATATCTTTTTTTGTCATCCACAGCCTCAAGCTAAATCAACTTTTAAACAACAGCCATAGATAGATAGTCAAACACAGGATTCACATAGTTTTACTCTCAATTCTTCCTCCACGTGAAGAATAAGACTATCCAGTCATATGCCTCTGGAAAACACAATAGATGTGTATTGCATATTCTGGAACCTGCCATGGAAATTAGTTTAGGCTCAGAGAGCAGAGCTTAAGAAAATGTAGAAGTTGCTGCACCTAAAGTACCAGAAGATGGGGAAATCTAATAAAGATAGAGGGCTTAGAATTTAGAGGTCATTACCAAGGGATTCCAGTACTCATTTCATGTATCAGAAGGAAAAGGAGGATGAAGATGGGGATGAGAGATGGAAAAGATGAAGGGAGTTTTATCCCAGGCACCATTGGCATGCAAAAAAACCCAAACAAACAAATATAAAAAAGCTATCCAGTCAAGGGGAAAAGGAGTAAAAATAAATGAAACAAGATAAACACCTAATGGAATATGGAATGCCCCTTCCCAGTAGGTTAGAAAATGAAAAACCCAAATGTTAATTGGTGGAAATCTTGAAGGATAGGACCAGTGGGAAAGATAAGATCATGCAAATTTAGAGCATATGATTCCAAAGATAATGGGTGATTCACATGACTCAATAAATGAAAAACATTTTAAAGTGCTTACTTGTGGCAATCAGTGGGCTAAGCATGGTAGATATAATTAGGAAAGGGAAGACTCTCACATTGTTCATGCTATAATTTGGTGGAACTCATTTTTTAAAAAGTTGAGTTGTAGTGTGATTGTAAAGACTTGGAACCTCTAAAAGATCAGAAATAGGGGTGATGGTAAAACCCAGGAGCCCTCAGGTTACCATCTAATCTGATCTCCTTATTTTACATATATGATTGCTCTTTGGTATTTACTAAATGGTTAGAAATTCAGCCATGGATGATTTTATCATTTGAAGTTGAAAATGGGTATTTAAATTTTGAAACTCACATAATCACAAAAACTCTTCATTAGAAGAGACTTCAGTGGTCAGCTTCTACCTGAAAAAAGAATTCTCTATGATCTTCCCAACAAGAAAGGGGGAACTTACTACCTCCTAAGGCAAATCATAGAAAGGAAGGCAGGAAGGAAGGGAGAGAGGGTGGGAGGGAGGGAGGAACAAAGAAACAGGCATTTATTAATACCAGGCCTGGAGTCAGGAAGACTTATCTTCCTGAGTTCAAATCTGAACTTAGATACTTCCTAGCTGTGTGACTGGGTAAATCACTCACCTCTGTTTGCCTCAGTTTCTTCATCTGTAAAATGAGCCCATGGGGGCAGCTAGGTGGCACAGTCAATAGAACACTGGTCCTGGAGTCAGGAGGACCTGAGTTCAAATACAGCCTCAGACACTTAACACTTACTAGCCATGTGACCTTGGGCAAGTCACTTAACCCCAATTGCCCAGGCTTCTC
The DNA here is from genome assembly GCA_028646515.1 of Pseudochirops corinnae. Classification (NCBI taxonomy): domain Eukaryota; kingdom Metazoa; phylum Chordata; class Mammalia; order Diprotodontia; family Pseudocheiridae; genus Pseudochirops; species Pseudochirops corinnae. Next base: position 309,186,945 of record CM053586.1, on the reverse strand, counting down.
CCCTCCAAAAAACAAAAATTAAAAAAACAAAAAACAAAAAAAATGAGCCCAAGAAGAAAACAGCAAACCACTCCTGTACCTTTGCCAAGAAAACCCCCAAACTAACACTATGTTTCAGGCAGTGTATTCAGTGCTGTGGGTATAAATACAAGAGGAAAAATAGTCCCTTCACTCCAGGAGCTTATCTTACAATGGGGTAAAGCGATACACAAAAGGGAGCTAAAAAGATGTGGGAGGTAATGGGATGAAAGTAGCTTGTGGGGACATGATTTTGAAGTCCACAAAGTCAGAAACAAGTCCTGGAGGGGTAGAAAAGCTGGCCAGCCTGGGCCACTTCACAAAATACAAGCTCCAAGAAGAGTCCACCAGTTGGAGAAGTAAAGGAGCAGCCGTGAGGAGTGATGTTACAGGTAGAAGAAGCTTTAGGGGTAACAGGATGTGCCAAGGCAAAGAGGTCCTGAGGGAAGAGGAAGCAGTCAAGGCATGATTCTAAAGTCTAGAAAATGAAGATCAGAGTGGGCAGGGGAAGAACTCACACTGGACAGACCATGTGTCTCTTAAGATTGCATTAACTCTCTTGACTGCCATATCATAATGTTGACTCATATTAAACCTCTAGTCTACTAATACTTCTTTTATTATGAATTGCTATCCAGCCATGTCTCCCCTATTTTATACTTACAAATTTGATTTATTTCTTAGTCCAGGTGAAAGACTTTACATTTTTCTCTATTAAATTTCATCTTAGTAGATTTAGCCCTATGTTCCAGTCTCTTGAGATTCTTTTGGATCATGTCTCTGATTGTCCAGTGTTTAACCTATCCTTCCTAACATGCTGACCTAACTGCAAATTTGAGAAGCACGCCATTTATTACTTCATTCAAGTCATTGATTAAAAAAATATTAAATATCACTGAGCCAATGACAAATTGGAGAGAAGGCACTCCACTTCAAACCTTCTTCAAATTGATAATAACCACCATTTGTCAAATGCTTACTATGTGCCAGGCAATGTGCAAAGATCTGGGGAAACAAGGAAAAAGCAAAAAATAGTCCATATCATCTAGGAGTTTATATGCTAATGGGTTATAATGCAAAACCACAAATTCTTTGGGTCTAATCATTCGACCAGTTCCAAATCTACTTCACTACTGTTTAGCCTATATCTCTCTATTTAAAGGAGCATGACAGGCTTGTTCAAATGCTTTTCTCATACATACACATATACACGTGTGTATACAAATGTATATTGTATATATGCATACATACACATATACACGTATACATATATACATATACATTTATATGTGCATATCTTCACACACACAGAGACACACAGAGTAAGTGGAGCATTGGAGAATGCCAGGCCTTGAAGACTTTACAAATAGCTCATGCAATCATCACAACAACCCTGGAAGGTCAGTTATATTATTATCTCCATTTTATAGATGAGGAATCTGAGGCAGACAGGTTAAGTAACTTGCCCTGGATCATACAGTTAGTAAGTGCCTAAGGCTAGATTTTAACTCAGGTCTTCCTAACTCCAGGTCTAGAGCTGTACCTCACTAACTAGTTGATTTCAAAAACCACTTTCATTCTTTCAGTAGCCTATCGTATCATTTATCTCTGTTGAATGACTTGAACCTATCAAGGATAGCTCTTACTATCTGCTCATTTACTTTGGATATCCCATCAGTCATAATTATCCTGCCCTTTCCCATCCAAAGATGATTTTTCCATCACAGAAAAAAAGAGAAACTAAACTGTCATCCATTGTCATTTTCTCATCTACTCCTAGAATGGATCCTATCCCTTCTTTTATTCTTTTCACACAGCTAGTAAGTGTCTGAGTAGGAATTTGAACCCAGCTCTTCCCAGACCAAGTCCAGTGCCTTATCTACTACTCCATGCTCTTTTACAATCCCTTCCTGACATTCGGAACTTAGAGTGTGGTTGTCTTAAGGATGCTAGATAAACAGGGCCCTCAAATGCTGGGATGATGACTGAGTCTTTGGGATTGTGTGAGATTATGGTAAGAATTCCATTCTGCTCCAAAGCATCACCCTCCGAAGCAGGGTATTCATTACCTACAAGGTCTGGATGGAGGACCCTCAGAAAAACCTCCTCCCCCATGTACAAAACAGAATGTCTCCCACAGTCTTTCCAAGTGGATTACCAAAAACTCACAGCAACAGCTTTCAACAACCTTAGAGCTTCATTCCTTTGGATTAAAATGCAAATACTTCCAGAAGCTTAACAGAAAAAGTACTTGAGATCATTAACACCTTCCAGTGAATTGGATCATTTCCAAGGGACATAGCTGGCTGAGAAAAAGTTTTAGATAGAGGGAAGAGAGAGGATTAAAGCTGGGGAGCTCGTCAACAGAGAGAAGGCCTGGGGGGAATGGGGGGAAATGCTGGTTAGCAACTTGTAGGCAGCTGGAAACCTAGAGGTAATTTGGGGATGTTCCATTAGGAAGAACTGGGGAGAGAGGAAAGTAGGTGGGAGGGAGCCCACACCACTTTTGCCTAAGGCCAGTAGGAGTCCTGGCCTCCTTCCTGTGACTTTGGGCTGTTAAAAACAATTCTTGACTTTGGTAATTGTTCCTTGACTTTTTTCCCTTCCTTTTCTCTGGCGGGTTTTTTTTTTTTAACAATAATTTAAATTTTTATTAGGTGCTCAGCCAGTATAAATACCCCCATTTGAATCTTTGACACACAAATCAATAGGAAAGTGCTCTCCCCAAGTGGATTCACCAGCATTAGAGAGAGAGAGAGCCTTCAAGCTGCATATTATTTCGACATGAAAACAAGTTGAATAAACAGAACAGACAATTTTCTTAAATAAAACCGCAGCAGCCTCCACAGTTGAGTGAAATAGAATAAGCATTTAGTGTTTTCTTTCTTCTCCCTTTTTAGCTGTTTTGTCCCTCATTTATGTTAAGCAATTTCTTCTTTAGCCCACCCCTCCTCTTCCCATCCTTCAGAGTGGTGTTCTTTTGATGGCAGGAGAAAAAGGAAGCATGAATGGCTCAGAAATTGGCCCTAATATTTTTTTTCCAGGAAAAAACAAAAATAAAAAAATCAAGCATGTTCTAAAACACCATCTGAGATGAAGTTGAGCTAGAGACTCTTAGGGATTGCTGCTGTCCCTATGCTTCTGTGTTTTATTTCTGTCCTCTCACTCAGTCCCTAAGCTTCCCCTACTACTTTTTAGCATCTCCTTGAGCATAGGTGGTAAAGAGAAAAAGGCTGCTCTTGCAAGAAATAAGACATGGTCAAGCCATCTTTGTAATTCTGATGGCCAGAAGGGTTTGGAAACCTATACCACAGCCCTAAGCTGTCCCCTGTGAGTATACTGACCTTTTACTACAAGGACACATCATCATACAAGATTATAAAACCAAAGGCTGTCTGGAAGGGAGTTAGAGATCATAGAATATGGAGCTAGATTAATAATAATAACTGACATTTTTTTATGTATCATCTGATTTGTGCCCCATAACAACCCTATGAGATAGATTAATGAATTCAGAAACTGAGATTCAACAAAATAAAGTGACTTGCCCAAGATCTTGAAGCTAGTGTTACAGGAGAGATTTACACCCAGATCTTGCTGATTCTATCCACAAAGTCATGGAATCTCCAAGGTTGTATAGTTGTTCATCCTTCCTTCTTGAAGAGGACCAATGACCTCAGAAGGGTGATGTCTTGACTTGCAAGTGAATTGGATTTAAGTGAGGGAGAACTGTGCAAAGTCAACATCCTCACTCTCTCCTCCAGAGCCATCTGGATCTAGTGGAGAAATATAGCACAGGAGATGGCCCCAGATGTAGTGGGAGATCTTGACCTTTTTAAGCTAAGGTCTTTCCCAGGTCCCAGTTTATGTAGTCTATTTTTCCTTTTCCTTTACAGATGAGGACACTGAGGACCACAGAGATATAAGTGACAAGTATTGTAGGGCATAAGCATAAGGATTGGACTTCTGATATCATCTATATAAAGAACTTCCCAGTGAGGAAACTCCCTCTACTAATGTAGGCCAGTACCTTCTCTATAAGAGTCTGAGAGAGTTGCCTTGAGTACTGAGAGATAGTGAGTTGTCCAATATTTCTTGGAGAGCAGAGGTTCTCAAACTTATTTGGCCTAAGGCCCCCTTTAAAAAAAAAAAACTTACTCAGCACCTCCCTGGAAACCAACTTTCTATAAGCCCTTAACAATTTTTTTGAAATTTGCATCATTTCAAGATAAATACAATTTTTTAAAAATGACACATCCTAAATTAAATAATTTATTGTAATATTTGTGGGGTTTTTCTTGCATTGAAATTTTGATGATGCAATATTGAGTCATGTAACCACATAGTATCATATTGTCAACAAGTCATTACATGCACATATTCCTGCCAATGCATACTGGATTCCAAACAATACATGTCACACTTTCCTGCCAATACTTGCTTGTTAAGACCTGTTGGCGGACTTCACCACTGATGAGTTATAACTTACATTTTGTGTGTTTATTTGGAAAATAATGTAATCACTATGACTTTAATTCTGTTACACAACAGATGAAATATGTATGAACAGTTTTTCAAAATTCTCTTCCTTCCTTATGTTCCCACCACCTCCTTATTTTTTCCAATGCCCCCTAATTGCACCCAAGGTACTACCATACCCCTGGATCATTCCAGTACCCCTCCCTTGAGGGTGGCATCACCTACTTTGGGAACCTCTGTCCCATTAAAAAGAATAAGTCTAGAGTCTCTAAAGACCATCTCTCTACCACTGTCATGAGGTAACTTCTTCTCCTTGAAGGTTCACACCATCAACCTATATAACATACCAACTACATCCTTATCATAATATAGTAGGATCTAGGCCACCCACTCTCTCTCATTTCTCAAGGAATTGAGTCCCTAAGCTCACAATTTTCTTTTTTATCCCAGACCCTATCATCATATTTATGGACATATTAATTCCTCCTCAAACATCCTAGCCTTCCAATTCATGGGCTTCAACTTCTATAATCCCCATCTTCATTCTATCTCACCTACTCACAGTACCTTAGTTTTCTCCATTACTTATAACTATGCTATTACCATGACTAAAAACTCTGAAATTTCCATTTCTAATCATATTCTACCAATCCATCTCTTGATGTGTCTAGTTCTCCTCAACCTATCTTTCACCCTAGCCTTGACCTTGAGTTGTATGTTCCTTCCTTATTCACCCAGTCTATTATCACCTTGGCTGTGGCTTCACTTTCTTCTCTTCAGACAATCCAATATAGATGATGAATTCTACTATAAACTGTCCTCCAACCTTAAACCTTTTGCCCTCTTTTCTGACTCTATTTCATTCCCTACAAGCCATTAAATCTGGACTACCCACACCACCCACCTTCCCTTCTCCTACTCCTGTACTGCTGAGTGGTGACAGACTAAGTCACACAACCTTGACCATTGGACTGGTAACAAATTATTATTATCTCACAGTCACAGAACAAACCTTTTATTCTACCTGGAATCTATCCTACTTCCTTCAGTAGATGTTCCAAACTTTCATCTTTCTTCAAACCCCCTATACCTCCTACATACCAACCTATTCCCATATAACCTTATTTCTTATTTTTACTGAGAAAATTAAGCCAATTTATTGTGAACTCCCTCATCTGCTTCACTCCATACTTCAAAAACCCTATGCCTCTCTTCATCTATCTTTTCCTCCTCTGTTCTAATGTCAGAGGAAGAAGATCCTTTCTACTTGAAGTAAGTAAAAATACTCTTCCATGTACTAACATTCAAATCACTAGCCTTTCTAAACTCTTCCACAATAAATTAAATTTCAGAAGAGAAGTCATTTTTTTAAAAGTGCGACATTGAAATGATGGTGACCAAAGGCCAGAGTTCAAGAAACGAGGTGAGAAACAAGGGGACCAGGAATAGAAAAGATAGCCTGGGAATAACTAGCGGAATGTAAGCTGCTTGGAGCTGGGGCCTGTTTCCTTTAAACCTTTCTGTGTGCAGGCCTACCATAGAGTCTAGCACTTAATAAAGAGATTAATTGGATTGGAGAATTCAGGGAAGTTAAGGGATGATGGAAAAGTATATAAAATTGGTCCCAGATAATATAGGATTGATGAGATCTGAATTCATCCTCAATTGTCTTGTGCTGTGGCATTACTGTAATATTATTCTAATCCTGGATTCAGAAACACACTCACTAATTTACTAATAATAACAACGGCTGACATTTATTAATGTTAATAGCTCACACAAACTAGCAGAAAATAGGTATGGGGGGCAGAGAACAGCAAGGAACAGCCCAGGAAAGACAAGGCTTGAATGGATGAGATAGCAAGGTAAGGTCACAAGAATTTATTTCAGCATTTACTATATCTGGGCCACAGTTGGGACTCAGTACTAGGAATACATGTACAAGCAAAACAAAAAGTCAGTCCTTGCTTTCAACCAGCTTATATTCTAATGGGAGAAAATAAGATATAAAAAAGACAGAAAAGTGAGAGAAGGAAGGAGAGAAATGAAGCCTCACTGGGCATAGTTTTGAAATTGGGGAAATCAAGGGAAGAGATAATGAATATTAACCTGCCTGGGATTCTCTTCAAAATAGAGGCCCTAGGAGAAACTTACCAATGGGAAAAGGAATAGGCCTGGTGGAGGGATATTCTGTTGGAGAAGATTATTGAGGGAAGTTGTTTCCAATTATTTTTAAGGTCTGATATCACAAAGGGGAGGTAGCATGGAAGGAGGCAAAGAACATGACTTGCCATCAACAGCTCTGGGTTCAATCCTTTTCTCTGCTGGATACTGGGTGACCTTTCACAAATTACTGAGTCTCCTTTCTAAAAAAATGGAAATAACACTCTTTGTCATACTGACTTCACAGAATTGTGGTGAGGAAAGTGCTTAGTAGCCCTTGAATAATGATATATGAGTTATTATCAAGAAGGTTAGACTTGCTTTACATAGCCCCAGAGGGCAGGATGGTGACAGCTGCAAGCTACTTTAGGGCACATTTCTGCTGAGATAAAATTTTCAAACAGCTAAAACTATGCAAGAGTGGGATGGGCTAATTTGGGAGGTAGTGAGTTTTTCATCTGTAGAAGTATTCAGTCTGAGACTGAAAGACCACTCATCATAAATCAAACAAGCAATGTATATTAAGTGTTTTGCAAACCTTAAAGCACCATATAAATTGATGCCACTGGTGTGTGGAGGTAGAGGGCAAAGTGGGTAGAGATTCCTGTTAGAATAAATGACCTCTGAGGTCCTTTCTGCATTTTCCATTCTTTCACTCTTAGGGGAGGGTAGTTTTTTGCTTTTCTTTGTCTCCACCTTATTTGACCTCTTCCAAAATTCCAACCCCCATGCATTGCCCTAACCTGGCCCTTGTCACCATGATGGAAAAGAGAAGAAATACCAGCTATGAATCATAGGATCTCAGAGGAGAAGAAATGATCTCAGGGGTCATTTATTTTAAACTGTCCTTGAACAAGAACCACTACACCACCACCACCATCACCATCATCATCATCATCATAGCTAGCATTTCTATGGCACCTACTATGTGCCAGGCACTGTGCTAAGTGGAATATAAATATTATTTCATTCGATCTTTTCCAGGACCCTGGGAAGCAAGGGCTATTATTATTCCCATTATTCCCATTTTCAAAAAAAATCTATGATTTAGAGCAATCCCCTCTTCAACAACCCCTTACAATTAATCATCCAACATTTACATGAAGAAGTGTAATAATGAGTTTTACCCCATAGAAAAATGAGCCTGGTAAAAACTACAATTTTCCTAGCCTTGATCCTACCACCAAATTTATTTCACTGCATGACTATGGGTCAGAATGGAACATAAGAGGTAATCTAGTCTAATTCTTTCATTTTACCAGTAAGGAAACTGAGGTCCTGGAGGTAAAGTGATTTGCCCAAGGTTTTCATGAAGGAAGATCAGGGTGGGACTTGATCCCAAGTACTCTGATTCCACAGTCAGTGAGTGCCCTTTCCATGGTAACTGCTACCTCTAAGGCATATGGTCAAAATCAATTCAATCAATTCAGTAATTTTAGACCAAATCCCATTTGCCAGAGTAGTTATATTACAAAGCATGTGGCAGGAATATAGCTTCAGACTGTCAAACTGGGTTACCAGTGGTCCATAAGACCAGGTCTCAGTGTCTCACAGGGGGAGGTTAATGTAATGAGTATCTTCATTAAGAGAAAAGACCTCATCAATCAATTTTGGCCCCCTGAACAGAGTACAAAAGAAATGTAGCCTCAGTAGCATGCTGGAAAGGAGCCACTTGTGGGGTGGGCATGGAAACTCACCTGGGTGGGTAACACACCAAATGAGGCCCAGAAGTCCCCACCCCAGTCTCCCAGATAAATGCAGAGGACAGTAACACTGGTCTTTCATGCTTACTAAATTAAGCTGATAAAATAAGAAGGGAGAAGAGCAAGAAAGAAAGAGAATGGGAGGCAAGCTCCCTCTTTGCATTTTAATAACTCATGCCTTTGTCTCAAACCATTTTTAATAAGAGATGGACTGATACTGACTTTTTCCCCTATAGTACTGATCAGTGACCCAATCAGCACAGGGGACCCAACCTTTGGAGTACTGAGTTGGCCTGTCTCTTTCACCTCCTGGAAGTACTAAGGGAGCCTAGGGGGATGCAGAAAGGGGTGGGGGAGATAAGGCAAGCTGGAATGTTGCTGTAAGTTAGACTTTACCCCCAAGGTGACAAATGAATGCTTACACTTCTGGGATGAGCTGGGAACCTTCTTCCAGTATGATCCTTTGGTGAAAAGGAGGGCTACCATCTTTTACCATCCTTCCTTTTTTTTTTTCTTTTTTGGTCCTAAGCTCTACCCAGCCTTACTAGCTATACTACTTCTATACCCTCCAGATCCACCACAAACTGTACCATCTGACCTATAGATGAAGAGGCCCTAAGAATGTCTGAGTCTTGCCATCAGTTTCACTGCTGCACCCTTAAGTATTCTGGGCCTTTCCACTGGCTGTCCCTGCATTTGAATTCTGTTAAATGCATTGTCTTCTCCAGTTAGAGAATATGGACTGCACCGATTTTCATTTGTATCCCCCAAATTAGAACATCTCTTAATAAATGTATTTTCATTCATGCAATCAAGAAGGGCTTTTCTTACTGCAATCCTGGGCCTTCTGTCACATCTCGTTGACCTTCTAAGGACAAATGGAAAGGAAAAGAGAAGGGGAGGTACATCTACCTCCCTAGAGAGAATGTCTGCCCTGGAGAAGCGGCTACCGACAAACAATCCAACAACAATAAAAGCTTGCATTTATGCTTCCAGTTTGCAAAACCTTTTGCATGGATTATTTCATGTGACCCTCACAATGATCCTGGGAAATAGGCACTATTGTTGACCCCATTTTATAAATCAGGAAACTGAGGCTTTGGGAGTTAGATGACTTGCCTAGGGTGACAGAGCTAGTAAGCGTGGAAGACAGGATTTGAACTCAGGTCTTGACTCCAAGCCAAGCATTCTATCTACTATACCATTTAACTGACCCTAGACATTAATCCCATCGGGTAATGGTATCATTTGCAGCCCCTGGTCCATGATCTTGTATAGCTAAGTTTATTCAGATGCTGGAAAGGTACCAGATAGGTATTGATAACACCCTCCCTCCCAAACTTAATCCTATGAAAATGTTAGTTCTCACTCTGTTAGCCAAAATTCCATACTTCCAATATACCGAGAGGAGTTAGGTGGCCCAGTACGTAGAGCACAAGAAATATCTCCCAGCGTAGTTGTGAGGATTCAATGAGATAACATGTAAGATACTTTGCAAACATTAAAGTGCTATATAAATGCTAAATGTTATTACTATATTTATTGCTCATATAGAAGCCTTCCCAGGAACAATGAGAACCAGTGGTAAAATTTGATGGAGATGTCAGACGTGCCTCTCTAATCTCTTCTGCCAGGGAGACTGAGCCTGAGGTGGAATAGATCCCTTGAATTAAGGGGCTCTGAGCTGTGGTAGGGGCTAAAGCCAGTGAGTCTGGAATCAACATGGTGAGCTCTCAAGAGCAAGGGGAGCAATAGACTACTTGAGAGGGGAAGGGTGCAAAACAATCTATGTTGAGAATTGAGCCAATCAGTAATGGGATTGGACCTGTCAGGGGGCACTGCATTTTGGGAATAGGAGGGGAAGGAAAGAAAGAGAAGGAATAGGGAAGGAAGAAAAGTGAAATTAGGCTAGAGAAGAGGGTTCAAGTATTATAATTAACCTATATGACTAGATTACACATAAGAGAATCCTAGTAAAGTTCCCTTGGATCTTCCTTGTGTCTCCTTAACAAGGTATTGATCCCTTGACAAGGCTAGTTCCTAGATAAGAACTCTTTGGGACTTGGGTAATACCCTTGCCCATGTTTAATTTATTGTTTTGCAGTTAATTCATGCACCCAGGTTTAGCCTTTAAAGGACAGAACACAGACCAAGAAACTAGAGGATTAAAGCTGGAAGGAAAGGGGGTTATACTTAAGAGAGCAGATTTGGTTCTCTCAAGAAAAGTACATTCATCTATAGGCTTCTCCAGGGAACCATGTGATCTCAGGAAAGGAGGAATTATGAGATGCCAGAGATGACAGTAGAAGAAGACAGCACTGGAGAAAAAATAGAAAGGAATTCCTGGATCAAACTAGGAGCTTCAAGAATGCAAACTAGCATCAGTGAAGTGAGAATAGTTTCTAGCCTTCTAGAACAAGTGAAGAATGCTCCCCAAACCAAACCTCCAGGACCCAATGAAAATGTTCCTATGCTAAGGGAGATCTAAAGTCAGGTAGCAGTAAGAGACAGAGCGCTCATTTTTGTATACCATAATGCCAGCCCTAAACCTAGTTTAGGAAGCAAAGCTATAGGCTCACCCTTGATGTTTCCTAGACTGTTAGGGTCCAGGAAAGGGTGTCAACTCTCTATAGTCCCTAAGTTCTTTTTCCTTGTTATGGCAGGGGGTGGGCAGACAAGCCAGGGTGGAGGGTCAGACTATATATATATATATAGCAGTCTAACAGGGAAACTGTATAAATTCCAGGGGAAGTAGACCTGTAAACTGAGGAAGTGGCTGATTTGACTGTTCAATAGCCCTAAGTAATATCCCCTTGGATTTCAGAAAGTGGGGAAAGGCAAGGCAAGATCTCACACCATTGTAGTATTACAAATTTGGAGTACACTATAGATGTCTGGGGATGGTACAAGCTCACTAAAGAGAAAAGAGAGAGACTGCCTGTGGGCTCAAGTGTGAGATTTTGCATTTTTTTTGTCAAACTGGATAAAATCTGTCCTATAATCAATGCTATATCAAACTAAGCACTCTCAAGGGAACTAAATCATTTCTCTAACTTCTACAGGTGAAGACCTAGCCATGAGCCAAATTTCAGTGTCCCCAAGAGAAACATTGGATAGGGGAATGACACAATGAGCAATTATTTTGAAATAACCACAACAAGAAACCTGTTCTGTGTTTTCCAGTTGTTAAGGGCTGTTTTCCAATGGCTCAATTATTAATTTATGTGTTGAATTATTCAATTATTTGTGCATGCCAAAATACCCTTCCCCTCTTCTTTTATCTGTCTTCTTAAATGGGTGTACAAAAGCTGATTCTTTGACTTTCTCCCTGTGGTACACTGGAATGAGCACTGATAGAATATGATCTGTGAGATATTGCACAAGTCAATGTAAGCTCCCTGACCCTCAGACTCCTTATCTTTAAAATGAGACAGTTGGACTATAATGATGACTCAGCTCCCTTCCAGAACCAGATCTGATTCATAACTATGAGTCTAAATCAGGATCCTAGGATTCATTCCCATTCCTTTTAACTTTAACATGGTGTTAACCATGACCATCTTCAGCATATAGCATTTATATAGGATCTACTGTGTGCCAATAACTAAACAAAAAACTTTACAAACGTTAATTCATTCAGTCCTTGCAACAACCCTGGGAGGTAGGTGTTTTTATTAATTTTTATAGATGAGCATACAGAGAAGATAAGTGACTTACCCAGTGTCACACAGCTAGTAAATGTCTAAGGCCAAATACAAACTCAGTTCTTCCTGACTCCTGCCTAGCACTCTAGCCACTACACCATTAGCTGCCTACCATCCCATAAAATATCAACCAGTTGGTAGTAACTTCTTACTGCTATGTCCATCACTGTAATAGTCATCATGAGTAGATATTTGAAAAGTATTATGACATCTTAGATAATGAGCAAAACCTGAATTCAGAAGACCTGGGTTTAAATCATGACTTTAACAATTAGTTGTGTGACATTGACTAAATCTTTACTGCCACCCTCAGTTTCATCATTCATAAAATGGGAACAATAATACCTGATTTTACCTACATTAAGGTGTAGTCAGATAGTATACAGTCTAGTACCCTAGAACCAAGAGGAGATTAACTGCCTAACATCAATAAAGCACTAGCATTTCCTCCAAACTTTTTTCCCCCTAAAGCCAAGCCAAGAGTTGTTTGATGCCATTTGTTTTTGGAAATGCTTCCTTTCTCTCTCCCTGTCTTTAAACAACTCTTGGAGAAAATGGGCATTCTTTTTCATTTTTGTGTTTGAATGCTTCCTTTTCTCAGATGATCACAAGACCTTGCACTTCTCTCACAGAGCTGGTATCCTCTGATGAGCTGAAGCTGGGTTGTACATGGACATACCCCCACAGACTTACTTTCCAGGGGAGAAATGCAAAAGACTTTGAATTGATCTGTACCTCATCTATAGATACAGATGAGGTCTTTTGCTTTTTACAGCAAGTTTCACCAGCATTAAACTTCATTTATACCTCTATAAATATATACAGCATTGAACGAGATGCTTTACTGCAGAATTTATAAGTTCTATCTATCTGTGGCACTGACTGGGTTGAGCTGGTGAGATAGCCCTTTTATAGACTGCCTTGGCCTCTGCCCCTTTCAACACAGCCATTTATAGGATTGGGTTTCATATATTCTATTCTCTCTTTCCATGGATCAAGACTCTTTATCCCCGCCCCCCCCTCCCGCTCCGTTCTGGGTCAGATTTTGGCTTTCCTATCAATTTTCTTTACATGCTCAGAAATGTACATTTACATACAGAATACCGGTGTCCCGATACGCTTAGTGCCATTTTAAACAATAGTAGCTTTAAAAGTCATGAAGACTCTGCAAAACTATATATACACTATACCTGTGAGTTGCCTGTAACACTAAAAGATTACATGACTTGTCCAGGGTCTAGCTCTGAGGCTAACTCTCCATGCACCACATCATGCTGACTCTGACTTGCACATAGTAGGTACTGAATAAACCAGTCCTGTGGGGATCAAGTCTATTCACTTACTTAGTGAATAGTTCCTATATTCTTTATCTCACCAAGGCCCTGTTCAGTTCAAACATGCCACAGAAGCAAAATTCTCCTTTTCTTGCTCAAACCCTCTGGGATGAGGGCAGAATATTGCAATGGGGACAGAGAAGTGGCTTCATGTTTATATACACATGTTTGTGTGTTTTATATGTGCATTTTATATATGTTATGTATAATACATATATGTATATTATAAAATTGACTATATAAATATATAAAATATAAATATAATATAAATATATAAATATGATTATATAAATATATAGAACATTATAATTCCTATATAGAATATATTTAGAGTGAGTCTAAAGATTTTATATACATATTATATGTATTATATTGTATATACAATAAAGACATAGATTAGAGAGAATAGTTTTTACAATATGCAAAATTCATACAAAGAAAATATAAGGCAACTTCTATAAAGAAGAAACTAGCAGCTGGGGGGATTAGCAAAGGATTCCTCTAGAATGAGTCACATGCTGAGTTTTGAAGAAAATTGGATTCTAAGAGGCAGACGTGAGGAAGGAGTGCAAGCATTCTAGGCATGAGGGACAGCCAACGCAAAGGCATGGAGATAGGAGATGGAAGGTCCCATGTGAGAAACAGTGAGAAAACTCATTTCCTGTACTATGGAATTCATGAAAAGAATTAATATATGATCAACTCTGACTTATAACTACTTGTGTTCTCAAAGCCAGGCAGACCAGACTGGAAATGGAACAAGGAGTATCAGGTGACCTGGCTCCCCACACCTGTGTGATGGCCCCAGAGGCACCGCTGGCCTTGATGTTGACAAGATCAGAGAAGAGATCAGAAGACACTGGAACAGGTCAGGCTAGCAAAACTGACTTATTAGAGTGTGTGTTTTACTGGAATCCATTTAGACAAACAGCCCGTACACAAATACCAGTTCTCGGTGCTCGCAGATTGCACTGTTTACAATACTTCACGAGGCAGGCAGCATCTTCTCTCCAGACGCTCTTGCTGGAGATAAATTCAAGGTAATCTATATAAACTCCAGCCTTTGCAATTGCACCCAGTCCAGAAACTCAAACAATTACTCGAGACCAGCCAGGAGGTGGCTGTTAGCTGCTCTTCTTATATAAAACATAATTATAAGGGAAAGGAAGAGGTTTCATAAATAAAGCACAGACTGGCAGAGGAACCACAAGGGCAGGGGAGATGGAGAAAAGCCTAAGAACTGAAAGAAAACAGGATTCAGAAGCTGATCCCAGGCTGAGTGGATAAATATGGCCAAGGCCCCATGTCCCTTTAATAAGACCCAAGTTCATTTAAGCCGGGTACAATTTTCGGGTAATTAATTGGCAGAAAGAGTTTTCTTTAAAAAAAAAAAACTTGCTGAAGGCATAAGGGAAAAAAATATCCAACAACAACAAACAATCGGTGATATAAAACCCAGGCCAGCCCAGCCCATTAGTGCTGGAGGAGAATATAAAATCCAGGTCAGCCCAGGCAATTGTTCACTGAGTTGATCTAAAATGCCAAGTAACCTGAAGCTGCTGTTAGTGCCTGGACCACACAAAATGCCAATGGGCTGAGGGCTTAGTTCATGCAGAGAGAAGGGAAGAGAGATAGCAACTCAGGCCCTCAACATTCTGGGAGTATAAAAGCTATGTTCGCTTCAAGCCATTTCAAGCAACATTCATCAAATACCTACTAACAAGGCAGAGTACTGGGCCCTGGGAATACCGAGACAACAGAGCAGTCCCTAATCTCAAGGAACTTCTGATATGGTATGATGTCCTGTAATATGATATGACATGACATAATATTGTATGACATATGATGTGATGAATAGAAGACCCAAGCAAAGTGCTTTAGTGTGAAGAAGGAGAGAATACTTTCAAGTTGGGCAACTAGGGAAAGCTTTAGAGCAATGATAATTCCTAAGTTGAATCTTAAAAGTATAGATCAATGGTTCTCAACCTTGCTAATGCCATGACCCTTTAATAGTCATATGTGGGCATATCTACACGTGGGCGGACCTGCCTGGAGACAGATAGAGGAGCAGTGTCTCGGTTCCTAACACCATCAGAAATATATTTTCTGATGGTCTTAGGTGACCCCTGTGAAAGGGTCATTCAACCCACAAAGGGGTCACGACCCACAGGTTGACAACCACCGATATAGATCAATAGTTATTCTTATTATAATCCCTAATATGTATATAGTGCTTTAAGGCTACTCTTATACATATTATCTCATTTGATCCTCTCAGCAACACTGTAAGATGGGTAGTATTAACCTCATTTTCCAGATAGGGAAACTGAGAAAGACAGACATTAAGTGTCTGAAGCAGGATGTGAGCTCTGGTGTTTCAGACCCTAGACCAGCTTTCTGTCTACTAGGCCATCTTGCTGCCCTAGAATTTTAATAGGCAACAAAGTGAAGAAGTACAGTGAGTTATTATTTTGGAAATGATGAAAATCAAAATAAGCAAATGTTTATTTAGTATCAACTATGTGTAAGTCAGAGTCAGCATGATGTGGTACATGGAGAGTTGGTCTCAGAGGCAGACCCTGGACAAGTCACTAAATCTTTCAGTGTTATAGGCAACTTGCTAAGACCCTAAGTTGTAGAGAAGGTGCTACCTGCGTTGGTAGAGGGAGATTCCTCCCCTGGAATTCCCTGCAGGGATGAAATCACAGGATTGGTTTAAAATAAAAAATGGGCAAGGAATGAAAAGGAAGATGTTTTTCCCCAGTTTGGTAGATCTCATAAATATGAACAGAGTTGAAATAAGATGAGATTTAAACATCAGATTGAGATAACAATAAAAGACAATAACAACAATAATTCTTAATATATGTATACCTATATATACATTAATATATAGTAATTTACCAGTTGCAAAGTACTCTCAGGACAACTATACTACGACACAGAGTGAAAGCATTATCTTCATTTTATAGATGAGGAAACTGAGCTCTAGAAAGATTATGTGATAGCCAAGGTCACACCTCTAATTAATGTAGAGCTGGGACTTGAACCCATGTCTCCTGATCCCAAGTTCATGCTCTTTCCATGACTTGTTTCAAGGAATGACCTGAGTAAATCACCAGATGATTGGTACAGGCAATAAATAGCATAGGGGATAGGCCTGTGAGGCAATATAAGAGAATAGACAAGTCAGGCTTGGAGGTTCAGTACCTGCCATTTCTGCCCTTAAGTCCTCAAGGAGTATCAGTTGATGAATAGTTTTGCTGAGTTATAACATTCTAGGCACTTGAAGGCAGGCAATTACTCCCTGGGGTCACTCTTCAGATCTTTTTTTCTTCCCTATCTCCCTTATATTACAAGGGTAGGGGATATTGTCATGATCAGGTTCAATTTTGAAGCCTGCTGACCCTAGAGTATCTTGTTCCATGCGAGGGCAGACGGCATTATGGTAACTGAGTTGTGTCAGAGCAGGATGGCTTCTATGAGAATAATAAGGAACCATTGCCAGAATCAGTGCTAGAAAATAGGGTAGTACTCTCTCTAGATGGGCATACTTCTTGACTCTGTTATCTCTAGTTAGATCCCTTACAAAGCTTATGAGAAGTGAGTTATCACTTTCTTCAACAGTAGCATGAGGCAAACCTAGGTCTCTTGATACTCCCAGCCAGATTTCAATCAAAGATCCCAAGACACCCTCAGCTATGTGGAACTTTTCTCTATATAGGCATCACCTAAGGTCCTATGTGAACCAAGTCTATTCCTTTCCTTAGCCCTGGTTGCCATACTCCCTATCTCACCAACGCTCACCAATTGCCCTGTTCAATTCAAACATTCCGCAGAAGCAAAGTTCTCCTTTTCTTGCGACAGTCCTTCTGAGATGAGGGTGGAATATTGCTGTGGAGAGAGAGAAGTGGAGACAAGGACAAGTGAGAGTTGGCTATTCCAGCTCCCTTTGGCCAAGTCTCTCCTACAAATAACACTGAGTCACCCAGAAGATGTCTTAAGCAGGTTTTAGCAAATCAATGACAGCCTACTATAGCAGGTCTTGTTTTTCCCCCTCCATCAAATAGGAAAAAACGTCATTCTTTTAGGACATGAAGGTTCACAAAATGGTTTCTTTGCAACCTCTAAGTTATGTAATGCAGTATTACAAGTATATACCCATTTTTGTGGATGAGGAAACTGAGCCACAAAGAGATTAAAAGACATGCCTAGTATCCCCCAAAGGTAGGAATTATAAGAGCTGCTATTCAAGCTCAGGCCTTCAAACTCCGAAACCAGTTCTTTTTCTACTACATCATGGTGCCTCTCCTTAAGTTGTTCCTTGGTTGTAATAGCAAGAGAGGAAGTTAGGCTTAATGTCATTGCCAGAGTCATTCCTTTTCTTAAACCGCTTATTTTTAAGAGTCCGCAGATGTCTTCCTATCTACAGAGTTAATAACCATTATTTAAAAAAAAAAAAAAAAGAAATAAAAAACTACAACAATTAACTCTTCCTGAGTAGAAAAAAAATCTGGGTTGCATGAGTCTTCATTATCAACATCAACATAGTAGGCAGAGCTCAGGATCATCAAATGAAAAAGGATAACCACCCCGTATACTCCTGAAAGTTGTGGGGAGAGCACCCAGGGCCACCCTAAGGGTGGTACAACTAGGATTGTGCCCTTACTGTGGAAGTTTATATCTCCCCAGCTCTCCTATCTTGTTGGAGAGCAAATTGGCAATGGAATGGAGGGAGATGAAGTTGAAAGGAAAAGGGTGAAGATTGTCTCCCTCACCCTCCTACATATAGGTACTTGTTTTGTTCAGAAATGTTTGAAATTTTCAACTTAGTAGTAATCACATTAATTAAATTCCAGTACAAAACCATTCTCCAGTGCATACTATATAGGTACCTATGAGGCAATGGGAGCAGGAACACACAAATTTACAGAAATATAAGGTATATGTATGAGGGATTCCCTGAGGCAACTCCCTCATATATAACTTTGGACATAAGTCAGAGAGAGTTGCTTGGGATATAAATACTAACTGTCAGAACAGGATTTTAACTCATGTCCTCATGATTCCAAGCCCAAAATTCTATCTGGTCCCCCTCAATACAATTACAGGAATGAGAAATAGATTTTTAAAATGCATGTCCATAAGTTTAAAGGCTTATTGTTTAAGGGAAGAAATTTTCATCATGAAAGAATATTTCCTTGAATCCTCTCAACTTAAGCCATGATTTAGTTTAGTCAGAGATTGGAAACATCAGATTTTTTTTCATAAAAGGGTATGGCCCTAGGACATCCACCACTTGGTCTTATTTAGTTTGCATTGGTTTTATGGGTTTCTATATAAATTTCTTCCAGGGTTTCATGAAAAGCTGCATTGTGAACCGCTACTAAGCTCTCCTTACTTCCATAAGGTTAGTGGTGTGGCAACCTATATTCTTCTCCATGAAGTCTCAGCAACAGTACAAGATAAAATAGAGTCATCATGGAAAAGCACTACATAGAGCTTCCTTTCAATTTTCCAAGAGTTGAGTTGAGTCCCTAACTCAAGAAATCCTACTGAAACCTTGAAGTGATATGGAAGGGGAACAGTGAAGAAATACTATTAGTAAAGTCCCTGATCAGGATTGGGAATACTGTCTTCATCCTTGTCACTGTTCCCACATACACATTTGTACCCTGTTGACTCTGAACTTCCAAGGTCTCCAAAGAAAAGCTAGGAAAGGACATGGGGAAGCAGGATCTTGTTCTATGTCTGGTACTCATAGATATAGCAACCTCAGCAAAGCATTGACATCTTCTGGTGACTCCATTTGCCCATTATAAAGGGAAACAGAATTATTCTCAGCCTAACAATCAAAGGTAAAGGAAGGACATATGAAGAGATACCTGAAAGGAACTTGCATTTCATATATATTCCTAGTTAAGGGATCATAGGATCATAGATTTAAAATGGGAAGGTACTGTAAAGATACTCATAACTCCTTCACTTTATAAATGAAGAAACTGGGCTTAAAGAAAGTTATGCCCATGATCAATACAACTAATAAGTACTAGATGAAATTTAAACCCTTCTCTACCTCTCTCTAAGTCCAGCATACTATCCACTACACATTGAATCTTCTCTTAAGACTTGCCTAATGGGGTGGGGGGAGCTAGCATGAGAGTTCATCTGTCCACATTTATCTTGTCTATTTTTCCCCAGTGGATCATAGGTTTGGTGATCACAGATTGATCTATTGCCTCAGCTCATCCACAAATGATACAAAGATGGCATGAGTTTGCTCAGCTGGTCAAATATTCAATGTCGCAACTATGGAGTTTAAAAAAAAAAAGTCTATGCGGTCTCCGTTCAACTTGTGAGGTATGCTTTTCCAAAAAGGCAAAATCTAAAAGTGTTACAATCCAGTAACAAGACACATGGGAAGCCCTTTGGCCCCTCTTGATCTTGTTCAGCCTTCACTAGTGGTGTTCATAAATACAACCAAAACCATTCTTTCTGTGTCCAATGTCATTGTCTACCAAGAAACCATCTAACACCATAGATGTTCTAAGATTATGCTCAGTATAACTCAGTAACTACCATTTTCACATAATTTAAAATGTTCCCTTAAAGTCCAGGGACCTATCAGGCATGACTCTTGATTAAGTACAAGATACAGCAAGGACCATATTGAGCCAAAACCAAAGCTGCCTGATTGATTGCTTGAGGGAATAGGACAAGATCCAGCTTGTCCCTTTCTCTATCATCCTCCACCATAAGATCTTTATCTATGGGGGCTGAACTTTCCCGTCTCCAATAACTCTAAATCAACCCAGTATTTGAAAGAGGTCTCTGAATAATGGAAAGGCTCTGAAAACACAATCTCTAAAATAGAGACTTGATGCGAGGAAATGGGACCCATGAAAGAAGAGATGCTTTGGTGGGAGTGAGGATAGAGGGGAATACTGCTGGAACCGTTAGCATTCTGTTCTTTGCTCTGCCTTCTACTGTTTCAGAGAAGGAAAGCCTATCCAATTCCATAACTGCCATCTACAGATTCTAAAGCACAGAGCGCTCATGGATAAAAAAAAAAAAAAACAATACTAGAAAGAATGGAAATGTGGAATGGGATGTTGTTTTAAAAATTCTTGCAACTAAGAAAAGGCTTCCTCTCAAATTGTCTGTGTCCATTATGATTGCCTTTAGGTTTCCCCTATTGGGAAGTGTGATTGCAAAGGGACCTCTAAGGTCCCTTCCAGCACAAAATCTATGCTCTTATGATCCAATGAATAGATATACTCATCATCTATAAAAGGGGGGAAAGGAATTCAATTACTTCTCCAAGGTCTCTCCCACCTCTACCTGCTTTTACCTTGCCCCAGGGATAGCTGAGGGTCTCACCACAGGAAAACATTATTGTAAGAGGGAAGCATAACATAAATCTATCTTTGCCATTCCATTTCCCATCTAGAGAAATCTGAGGGAAACTTGCAAGACATAGACATATGGCCTTTCAGAAAGATCAAGGAGGACATATCAACTGACTCCTCACTACCTTATTCTCAAATGAATAATAAAGAGTGAAGAGCACCTGAAGAGACCTTATCCACCCATCCCTTTCCCCCAAATCATGACAACAGAGTATCCATTGCTCTCCCTACTTCAACAAGGCATCCTTTCCTGAGTTTAAAAAGAGTGGAGACTTATTCTAGTAGAAACTTACTCTACTTTCATCATAAAGCTAAGGTTAACCAAATAGTTGCCTTTTCTTGAGTTAAAAAATTTTTTACCACTGAGGATAAGACTTGCCAACCCACCCCTCAATCCCCTCTTTTATGGAGGTGACCACCTACTGACGTTAGGAGCCTTAGAATTCAATCCTTGGTCCTATATAGAAATTGCTTTAAACTTGTCTTTTCATCTGTAAAATGGGTATATAATGGGATTGACTATCACTTCAAAGAGGCATTAAGAGAACTAATGAGTTAATAACTAAGTTTCCTTTAAGTAGTTTTACCGATGTCCATTGCAGGGACATATTTTCAGATTTGCCCATAGGGATATGTCAATCAGGAAACAATATTAAAAATTAAGCACTTCAAGAACAGGAGATTGGGGAGAAATAAGATATGAATTAGCCAGTGCTGGGCTCTGTTAAATTGCTTTTATCAGTCTCATCCATTTCCCATAATTGCTAACACCTAACCCTATTCTTCCCCCTTTTTACTTTCTCCCTACTTCCTACTAGTACAAAGAGATGCCAAGATTTCCATCTCTGGAGTCAAATGACAATAAATAATGATAATGTCTAATACATTACCATATCTTTCACTCCACAGGCAGCCTAGCTAAACCTAAGCAGGGGATGCTTTGTCCATCTCCAGGGAGAATCGAAGGGCAGTATTTTATAAAGCAGCACTAAGAATTGTTATAAGATTGTTATATTTTGGATTGAAATGTTGTCCCATCCAGAGAGAAGGGATATCCCTCAACTCTAGCCTTGAAGATAGTAGAGTCTTTGCAGAACTCAGGACTGGAGTTCAGTAAGCCCAATCCAAAGAGACTCCAGAATGATCTTAACATTTCCTGTGGGATGTTGCCACAACATGGATTGGGCCTGAAGGAGTCATCTCTGGAATCGTTAGTACCACTTGTTGTAAGGCCCAGGCTTTCCTAGGGTAATAGGCGGGAGATGAGGGAGTGTCAAGCAAGAGAAAGTGAATGATTCAGTTCAAAGTACCAGAAAGCCAAGGAAGAGTGGGTTTGTCAGAGGTGGATAAAAGGGTTATTTAGCTAAGTTATGATGGGGACCTATTGAGAAGGGTCACTTTTTATTGGAGAGCATGGAAGGAAGTGTGAGAAATTATACTCATTACATCCCTGCTTTGCTGGACTAAAGGAAAGTATCCCTCTTCTAGTATTGTCTTTCAATAGCAAATTCCCAGGGAAAGAGGGGTAGGAGAAACTTACTCTGCCCTCAACACCACGCAGTCAAGGTTAACCAAGCAGTGCTTGGAAGCTCCTGACTTCTGGCCACTATGACAAGAGTTCAAGTGGCTTCTCTCAAAGCTTGTGAGACCCTGACACTTACCCAGTGGCATAAAGCCTAAGGGATTCCCCTCCTGCCTTTCCTTTGCCTGTTGCACATGGCCATAGCATAGGGGCAGCCCTGGAACTGAAGGTAAAGGTCAGAATAAGTTCATTCCACAGAGCAAGCCTTAAGTATTCTGGAAAAAAAAAAAATTAACATTTTATTAAATGCCTCTTTCAACCTCTCCCTAAATGAGTATAACTTTTAATGCTACTCCTGCCCCCTGCCTCCAGATCTTCCTTTTCAACTGTTTGCCATCATTTATTGCTTGTTGAGAAAGAGTTAAAGAAGGTGCAAGACTAATTTCCAAATACCTCCCTCTCATCTACATACAGAAAGGACAGCCCATTCAGACACCCATAAGCCACAGACAATTCAGCCCAGACCTCACCTGTCTTACGCAACACGAGTTCTTAGATACACAGACCCACAACGAGTCCAAATTCCTCCTTTAATCTAGTAGACATACTTTTCTTTTGCCCCTTCCTCCTTCCTGACACACAGAATCTTGCTGGGGCGCCAGAGAGAGAAAGAGAGATGTAACCTCAGTGCCAACAGCCTGCACACACATTCACAGAGAAATACATCGCATAGCTCTCCGTGGTGCTGAAATCACATTAGAGAAGAATCTGAGAAACAAGTGCACTGGACTTACCCAGGCTGAGGGTGGGTGGCAGGGAGCAGATAGGAGGCAGCTGGTGGAGAGGATTCTTGTCTGTTCAATCTTGAGCCGGCTGGGAAGCTCACCTAGAGCACACACCTCTCTCCTTTCTCTTGGTCCTTCTCTGAGAGAGAAGAGGCAAAACCAACAACATAAAACCCAAGCAGTCGGGAATGGGGAGTGGAAAGAGGAGGAGAGGAGCCAACCTAAATAAGACCAAGAAAGTCAGGTGGCTTCACTTCACTAGTGGTAATTTCCTTGGGTAGGGGCTCCCCCTTTTCTTTCACTCTCTGTATCTCTGTCCCTCTTTCTCAGCCTCTGCGTGTTGAGCCAACAGCTTTAAGCAGGGTCGCTGCCTGCCTCTGACGTGCAGAGGAGAGGAGAAAGCCTGTGACTGCTTTGCTGTCTCTCTCTCTCACCCGCTCTCTCTTTTTCTCTCTTGCTGAAATTTCAGCAGCATGTTTTTTTTTTATCCTTCGTTTTTTTTTTCTTTCCCTTTCCCCTGCAAGCAGCCCCCTAGTGGACAAAGATAAAAATCAGCCAGATTCCTATTGAATACGCAGATAGAGGCACAGGAAAACAGATTCGGACATCCAGAGACCCTCTGTGTTGCAACATCAAAGCCCCTGGGGCACCTGATCGGAGCAGAATCTGCTCACGGGTGGCTAGACTAAATACTGGAAAGAGAGATTTATTTCAAAGATCAGCGGGCAAAAAGTTGCAGGATGGTAAGTGGGGCGGGGGATGGGGGAGCAATCTCTTGATGGAGAGAGTGCGTACTCCATGGCCCCTTCTAAGATTCACAGCTGCGTCAGGAAGAATAAGAAGAGGCACTTTACAAATTGCTTTGTATAATAATCAGGACAAGCAGTACTGACTAAGCAAAGGGACTCACCCTCTGACAAGCAGTGAGGCGAGAATCTTCTTTGGCCCGTTCAAATCCCAGGGCAGCCCCCAGTGGTGACAGGAAGAGCTAAGAAGGAAACAGTTAAAGTTTCACCTGTGCTGGATTGTTAGCAGCATGGGGAAGGGGATAGAAACAGAGCTTCTTGAGCTAGATTGGGCCTGTCTCAGAGATGGCAACAAAAGAGACCTCTATGAAAATAGTTCCAGAGCTGTGAATCCTTGCTCAACTGTACTGACCTTGTAAAAATCACTTTACCTCTTGGTGGCATAGCTTCCCTATCTGTAAAATGGGATTGAATGCAAATCTCTCCCTCCAATACAGGAATGTTATGAGAATAAAATGATGTGAGGGCTGTGAAAGCACCTGAAAAAAATATAAGTTAATATTAATTATCATTAATGATGATAACAGTAAGCACCTAGTAGGGAGCCTTGCATGTAGCAGGTGATCAAAAGAGTTTATTGTGTTATGAGTCTATATGAGTCATTTATATTTTTTAAAAATAATCACAACTCTTCACTGTTCCCCTGATCCCACATCCAACATTCTGTTTCAGAACTCTCCATGGATCAGAATTCATTAGACCCCAAGCTTTCCACACCCTTTGATCCAGAGATACTACTACTAGGCACGTGCCCAAAAGATGCTGAAGACAGAAAGTTTCCCCATATAACAACATATTAATAACAGTACTTTTGTAATAGAAAAACAATAACAATGACCTGGAAATAAAGTGGATACCCATTGTCTGAGCAATGACTGACCAAACTATGGCATATGATTGTAATGGAATAGCATTGCTGCAAAAGAAATGATGACAAAGAAACAAAGAATATTTTTATATACTGGTACAACATGAAGTACACAAAACCAGGAGAATATACAATAACTACAGTAATGTAAATGAAGAGAACATCAAAATAAAGGTGAACACTGTGTAATTGTAATGGCCAATCTTTCCCTGGAGAAGGGATAAAGAAACCTCTCCCTCCTTTCAGTAGTGAGGTCAAGGACTGTAAATACAGAATTGTCCATATACTGTCAAATTCATTCACTTTGGCACTTGATTTTTAACAGGTTTTCTTTGTTACAAAGGAGGGCTCATTTTGGGGGAAGAAGGAACTATTGAAAATGACCATGATGTGAAAGTGAAGGGCACAAATAAAATTCATTTATAAAATAAATAAATTCCATACACACACTGTAGGACCAGTCTGGTTTTCTGGTCTGAGCAGTACATTTGGCAGTGGTACTAATACTAGTGCTTGTATTAGTAGAGAGGGAAGAAAGGGAGAAAAAGAAGCAAGCAGTGGGTTATTCAAAGCAAAATTGTCAGTTATCACATGGTAACCAGAAAGGAGGGATCAGACAGGAAGCGAGTCCAAGATCAGAAAGTACAAGTCGGCAATGTGGTAGCATCAGGATCCAAAGTAAAAACAGTCTCCCATCAGGCAGGAGTCCAAGAAACTCAGTGTCCAAACAAGTTTGAGCTAATACTTGAGTCCCATTTTCTAATTTGATGCATTCAGACTGGTGACTATGCCAACTCTGGTGTAGTGGAAAGATTTGCAGTCAGAAGACCTGTATTGGAGTCCCAACTCTATTGTTTGCTGTTTGTGTGACCTTAGAAATTCATTTCATCCATCTATAAAAAGAGGGAGTTGAACTAGGTCAGGAAATCTTAACCTGGGTTCTGGAAGGTTAGCTTTTAAAAAATATTTAATTGCATATATTTCAATTGGCAACTAAGTGCTGCAGTAGACTTGGATTCAGAAATACTGAGTTCAAATCCAGCCTCAGACACTAACTGTGTGATCCTAGGCAAGTCATTTAACCTCTGCATACCTGTTTCCTCATCTGTAAAATGTGGGTAATAGCACTTACTCCGTAGGGGTTTTATGAGCATCGAATGAGATAACATATGTTAAGTGCTTTGCAAACCTTAAAGCACAATATAAATACTAGCTATTCTTATCATCATTATTATATAATTGGTTTCATTTACGATCTTATGTATTCCATCTTATGTGCTTAAAAACACTTTTCCAAGAATGTTCGCAATAGGCTTTACCATACTACCCAAAGGGATGCATAACCCTTAAAAGAGTTAAGAACCCTCAGACTCTAGGTCTAGAGATTTAGATGATCTCTAAGCTCCTCATAGCTCAAAATCCTAGGAACATTGTGTGAATCCTAGCATCTAGGTCTAAACATCCTTTCAGAGGCGGACAGCTTCCCACTATTGCTACTGTTTCAGAGGCAGGAAGGAACTGTGTTCTAATCCTAGTGGACACTAAGAAGTCAAAATTGTTGTAGAAAATGAGAGATAGCAAATACAACCAGTTTTCTCAATGACTTCTGCAGTTCCATATACAATTGCTAGATGTATTATTAAATTAGGGAATCTATCTCTCATGATTTGGCATCATTTAAGAAAGTAGTACTCTTGGGAGGTGGGAGGAAACATTCCCCAGAGATGTCATATTATTCTATATCACATGTACAGTATGTAGTGACTATGGAATGTGGCATATCGGCTAAAAATCTGAACCTGAAGCCAGAGAGATCTTGGATCAAGGTCTGTCTCTTGACACATACTGGCTGTGTGACCCTGGGAAAGTCACTTAACCTCTAAATGCTCCAGGCAGCTAAAACCATAAGTCATAAAAGAAGGTGCCCGCTTGGATTATTAGGGTGATTTTCCTCATCTGAAAGTTCCTAATACCAGAAAAATCATATTTTCAGTCATTATCCTCATGCAATATTAGGTACACCCTGGGACCTCAATAAAGATCTGTGGGGTATAGCAAAAAGAATGAAGGGGAGCCCTGGTTTCCAGTCATAGATCTGCCATTAATAATGAGATCATGAGGGAGTCTTTTCACCTCATTCTGGGACTTGGTTTCACCATGTATAAAAAGGAGGAGGTTTTACAGGGTGACCTCTAAGGTCTTTTCCAGCTCTGTATGTTTGTGAAATCACAATGTATTCAGTACATAAGACCTATACAATTATAATGACAGATCCATTTGAATTACCAAAATGACACATACATTAATGAATACATCTTACTTCTTTCCACCTTCTTTGGTCATTTAGAAGTTCACAGGCTGGATATATTTAGTACTTAATTGGACAGTGTGTTTCAATAAAATATATACACAGTTTGAATGTTGATAAGACATTCACAAATGTGTACAGAAATGTGTTCATTTATTCTGTTGTATGGTAACATCACTTGCTGGCATCAGTGGTGGGTTGTATAGTTGCACTAATTACAATATTGTTAAAAAATAGAAA
>CM053586.1:309041797-309159506 GCA_028646515.1 Pseudochirops corinnae | reverse complement strand
GCATTGCTAGAGGGAGTTTCCTCACCCTGACATTACCTATATTGATGAAACCACCGGTATAGTTCCTATCACTATATTTACAAAAAAAGCAAACAAAGAAAAGAAGCCCTGCCCAATATATGTAACCATTCTGAGGTCCATGATAACTGGGAGTCTGGGTTTATGAGGATATATATCCTTGCCTAGAAAATGGGGAAGATAAAAAGGATAGCAGAAAAATGTGCAATATGTCATCATCCTCAAAAACACAAAAATCCTGACAGGAAACACCGTCAACACCTTAATTCACAAACTGCATGCTATGATATTCAAACATAACCTTCATTATGAAAAAAATTATCTATTACCAAAGTGTTGACATTTTATTAATATATCCCCTATTGCTGCTGTATTCTTTGCTTCAATTTTGTTTTACATTTCTCTTATTTCTACAAATAGATTATACACTCCTTGAAGGCAGGAAGCACAATTATTATTATTTTCCTCATAACAAGAAATACTTTGCACATATAAAAACTTGTTGATTGGTTGTTCAATAATAATAATTAGGAGAGTAACTGCAATAAGTTGGCTGGAAATGATGGAGTGGTGGATTACAGCTGAGCTCTGCCTGTGATCCACTGGACAGAAAAATAACCCTTCTTAACATTGTAGGGGGAAAAACACATGAGGCCAAGGTTAGCTCATTAACTTCTTAGCAGACCCCATATTCATTTATTCTTTCTTTTTCTTTTTCCTGTTCCTCCTTCTACCAAAGTCTCTTTTGGCATGGATATCAGAATTCTCTTGTCCATTTGCATACTACATTGCTTAGGGGCATCCCATGGTTCCTTTTCCCCCATGGTGCCAAATTTAAAACATCAGATAACACTGCAGGGTGTCCACTCTGATTTGGCATGAATGTCCATTGCAGTACCATAGTGTGAAGGACCCTTGATTTTCATTCTAGGAGACCCTGGGATTATTCTGGAGCTTCGTATTAGACATAGTTGTGATTTCATAGAATGTTCAAGGTTCTGGACTAGGATTGAGATAGGGATTGAACTGAAACATCCAATGACCATCCATTCTTACGTAGATCCCTTAGGACATTCAGACTCAGAGTCTGCAGCTACCCAGAACCAGCTGGCCTTAAGGAGCTGATTAAGCTCCTTGGGTTGCCCTTAGGCTTACCCATACCTTACCATAATGTGACAGGTCAAAAAACATTTAAAATCTGTTTTAGTGGCTAGACCACTGGATCCCATTTTGTTTCTGGACCAGCTATTGACTCCCTGGGACTAAGTTACCTCATCTATTAAAACCGGAATAACACTTTTCACTCCATATATCTCACAAGTATATAGTAGAGGCTAATGAGATCTTAGCTACAAAACACTCTGGTACTCTCAGAAATAGGCCTTAAGTAAATACCTGATGAATCAGGCAGCTCCAGACCAAGTGGGAGCCAGGGAACAAAGGCCTGTATCCTTAGTGTGAATCAATACCCCAGGGGTAAGCTATCAGAGAATTTTTTTTCAGGTCAAAGTCACCTACTCTTCTACCCTCCTGTATAATCTCTGACCATCCCTCTTCCCTGACCTTTTCTTTAAATGGTATTTTTAAAATCACTATACTTATCTAGTTCAATTGATTGTATGTTTATTGGTTCTTCTTTCCTATGAAACCTTGAACTATGTCTATTATTTACAGAAGATCCCCAGCATCTATTTGCTATCCACTTTATGAATACTCATTCATGAACATGTTTTGATTAACTGAAGGGACAGAGACATTCTGAAGGAACTTTTTTGGAATGAAAGAGAACCTTTTCAAGTCCAAAACAAATCTTCTGGGTTGAGGAGCAGAGCATAACTGAGAGAAGAAATGGTCCTCCAAGTCTGGGAAGTTAATTTAGAAAGATGTGTGGCCCTTCATACAAGCTTTCCCCTCTCCCCCTTCATCCTCATTTTCTCTCTGGGAGTCTGAGAGAACAGGTTATTTGGCTATTGTCTCTGTTTCCTGTCTTTGTACCATCTCTTCATTAACCTGCCTCTCGCTTATCTACTCTTCTCCTTCTCCCCTCTTTTTATTCCTCTTCCTCTCCCTCCCAACTCTATTCTCTCTCCTCATTCTTACTCTCTCCTCCATTCCCCTCCCCTTCCTTCATTCCTTTTCCTCCTGTATTTCCTCTTTCTTCCCAGTCACCCCTTTACTCTTTTTCTCTCTTTAAACAGCCTACTTCATACTTTCATTCTCTCTTTAAAATAAAAAATTCTCTTCCACACCCTTGTGTGTGGGTACACATGAATCCTGGAAATCAATGGTACTCCAAAACAATGAAGTCATTCACTCACTGAGGAGAAGGGAGCTTTAGCATTGGAAGAGGTAGGGAGTCAAGCACACAAGGAAGATCTCTACAGGATACCAGCTGCTGAGTTTGCATGGAAAGCTATGGCTCCTACCACCACTTTGAGACATTTACTTCATACCACTGGGTAAGATTCTAAAATATTGGGTCTAGCCTAAAGCCTCTATCTTAACTTATGTCTAAATCTAGTGTGCTCTGATTTCTCCTTTGGTGGGGAGTTCTACAGGTCCTGAGATATTCTGGCCACTTAAGTGACTATCTGGGGCCACATGTAGCTCTTAGGGGCTAGGAGGCTGGGGATGGACAGAGCCAAAGGAGAGCCAAGTGGAGAGTTGGGTGGACAGAGCACTGGTGCTGAAAGGAAAGGAAAAGTCTTGGATTAGGATGTGTTTGTAAGGGATTTGAGAGGGAAGGGGAAGAGAAGCCCAGAATGAAGGTGGTAGCAGGGGGCATAATCTAGTCCTAATCTCTGACTAACCAAATTCCTTACACAGCCTATGCTGAAAGAAGAAGATCTGGTCTGGTAGCAACAGCAAAATGAGTTGGGTTCAATGTAAGCTGACCTCTGAGGTCTCCTTCAACTTTGGAATTTGATGCTTCCTGACTTGCCAGGCCTCCAGATCTTTATCCACACCGAAGGCATAATGACACATTGTAAGGTCTACAAAACAATCTGACAGCTTCCCTCCAGCCCAGGCCAACTGGGAGATAGAACAAAGACAATGCCTAGTTAGAGTGTAAATCAACAACTCCATGGGGACCAACATCTGGCACTTCCTTGGCAAAGAAGCAGGCATTTTTTTGCAGTCACTTCTTTAGCAGGCGAGCCAGCAGTCATTTCAGCCACCTTGTCACAGTAAGATTCCTTTCCAACTTCTATACCCACTTCTCTAAGAAAGGGAAAGGGGGCACTCTCCAGCTTAGGCTGAAACCAGCTCAGTGTTATGGCACAGGGTGTTGAGAGATCATACACTGAAAGCTAGAAGGGACCTTAAAGTTTACCAAGTCCAATTGCCTCTTTCACAGATGGGGAAACTGAGGCCCAGAGGTAAAGTGATTTACCCAAGATCATACAGTTATGCCAGGATTCAAATCCACATTATAAAATCATAGGTCTAGAGCTAGAAAGAAACTCAGAGGCCATCAAGTCCAACCTTATTATTTTGCAAAAAAAGGAAACTAAGGTCTATAGATGTGAAGTACCTTGCCAAGTGTCACGCAGGTAACGAGTGGCAAAGTCAGGATTCAAACTCAAGTCTTCTGGTTCCAAATCCAGGACTCTTTTGCACTATTCTTTATTGCCTTTCATACAGATGCCTTGGGATTATTCATCCCCGAACTGGGACAAGGACAGTTCAGGAGTTAGGATGGGGGAAGGGGTAGTTCCAGAAGATTTGAAGCTAAAGTTAGGGCCTAGAAAACAGATGGGCACTCTGGATGTAGGCTGGGAACTATTCCACCCCCACTGAAAGGTCAGTCTGGGAATAGCATGGGTGCTCACATGTCCCTTGGGATGAGCACGACCAGGCTCAACATAAGCACTGGTGAGCCAAGATTTTACAGGATAGCAGATTCAAGTGAAGTCCAAAATCATTGATGATGATGATGCTGATGCTGATGATGATGATAGCATTTATATAGCACTTTAAGTATTGCAAAACTACTTTGCAAATGTCTCATTTTATTCTTGTAATAACCCTGCAAGATAGGTGTTATTATCCCCATTTTACAGTGAGTAAACTGAATCAGACAAAGGTTGAATGGCTTGCCATGGGTCACATAGCAAGAGAGTATAA
Organism: Pseudochirops corinnae; assembly: GCA_028646515.1. NCBI lineage: Eukaryota > Metazoa > Chordata > Mammalia > Diprotodontia > Pseudocheiridae > Pseudochirops > Pseudochirops corinnae. The sequence continues at coordinate 309,155,360 of CM053586.1, read as the reverse complement.
GCTGCTGGGTTTGAACTCATGTCTTCCTCACTCCAGGTCCAATGCTCAGGTGAGAGGAATAATGTGGCATAACACCAAGACTTGGAATCAAGTGATCTAGGTTTGAGTCTTGCCCCTACCACTACTACTGAACAAGTCATTCAAACTCTCCGAGTCCCTGTAAAATGGGAATCATCATAATTATACTGACTGCCTCCCACATTTTTGTAAAAGAAAGAATATCTGTATCTTTGGTATGGACCTTTGACTTCATCCTTCTACTAATGTAGACTGGCAAATATTCTATAAGTCTTAAAGTATTGCCTGAAGCAAGGAGAGGTTAAGTGATTTGCCATCTATGGTCACACAGCTAATATGTGTCATAGGAAGGTCAAGAAACCTAAGTCTTCCTCACTTTAAGGGCACCATGATACCTGTAGGAAGATAATACAAATAAAACAATATCAGTAAAATGATACATTAAAATATCAAAAATAAAAATGAGGAATTCCCACTTACCTCAAAATATTTCCCTAGCCAGGATACTACAAAGTCTGGGAGTCTGCCATTAGAAATTTATTCTTTGGATCTTTCATGTCCTCCATTAAAACATAAACACCCCCAGAAAGTGATAATACATTAAGCTCTTAAGGAAGCATCACTTTCAGTATCTGGGACTTAAAGAAACTTTCTAAAAGACTTAGATGAGACAAATTAGGCTGTTTTCAGTGTTAGCATCCATAGACCCTTTTAGTTGGCAAATTTAAGATACTGTCTCTTGGCTTAATTGGAGATACCCAAAAAAGGAATGAAGGGAGAGGAAGGGACAACAAGAAAATGATATTAGGACACCGTTCACCTCACAACCCCCAAATAGGGCAGCAGATGACACCTCTCAATGGAAGAGAAGCGGTACAACCAGAGATCTCACTAAAGAACTCCAGGCATAATGTTCTTAAGGTCTCTTTGATAGGAAGGGGAAATCATATAAGAATCTGCTTCTAGGACTTGGCACATCATTAAATCAAATAGGGCAACAGATGACAACCTCCAAGCTGGAAGAGAAGGAATACAACCAGAGATGTCACTGGAGGAACTCAGGTATGATGGTCATACTCTAGGCCAGCAGCTCTCAACCTGTGGGTTGTAACCCCTTTGGGGGTCAAACAACACTTTCACAGGGGCTGCCTATGACCATCAGAAAACGCATATTTCTGATGGTCTTAGGAACTGAGACACCAGTCCTCTATCCGTCTCCAGGTGGGTCTGCCCACATGTGGATACACCCACATACAAGTATTTAAGGGTCGCAGCATTAGGAAGGTTGAGAACCACTGATCTAGGCAGTTCAATGGGTGGGCCTCCTCAATCCATCAGAACTTTCTGCATCAGGACCACTCAGGAGTTATGAAGTTTTATAGAGAGAAGTGGAGTCCTCCTCAATCCCATCAAACTGATTTCCCACCTTTAATATTAGAGGGAAGAGATAGGGCACAAATTAGCAAGGAAGCTAGATGTTCCTAGCCTGGAAATATCCAGGCTTAGGAGATACCCCAGGTATCCAGGAGTTTGGAAAAAAAGGGGGGGGGGGGCAGCAGGGCAGGAAGGAAAAGTGTCAGATAGGAGGAGAGGGTATGGCCAGAGTAGTGACAGTTCATCAGATTAAGAAATGCTAGGCCTGAACAATCAGAACTTTCCTAGACTACAACAGGGAAGTAGTACAGTGTGGTAGAAAGATGCTACATTTAGGATCAGAGCACCTGGGTTCAGATTGGGTCTGCTGCTTATTACCTGTGTGAACAAGTCTTTTAACCCCTCTGGGTCTCGGTTTTCCCATCTACAAATTGAGGAGTTTGAACATGACACTCTCGAAGCCCCTGAGCTCTAAATCTATGGTACTAAATCAGGATTAGTTAGCATCTAGTCTAGAGAGAAGTAGGATAGAAGAGAGTAAGGGTACTGGTAGGGAGGGTGGGAGTGTACCAAAATCAAACTTTTCCTGCTTCCCAGTTTTGTGTAAGGCTGGCCCTACTGACCAGGTTCTTGTAATATAATATCCTCTTCTAAGTTAGGATCCAACATAGAAGAAGAATCTGAAGGAAAATAGTGTTGATTTAATTGTAGCATCACTGAATAGGTCATCTTATAAAAAAGCTTTGACCCATGAGATTATCTTGTTTTCCCGGGTAGTCCCTAGATGTTTTGCTTACTGGCCTGGCATCATGTGGTATCTACCCAGACTATCTCATAGAAATCATCCTTCTCTGCATGAGAATAGAGATCCATGATCATCTTTGGAGCCCTAAAGGTAAGGCCAACCCATAAACTATATCTATTGCCTACACTCAGTGACACCTAACGCCAATATGTTGCGCCAGCACCATCACCTTGACCTTTGCTTAGCGGGCAAACTGAAGGAAGGAGTTGTTCTCTCAGCACAGCTGGCACAGAGGGTTTACAGAGCAGTCATCCTATTTTGGGAAGCGGCAGAGCAGTATCCACGTGAATACACTCTAGCCTCCCCATCTCCTTCTCAGGCAGGCACCCACCTCCTCCTTCCCCACCTCATGCTTTGCCTGTAGTGGTGTGGAGAGCCCAACAGCAAGAGACCCAGGGAGAGTCTCCAGTTGCAGGCAATACTGCTGGTAAAATGAGAAGGACTAAAAAAGATGTGGGTGGGTGCCCCAGGCTGGAGCCTAGCCCTGCCACTGGGCATCATAATCTGTGTGCCTGAGAGTAAACCGGCCTTCCCAGACTAAATTAGCAGAAAATAAAGCATATGTCTCCATTCACTGCACTAAACAATTCGATGTGGATCCATTCTGCTTCCTTACCCTTCAGTTACAGACAAGGGCAAAATGCAGAAAGCTTCAAAAAAAAAAAAAAAACCAGAAAGCTGTGCCCTGTCCTTTCCATGTTCCAGCCTCTTAACCCAGACTTTCTGGGCTCAAAACCTAAGCCCAAGCCCTAACTCCTCTCCTCTGCTGGCCCTCCAGGGCCTGGATACTGAAAAGCAGTTAGACTTTCTTCCCTTGCCCTCCCCTGCCCACCCTCATTTCATTTTAGGGAGATCCTAGAAACCTTTCCTCAATCCAGTATTCATGACTCTAAGTTTCCAAAACAGGAGAAGGCAGATCCAGCTATCCTAGGCTTTCTTTACCTTTTCTACATTACAGACCCCCTTTGGCAGCCTGGTGAGGCCTATGGACCCCTTCTCAAAATAATGTTTTTAGTTTCATAGATTAAAACACATAAAATCTCAAAGTGTGTGTGTATACATATTTTTTATATATATTATATATATATATATATATATAAAACAATTTTCACAGACATATGTCTACAAATTGTGTGTTTGTGTTTGAAACACATTTGTGAACCCTAGGCTAGCAATTCAAGTTAAAGCACCTCATGTCCTCTTCTGGTAGCCCTATGCCAAACCTCATCCTCTGAGCTCTTCTGTAACAAAAATGATCCCCAGTAATATTCTCTACTGAATGAATGTGTGCTCCACCCAGTTCTCCGATTCAGTTCAACAAGTTTGTATTAAATGTCTATTCCATATCTGACATCATTCCAGGAAGTCAAGATAGACGGACAAAACCTAAGTGGTCCCTACCCCTGACGACGCTCACCTTCTATGGAGCAAAAAGAATGTGCAGCCAGAAAAGAAAATACAAAACAAATACAAGTTATTGGGAAGAGGGCGCAGGAACTAGTGAAGAAATCAAGAAAGGCCTCTTGGGACTAGAGGTCAAGGTCAAGGGGAAGAGTGTTCCACGTTCTGGGAACAACCTCAGTAAAGGCCCATGGAGAGGACATGCAATGTCAGGCACAGACGGTAGCAAGTGGGACAACTGGGCTGGAATTTATTGAGCATGAGGGAGAGTCATGTGTAATCAGCCTAGAAAGGGAGGATGTAGTCAGATTGTGAAGGACTTTAAATACCAAATAGAGCACACTCATGGACACATACACACACACAATCTTTCCCTCTGGGCCTGGCATTTCTCTCTGGCCCCTGTGTAAAAGATGCCCTCCCTCCCTACTATCGTTCCTGGAACACAGCAAGGTCCTTGCTAATCTGCTTTTAAGACCTTTCTGGCATCTGCCCTGTGCTCAACACCTTGAAAGCAAAGGTCTTTTTTCACCAGCTTTGCTACTTAAAATTTACTAGCCTGCCACAGGATTCCAAAAGTTTGACACAATTCTCAAGTTAGACTCTCCTTTCCAACCCAGGAAAGATGTTAATCACTGTCATGGTGCCCTGCTCCTAGGAATAACTTCCTCTATTCCCAGATCTATTCTTTGAATTTCTTTATAATACTCTCTCCCTACCAACTAACTCTCAGTTTCTTACCCTTTCTTATCACCCTTCTCTTTTCCACCATTGCCTAACTTTTGGTCTCTCCACAGGCTGTCTGCATGCCAGGACGTGCCTCCTCTCCTGCCTATTGATTTTAGCTCCTTTCAAGGTTCACCTCAAGAGCTATCTCCTTTAAGTCAACTTTCTTGACTGCCTCCACCTTCCCTGCATAGGGAGAAAAAGTCATTCCATTTTATGTATGTCTTCTATTTAGATATGAACCTCTATTCCCTAGTGAATGTAAGTTCCCTGAGGGTAGGCACAGTCTCATCCCCAGTTGTATAGTACCTACCCCATCATTCTTAGTGAAAGATGGTTGGTTGTTGATTGCTAGACTGCTTGTGGCCCAGCTTTGCCCTCTGCCACCTCAGCCTAAAGGTGGCCACACTAATTCAGGATTCCATCTCAGTTCTACTAGTTCTTTCATCTACAAACTCAACCCTGGCCCATGGTCAACAATTCTCATTCTTGGCTCACCTCTGTGGTTCCCATCTATTCATTACATTTAATAGGTTCATTCCAGGAGTCACTGCCTTAGTTTGCCTTTCTATCCATAATATTCTATTCTCTTGGACTCAATAGGTAGTTCTTGGGTTGAAGTCTTCTGCTGCTACCTCCAGCTCCACAACCCTGGACTGAACTCACTACTCAGTTCCTACTAAAGAGATGCAGTGAGCAGAGTGATGGACTTGGAGTCGGGAAGACCTGAGTTCAAATCCAACCTCAGACACATCTTAGCTATGTGACTTTGGACAAATCATTTAACCTCTCTCAGCTTCAGTTTCCTCAACTATTAAATGGAAACAATATTAATAATATCTATCTCACAGGGTTGTTGGGAAGATAAAATTAGTTTACATATGCAAAGTATTCTTCAAACCTTAAAATATTGTATAAATGTCAGCTATTATGAATATACCATGATATAGTAAAAAGGCACTAAATGAGGAGTTAGGGGATCTGAGATCTGGTCACTGACCTATCATTAACTGTGTGACCTTAGGAAAGTCACTTAATTCTTCTGTGCTTCAGTTCCCTCACTTGTAAAATGAGTGTGTGTAATGCCATGCACCAGCAGATTCCCAAAAGAATGCCACTGTGAACAGCTTTTAGGGTTCGAATTACACAATATAGTGAACACTCTGTTTATTCCATTACAAAACAAGGCAAACATTCACAATATATCACAATACAATAATCATTCAATCAATTCACAATATGATACTCAAACTTCTACTCATGGGCAAATCAATACTTAATCATTCAATCAATTCACAATAGAATAATCGAACTTCTACTCTTGGGGTAACCATTAACTTAATCAGTCACTATTCTAGATTCACAATTACTAAATATCATTAATCACAAATACAGTCATTAGAAAACCACACAAACTCTCCACCCTCGGTGTCCAGCAAACCTCAATTTCATCCAAGGGGAGGTCTTTTCTTCATCTTGACTCTGGGTGGTCTCTCTGATTCTCTGGATCCTCTTCCAGGGTCCCAGCTCCCTCCTGAATCCACCAAACAGTCGTCTGGATTCAGAAGCAGACAGTTCCAAGGTCCTTGTCCAATCCTCAGAGGTAGACAGCTCCCAGGTCTTTGTCCAGTCCTCAGGGCAGTCCCTGGCACACACTGAAGTTCACAGGGTCCAGCACATCTCAAACTCTTCACCACTTCTCTTGCCTGGAATTCAAGGATCAGCCAGGCCACAGCTCAGGAAAACTCCATGCCTTCTGTCTCAGCCAATCCCCTTCTTCCAAGGCAACAGGGGAATTCACGTCTTCTCAATAGTGGGACAGAGTTCCCACCTTCCATACTTAGCCCCAAGGTATTAAGTGCTAAGTATACTGATTGCTATTACAGTGTGTCAGATTAGAGATGATCCCTCGAACTCTTTCAGCCCTCTCCCCTTTGTAACCTTAATTCTACGATTTTGGTTAGTCCTAATTTTATAAACTAATGCCATTTCTACACTGAGGCATTGGTTTGGGCTATGCTTCTCTTTGGTTTGACACCTACCTGTTAAATTTTTCCTTCCTTATATTCACCAACTACTCTACTTCCTGACATCCTAATCCACCTGTCTTCTCATTTCCCCCTCCCTCCTTTCATTTCCCTTCCCCAGGCTGGCACTCTGATATGCCTGCTAATCCTTCAGCCACAGGGCATCTGTCTTCCTGACCTCCTGCTGGCACTGGTAACCTGGATCAGCTCTGAAGTTATTACTCTTTAAAGCAGAGGGTCAGCCACTACTTTTGCTCAAGTGGTACCAAAAAAAGGAGAAAATTTTCATCAGAGGCATCAGAGTGGCCCAAGGTACATTTTTCCAATTTTTGGACAGGTCTTACCACTGTGCACCAGCATCTTGGCATTAGATTTAGGTTTTCTGTATTTCCCCATTCCATCATTTCCCTCTCTCAAACCTTTATGGCTTTTGTCCTCTCTACTTAAAGGCCCAGTCCTCTGTCAAGCATTTTAGGAGTACTAGAAGCAGCTAACATGTATATGGCATTTTAAGATTTGCAAAACACTATTATTGTCATCCCCATTTTACAGATGAAGAAACTAAAGTTGAGAGCAATTAAGAGACTTGCCCAGGGTCACACAACTAATAAGTGTCTGAGAATACAATACTATTCTCTCTCAGGTCACTGCTAACAGTTGCTAGTCTACTTCATTAACAATCAGTCTAAACTTGAGAGATTCATGTGACATTGAATGAGTCACTTTACTTCTCTGACCTTTGGTTTTCTTTCTTTGTAAATTTAAAAGGTTGAGAAGGAAGGAATGAAGAAAACAAGCATTGGATGTACACCTAACATATGTTAGGCACTGTGGTAGACACTTAACAAATATTATCTCATTAATTTTATTACATAACATTTTTTAAAAGTTTTTTTTTTCACAAACAAAACCAATGCAGCTAAAGTAAGAAGAAAAGCAGGAAACTTGAGAGAGAAAAAAATCTTTGTTGTCAATTTCTCTGATAATGGTCTAATTTCTTTTGCATAGGGAACTGAGTCAAAATTATAAGAATAAGAGATGCTTCCCAATTGATAAAAGGTCAAGGAATAGGAATAGGCAATTTTCAGAGAAATCAAAGCTATAGAAGTCAAATTAAAACAATTCTGAGGTACCACCTCATACCCATAAGATTGACTAACATAACAGAACAGGACAATAACAAATGCTGGAAGGGACATGGAAAAATAGGAACATTAATGCATTCTTGGTGGAGTTCTAAACTAGTCCAACCATTGGAAAGAACAATTTGGAACTCTTTTCAAGAAGCTATATAATTATGCATACCTTTTGACCCAACAATGTACAAAAAACTTTATAGCAGCTCTTTTTGTGGTAACAAAGAATTAGAAACTCAGGGGATGCCCTTCAACCAATGAATGGCTGAAGAAGTTGTAATACATGATTGTGATGGAATACGATTATGCTATAAAAAAATGATGAAAAGTATGGTTTCATAAAAAGCTGGGAAGATTTATATGAACTAATACAAAATGAAGTGAGTCAAAGCAGGGGAACAATGTACCTAGCAATAGTAATATTATAAGAAATAATCAACTTTGAAAGACTTAGTAACTTTGATCAACACAATGACCAAATCATGATTCCAGAGAACCAGTGATGAACCATCTTCATATGAAAAATTTATGGACTCATAATGAAGATTTAAGCATTTTTTTTCTCTTTTTTTTTCCTTTTTCTTTTTCAGAACAAGAGCAAGCAAGGAGGTGGGTAGGAGAATACTATCTTGTTTGATCCTCATAACAACTCTTAGAGTTAGTGCTATTATTTTTTCCATTCTACATGTAAGAAAATGAGGCAGATATTAATTGATTAGCCTAGGATCACACAGCTAGTAAATGTCAGAGGACACATATGAGTTCAAATCTTCACTCCAGGCCCAGCACTCTATCTACTGTGTTACCTAACTGCTAAGTGGCTAGACAACCTCTAAAATTCCTTCCCTAAATCCTATGAGCCTCTGATGCTTTTTAGAAGCCATTTCCAGTTTCATTCTTCTGCTATCCTCAGAAAAGGATGGAATAGGCTAGGAGGCAGCAAGAGAGGGTATCTTGGAGTCTATCAGTTAGTAAATCTTATGCATGTTACTCTAAGGTACATACTGTGACCCACAGTTATAGTTCATTCTGTGCTATTTCTTCCTTCTCGTTCCCCAACTAGACTGTAAGCTCCCCAAGAGCACATGACACTGTGGCAATAAGAAATATTGTCTCTTTGTGGCAGTCTCAGAATCAGCCTAAAGCATGAGTTTCTAGTCCTAATGTGGATTTAGGCTAAGTCAACTAGTAAAAGGCACATCAAAACCAGATTCTAGAGAGAGAGCCAGTGGTCAGAGACAAAAACCTCAACAGTCACATAACTGCCCAAACTTAGAATCATAAGGGATCTAATAGCAATCCCTACTACAACACCCCTGACAAGTGGTCTTACAACCTCTGCTTGAAAACACCCTATGCTTCCTATTCCATTGGGGGGGGGGGGCATTATAATTGCTAATAAATCTATCACGATTCATGCAAAAATGCTAAAATAACTCTGAGATCATCAATTTGGGTACTCTTTAATGATGTCGGTCATAGTCCTTTCATGCCTCCCCCCCTTTAAGACTTTTGTCCATGTCCTCCCCAAGATTTGCCACAGGAAGCCCACTCAATATGGCAGAAGCCTTTCTTGTCTCTAACATATCAAGGATAATGGTGGAATATTCAAGCTTGGTCCAACCCTTTCCCTAATCATATGACTAGCCCAAATTCTCTTCATATTAGATATTGCCCTGATATCTCTTACTTCCATTCTTTTTCAGAACTCCTCATTGGCTATGGTGTGGGGGGCGAGGGGGAAGATTGATCTGTCACTAGGCCCTACCTGAATGGCAGTGGCTCAATGTTTGGCATTGGTTGACCTGCCTATGTATGTGGAAATTCCTACAAACCCAATAATTAGGTTAGCCATCTTCATTTAGGCCAGGTATTCAAGAATATCTGATAAAGGGACATTGTATTTGGACCACCTGGTGATTGATTCCCCTTAAGGCCTACCTCAGGACAGCTAGATGGTACAGTGGATAGAGCACTGGGCTTGGAGTCAGGAAGACCCTTCTTTGCGAGTCAAATCTAGCCTCATACACTTACTAACTGTCTGACCCTGGGCAAGTCACTTAACCCTGTTTGCCTCAGTGTCCTCATCTATAAAATGAGCTGGAGAAGGAAATCGTGAGCTACCTAAAATATCATTGCCAAGAAAGTCCCAAATAGGGTCACAAAGAGTCAAACATGACTGAAAACGACTCAACAACAACAAAAGTCCACCTATCATTTGGTCCATGTGATTCTGCCCAGCAACAGTAATCAGATGTGAGTGCAGAGACCCAGAGTTCTGGACTCTCAACTGGGCTACCCCTCCCACAATATGCCTAAGCCACTGCCTGTGCTTGCCAAGGGAACTGAAAGGCTGGGGTCCTGCACTCTCAAATGTCTGTAAATAAAAAACTGCCTGACCTGATCTTTGAGGGCTTTTGCTCCTCTTTTAATACCATACAGCCTCCTCATACTCACCATGTACTTCTCCATTGCTCTCTGATATTCAGCTCCACTTCTTTATACTTTGGTATGCTCCATATCAGGCAATCATTCTATAATATCTATAGAACATTGGTGTGAAGAAAGATGTGCTCTTATTTCTGGAAGAAACTTAAGGTCATTAAACAAGCTTCTCAGCTTCCTAAAGGCAATCCAACCTTCTCTCCTTCTTTTGTTTAATTCTCAGCTCAAATTGTTGTCCATTTGTACTGTCCATCCCAAATCATGAGACATGTCATGGAACAAGTTCTATAGGCTACTTATTCAAATGCATGTCATAATCTGTCCAATAGACATTATTTATTCACTTAATCTTTTCTATGTTGTCAAGCCAAACTCTTCAGAGCAGTTATGGCTCTCATCCAGGAAGCTTTGAAATGGTCCAGGGCTTGATGCAGCCAGCATATCACCCATACACACAAAAATAACATTTGAAAGACCTCATCATTCACAGGGAATCTATCTTCAACTTGACTGGATTGCTAAAGAGTTATCTTCCTCACTCTCACCTGAAGTGTAAGTTTTTTGACAGGAATTCAGGGTACAAAGATCCTTATTAGGGGCAAGAACCATATTGTATATTTCTGTAATTGTCATTCAAGATGACTTACCCCTAGATGAGGGTGACTGGGAAAGTGGAGCACATACTCTATCAGTACAGATAGATAGATGGATAGATAGATAGATAGACAGATAGATAGATAGATTAGATGATAGAGAGATAGGTAGATAGATGGGGAGGTGGGTAGGCGGGTGGGTGGGTGGGTGGCTGGGTAGAGGGATGGATAGATGATAGATAGATAGATAGATGGATGGATAGATGGATGGATGGGCAGATGAATACATTGCTATAGATATCATATAGTTGATAGATATCCTATATATCTAGATGATATATACATATGATACATACAGATATTCCATATCACAGGAAAGTAGAGCACATATCCAGATCAGGGCCCCAGTGAAGTCAGAAGCTGGATAAGTCAGGAGGAATCAAGAGAATACAAATTCCAAGGGACAGAACCATGCTATTGTTCTAAAAGCCATGAAAAGAGTCAGCAACCAAGAAATCACCAGCACCTAATGGGGCAGCATATGTCAGGCAGTCAAAGGGCCATGAAAGCAGTTGGAAACAGAATAGATAGAAACTGGGGAATCAAGAAAAATGAGGCAGGAAAACAGATGTAGGTCATCAAGACAAAGCTTCTGATAGCAAATTCTTTTACTTAGCTGCCTTTCTTCCCCCCTTACTATGATGAGAGCCAATCCCAACCCTGGAAGCTTGCAACTCATAGAATAATACTTTATAAATTAGACCTAGGAGGGACATTGTGTTTTCTTGGTCCAGAACTATGATTTCATCAGTAAAGATGAGGAAACCTTCTCCCAATGCAGATCAGTTCCTGATTGGCAATTTAGAATCTGAGAGAGCTGCCTTGGAATAGTGAGAGGAAAGCAGCTTGTCCAGGGTACACAGCTAGTATGTATCAAATAGAACTTGAAATAAGGTGAACAAGATCACTTCTCTATCTGAGGTAGATAGGTGGCTTTATAAATAAAGTGCTGGACTGGGAGTCAGCAAGACTTGAGTTCAAATCCTGTATCAGAAACTTTCTAGCTGTGTGACCCTGGGCAAATCATTTAATATCTCTGTCAGGCAAGGTGACAGGGATGGTGAAGGAACATCAATATCACACCGGAGAGTGTCACTTGAAAACACTATGGATGTTTCACTTGGGGAAGAGAAGAATGGGGGTGGGGGAGAGGAGAGACCATTATAACTGTTTTCATGTACTAAGGGTTGTTATGCAGAAACGGGATTAGATTCATTCTGTTTAGCCTCAGTAACAAAAAGTGGAAAAATGGGAAGAAGTTGCACAGAGGAAAATGGAGGCTTGATATTAGGGAAAATGCCCTGATAATAATATCTTTTCAATTATAGAACCACTTACTTTCAGAAGTGCCATGTTCCCCTCACTGGAAATCTCCAAGTAAAAGTTAGGTGACCATTTTTTTATTATTTTTCTTTTTGGTATGTTGAAGAGTTGGATGTGATGTCTCCTTCTATTTCTATAATTTTTTTGTCGTGTGTAAAAAGCTAGATCCCAGGCATCCTTGGAGAATGAGACTTCAGAAACCACTAGATGAAGTTCACCACATTCCCTTGCTACTAATAGTGATGGATGGGAGAGGGGAGAGATATCAAGATTACATTTATGTGTAAGCTTGAGGGCATCCCAGAGGCAGAGGGGGAAATCCCAGACTTGAAAATCAGAGATCAAGACCTTCCTAAATTGAACTACCATGGTTAGATGTGAGCTTAACAGTCAAATCAGATGGTTTTAAACACACATACACACACACACACACGTATTTACATAATGCTATCTTGGAGAAGACATTTTATTATATATACACACACACATATATGTATATATTGCCTTGTTATATGTACAGATACATACACATGCACATCTATACATACATACATATATGCATATGTAGTCTTGCCCTCTTTCTAACTGCATCGAAGGTAGTGAAATTCTAATTCACTCCCAACATGTATTCCATGAACTGAGCTGAGTGGAGGGAAATGTCACCTTTCTTCTCTCTCTTTTTAAGCCTAGAGCCTCAACAATTAGACACAGGATTTTGGTCTGTTTACTTTGTCCTTTTTAGTTCTAGGTGCAAGAAGTAGAGTCTCTAGACTTGGGAGCTGGAACCATGGCACCCTTGGAGGCAGGATTCCAGGCCACATGTTACTCTCAGCCCAGCAGAGAAGCCCTGAGAAGCCAGACTACACAGGTCTTAAGTCAATGGGATTTCAGTCACTTTGGATTTAGAACTTGGTGGGACCATGCTATACAGGAACTGAGTTAAGTTGTGAACTTAATCAATCCTCCTTCCCCGGGCCCTAAGGTGGTATAAGGAGGGGACAGGGAGGTGTTACACTGCCCTCATTTAGGGGAGAATGTATTTTTGCCCTTGATATACATTTGAAGTAAATATTTCTTTGTCAAAGCTACTCTGGTTGTTAAATGGTTAAATGAAAATGGGGTATAGAGGACCCTAAGAATTGGGGAAATGCAATAGGTGAGGTTAAAGCCAATGGTACAAGCTAGACACTAATTCCCCTAAGGGGATTCTTACATATGTAATGGAGGGGCCTTCCTTTCATTGAATCAGATGCATTCTGTGTCAGTTTTTAGCAAAAATAGCTCCCATTTATATAGAAATTTAAGGGTTGCAAAGCACTTTATATATGTTAACCCTTTTGAGTTTCACAACAACCCTGTGAGACAGGAGTTATTATTACTCCCTTTTTACCAAAGAGGAAATCGAGAGTAAAAGAGTTTAAATGACTTGCCCAAGGTCACATAGTTAGTGTTTTAAGGCAGAATTGGAACTCAGGATTTCCTGACTCCAAGCCCTTTGCTCTATCCATTGGGCCACCTGGTAGCATCTAGTCCACATTCTTCATGGTGAAGAAAATTAGATGTTGAGCCCAAAATAAGAGTGCATACAAAAGACCCCAACAGAGAAAAACCAATCTATCTGTTTCTCTCACACATGAGAAGATAGGGGTAGCTCCCACTTTCCCCACCCAGGATGACACCTACTTGTGAACACATAGTGTCCCTGTTTTTTGCTGTCTTTGCATTTATTCTTTCCTGATCTCAGGGGAAGCAGAATGGCCTTGTGAACTTTGAAAGGTCTGAAGAGCCGGAAGAGTTTGCCAGTAGCTGAGCCCAGTAAATAATCAATCCCCAAAATTAACCTAATTGACCAAAGCAACCAGAAGATGCCAGCATTGCAAACAAGAGAGCATCTCATTCATTGGCTATGTCATATCTGAAAATAAACTCAGTAGTAGAATGAATGCCTGGACCAACCAGTTTAAATTTCAACCCAAATGTCCTCAGGGATTAATGGGTAGACAAGAAAGTACAGTCCTAGATATGAGGTGTGAAGAGAATTATGTGTTTATATTTCTGTTCTTGCTACATTTTCTCAGCAAATATCCCTTTGTGAAAGCTAATTGGTTTCAATTCTTTATCAGTGATATCAAAAAGATACCATCTGGTTAAACGGTACTTAGGAGATACTAACTGGCACTGGCAAATGATATTGGGAAAGTAATCACTGGTGACTGATGTCAGGGAAAATATCCCAACATGGGAGCTCAAGTCAAATCCCCTAGAACAGTGGTTCTCAACCTTCCTAATGCCGCAACCCTTTAATACTCGTATGTGGGCATATCTGCATGTGGGCAGACCCACCTGGAGATGGATAGAGGAGCCGTGTATCAGTTCCTAAGACCATCAGAAATGTGTGTTTTCTGATGGTCTTAGGTGACCCCTGTGATCCCTATGAAGGGATCGTTTGACCCCCAAAGGGTCACAGCCCACACGTTGAGAATTGCTGCACTAGAAGAACCCCACTGCCCCTCTAGGGATAACCCCTGGCACCCTGAAAGTGAGATGTAGTTAAATGGATCTAGGGACCCAAGTTGACTGTGAGTATGTGGCTTGCGAAACTAACTCCAGTCTTGCTGGAAGAGCGAGCACTAGACTTGGAGTCAGATGGATCCAAATCTTACCTTTAATATTTACTCTTTAGGTAACCATAAGTAAGTCTCCTAACCTCTCTGAGACTATTTTCTCTTCTGCAAAACAGTGAGAATAGATGAACACTGAAGGAATTAGAGCAAAACTGACATCAGGGACAAAATATTACATAAAAGAGAAAGTTTTTTTAAGCAATACTAAAGAAACAAATGGAGGAAAACACAACCTTAGCAAACATAACTTTAATATGGATGGATCACACATACACTAAAGTGAAAGAGTGAAATAATGGAAAAGAAAACAAAGTCTGTCTTTATTATGCAAGAAACGTCTAAAAATACATACAGGAAATTTGCTATTCATTTGGTGAATCTAAAAAATCAAGAGTTGCAATCATGCTATCATACACAGCAAAAATTTTTTTCAAATATATATCAAAAGAAATAAATAAGGAAACTATATTATGCTTAAAAGCAACCATTAGAAATTGAAACAATATCAATATCAAACACGTTTGCACCCAATGGGTTAGCTTCTGAATTTGTATAGAAAAGCAAAATGAATTGCAAAGAGATAGACCCAGCAACTGAATGATAGTAGGAATATAATATTCCTCTCTCTAAGCTGGACGGATATAACAAAAAGAGATAAACAACAGAGAAATATAAAATTTAAGCAACTGTTAGAAAATTTGGAGCTGAAAGATTTATGGCATCTTCTGAATGGAAATATTAAAGAGTATACCTATTTCCCAATACCAAATGATACTTTATAAAATAAGCTAGAGTATCATAAATTAAAAATAAGTTTTTAAAAAGTAGAAATATTAAATACATTTTTATAAGCCATAATGCAATTTTGAAAATAGTAATTAATTCAGAGCACACCAGTAAAAGATACAGATTTTAATGGCGTTTTAATAATGATGTTCTGAATAATCAATGGGTAAAAGAAGAAATAGAAACAATAACTATTATGAAAGAGAATGATGATTAGACAATATACCAAAATTTCTAGGGCATACTAAATCAATTCTTGGGGAAAAGTGATATCCCAGATAGTCTACATATATTAACAAAATAAAAAGAAGTGAAATTAACTAAATATGCAATTTTTAAAGTTAGAAAATTTTCATCTGTAAAAACATAGAAAGTAACCCCTCCAGTATATCCATAACAACGTTGTTGCAAAGGCCAAATGCAAGAATATATATGAAGTGATTTGCACACCTTAAATAATGATATAAAATATCAATTAGTATTGTCTGATTTCTACAAACCATTCAATCTCTGATGTTTCCATGGCTCAATCAGAAGGTAGGGGCTTTGTCTTTGACAGCATATGGTACCCGAGATACTCACTGCCCTTGCCATATATACTTGAAAGTCATGTGTGTGTACAGGTGTGTTTATTTACATATATGTGTCATGTGTATTCCATACATTTGCATAAATAGCCAATGGATAGTGCACAGTTGCTTTCCAATTAGTTAGGGAGATCTCTCTATCTCTTCCTGGAAAGACTGGTGGTTATGAGATTGGAAAATAAGAATTAAAGAAAGCATGTATCTGGGCTAGAGGAAGTTGAAGAAGGAGTTTAGAGAAGAAGACAATTTGGAAAATAAATTTCTCAGGTTGGAAAAACAAGAACCTACTAGAGAAAATACAGATTTCTCAGGTAGCAAGACAAAGGATCTTAGTCTCAAAATAGCCTAGACCTGGACTTCAAGACAGAGGAGTTCTAGATTTAGGGAAAATCATATACTCTCAGAATGTTAAAAACTGGAATGGACTTAAGATTTGATACAGCCCCACATGCATTTTGCAGGTGTGTAAACTAACCAGAGAGGAAAAATAACTAACTCAATGTCACCTGGCCAATCACTGGCAGAACCAAGACCAGAATTCAGAACTCTTGATTCCCTATTCATCCAGTGTTATTTCCACCATCGGGGACAGCAAGATATCTCATTTTTTTAAAAAATCACAATATGATTCTTTAAACATGGGTGAAGGTTGCTCATATGTCACTCTATGAATTTATAAGTGTCCTTTTCAATTATAAAAGTAATTCAAGGTATCAGGTTTAGGAATGCTGGGCATAGTCCAAAAAAGCAATTCCAATCTGTCTTAAATGTCTTTGTAGCAATGATCGAATCACGTGGATCTATTAACAAAAGGCACTGAGAAAAGATTCCAGGCCTCTGATCTCCAGACTTTAAAGTGAAGGCTTTTGTTTTCAGTTTCTGCCTAGTCTCCAGAGTATCTTCTTAAGCAACAAGCACAAGGTAAAACCTATATCCTATACCTTCATTAGAATCTTCACTGGCCCCTTATGGATTCTAGAATAAAATATACACTATTCACTTAGCATTTGAAACCCTTCACAATCATCCTCTACACTACCTTTCCAGACTTTTTCAGATTATTCCCCTTAATTCTACATTTCAGGCAAACATACTTACTTACTGTTCCCTGCCTTCCCAGTACAGGCTGTCCCCCATGCCTGAAATGCATTTCTTTCTTGGCTCTGCCACTTAGGATTCCTGGATTTAAGGCTCAGTTGATGTCCCCTCTCCCATAGGATGTCTTTCCTGAATCTCCTACTTGATAGCATTCACTCCCTCCTCAAACTGGAACAGATATGGAGGAGTTCCGAACCTTATGTATTAGTCTTCATCCTGCCACTTACCATGTGTGTGATGTAGGACAAATCACTTCACCTGAGTCTCAGCTTCCTCTTCTGTAAATGTGGGTAATGATACTTAACTCCACCTATTTCAGCAGGCTTTTCTGAGGAAAGAGTTTTGTTGCTGCTAAGACAAAATGCAAAGGCCTCAGCCAAACCTGTAGCCAAGCCAATCTGAATGCAAAACTAGCCCCTGACACTAACAACATGACTTTGGGTGAACCACTTTACTCTTTCAACCTTGTTTTCCTCATCTGTAAAATAGGTTGTGCCTACCTCACAAGGTTATTATGGGAATCAAAGGAGAGACTATGTGTGAAGTGGCTTGTCAGCTTTCAAGCATCATATAAATGTGAGCTCTTATTATCATTTTAATTCCTACTCCAGAGGTCTCAACTACCCTGTAATGCCTCATTTCAAAACCCTATGACACAATCACCTTATATTAAGTCTTTATCCAAAGCTCCCTTATTGTACTCTTTCAGTGCCCCCCCACCGGTAAATATTTCTCCTTCCTCTCCCTCATCCCCCATTCCATTAATCTTGATGAGTTCTGCACCCCTGAGTCTAGAAACGAAAGGCCCTCCAAATACCTTATCATTTTCTGGAATCATCAAGTGCCTCATGCCTTGAGTTTAATAATGGTAACAGAGACCAAAAAGAGAGAGAATTTGAGGGCTGCAGCATTTTACTTGCTTGAGAAAGCTGTGATATATGAACAGGATATCAACATGAGACAGTACTTATTAGGATGTGCAAAGTACGTGGGCATGATGCTGCCAAACCCTGTCTATGTCACATCCAGTAGTCTGCTGGAATGCTGAGCTAGAAGACAAGACTAGTAATCGCTCCAATTGCCTCCAGAGGCAGACCTTGAGAGTGTTCAAGTCCAGGGGCTCACAGATATATGGGTAAGAAGCGTGACTGTGCTATAAAGTGAGTGATATTAAGAGGGTTTGACTATAATCTAGAAAGCAATAAACTGAAATCTTTAAATCCATCTAATGCCCTACAATCAAAAACCAAATTATCTGGTATCAGGAACAACTGAATAGACAGTATGTACAGACACAGAGGGGTGGGTGGTAGAGTCTACTGAGGAAAAGAAGACGTCAACCAACAGGTGGAAGAGAAAGAACAGGGCAAACAGGAGATTTGCCAAGAGGCCCAACAGGGAACTAAAGCTATTTAAACAGAATTGGGGTGGGGAGTGGGGGGAAGGGAGAGCTGGCATTTCCTATGCTAATATAACATGGAAAGGGAGCTCAAGCATTCTTAAAGAGATCTAGATGCCATAGAAATGAACATAGCTGGCTAGGTCTGATTGTAGAACATAGAATGCCCCAGTGAAGGATTGAGTGTGTCCTTCATTTTTGAAAAAGACCATGACATCAGCGAGATGATGACATGACTTGCAGTTGCTTTTGATTTCAGTGAGGGGGCGCTGAAGTAAAGTGAAGGAAGTCAAAGCTAGAGCCTCAGCAGACTTTATTATAAGAGGCTATAGAAGATCATAGGAGCATAGATTTAGAACTAAAGTGGACCTTAGCATCCATAACCCCTTCCACCATCTTATAGATGAGAAAATTGAGGCAGAGAAACTAAATTATTTTCCCAGGATCACAGAGATAGACAATGTTAGAGGCAAGATTGGAAGCCAGTTCTTCCTGACTCTAAGTCCAGCACTCCATTTCCTATACCACATTATCTCTATATAATAGCTGATCAACAAAGAACACAAAAAAAACCCAGAAAATATCTTGTTCCTATGTTGTTCAAGGATGCACCAACACTTTTGTCCCCTACCCCCACTTTGCACTATTGCCCCATGAGGAAGTCCAAAATCACCCAAAATCTCAAGTTCCCCTACATGTGAACTACTGTTCCTTACTTTCCTTACCTTGGTTCTTTCACCTATTTTCTTTTAAAAGCAATCGAGTATGTTTTTAAAAGAGATCTTTCAAGCTGGAACAGTAAAGATATTCAGGCTAAGATAAAAATGCCCATGATGCCAATTTATTGAACTTCACCACTAGAAGGAGGTTCTGAAAAGAGCCAGGACTCCTGAAAAAAATTCAACTTATAATAGGCCTTGGATTTCAAAGAGTTCCTTTCCCAAATTTATCACGAAGTACCTTTTGCTTTATTGAGTGCCTATATGTTATAAAGCTTGGAGCCACAGAAGAAAGGCTTAGATTTGTGCCACTGGGCATTCAGGAGTCTTCATGTCTTAGTGAAGAGTTCTTAAAAAGAAAGACACTAGTTTCTAGATTTGGGTGATCTTAACTATCTAGAATTAGAAGCAACACTTTGAAATCACCTATCTGAAAACCCTGATTTTAAAGATAAAAGGACTGAGGCCCAGAGAGGGAAAATTACTTGTTCCAGGGCACATGTGGAAGAAGTCGCAGAGGTGGAATATAAAACAAGTCTTCTGATTCTATTCAATGAACAAAGGTTTATTAAATGCCTACTGTGTGCCAGTCCTTGAGAATATATAAACCAATGTGAGACAGTTCCTGGCCTCGGAGGTTAGAATCTTGTCCTTGGAGATCACACACACATGTATGTATGTGTATATATATATATAATATACATGTATACACTTATATACATGCGTACATGTATGCGTGTATGTGTGTGTGTATGATACAGCCTAGTTTTGAGGGAAGAGTGCTATCACCTAGGGCGAGCTAGAAAGGTTCTACGTACAAGTGGTAAATCTAGCATCCTTTGCACTTTACCATACCTCCACTCATATGCAATACCACTACTAGGTCTGTATCCCAAAGAGATCATTTAAAAATGGAAAAGGACCCACATATACAAAAATATTTGTAGCATCTCTTTTTGTGATGGCAAAGAATTGGAAATTGAGGGGATGTCCATCAATCTAAGACAGTTCCAAAAAACTCATGATGGGAAATGCTATCCACATCCAGAAAAAGAACTGGGAGTCTGAATAAAAACCAAAGAATGCTATTTTCTCTCTTTTTTCTCATGGTTTTTCCCTTTTGTTCTGATTCTTCTTTTACAACATGACTAATGTGGAAATACGTTTAATATGATTTTGCATGTATAGCCTATTGCCATCTTGAGGAGAGGGGAGGCAAGGAGGGAGGGAGGAAAAAATGGAACTCAAAATCTTATCAAAGTGAATGTTGAAAATTGTCTTTGCATGTAATTGGAAAAAATAAAATACTATTAAGTGGAAAAATATGTATTTCCAAGTTCCATCCTCCCCCCCACCACACACACACACACACACCTATTTCCTGAAGTATTTAAGGTTAGTTTGTTTTTCAAGAGATATTTCAAGCAGATCTTTGATTTCCAGCTTGACTTGGGCAGATCTCTTGGTTGTTCTTGGTCATGGTGGTATTGTCATCATTGTTGTTTAGTCATTTCATTTGTATCCAACTCTTTGTGACCCCAACTGGGATTTTCTTGGCAAAGATACTGGAGTGGTTTGCCATTTCCTTCTCCAGCTCATTTTACAGTTGAGGAAACTAAGGCAAACAAGGTTATATGACTTGCCCAGGGTCACACAGTCAGTAAATGTCTGAGGCCAGATTTAAATTGAGGAAGATGAGTCTTCCTGACTCCAGATGTGGCACTCTATCCCCACTGTACCACTTAACTGGCCTCTAAGCAGGTTTCTAAGTCCACCCTAATTTTATGGCGGAGCCAGTCCTGCCTTTACAAGTACTCTTTCTGGAGTTTTATAAGTTCATCTCTTGCCCAACACATATAATTTATACAGGCATGAAAATAAGTGTATACCCAGTATCTGAAATAAATCTGGATAGGCCTGATGTAAATCAGGTGGTAGGCTGAGAGGGAATTTTGATTCCTCTTTTTTCCCTGATTGGTTTTCATGGAAGTCTTTGATGTTTTTGCTATAGACAGATGCTCATACCCCAGGAACAGCCAGGGGCAGGAGTGGGCATCACTGATCAATCTGAAGGCAAAACATGTTTTATGGCATGAGGCAAAGGTGGAAATTTGGGGCATCTAATCATTCTGCCAGTCCTGAAGGACCATAATAACAGCTCAATATATATAGCATTTTACAATGTCAATGTGCTTTAAATACATTATTTCAATTGATAATTACTACATCTACATGAACTAAGTGTTACAGGTATTTTTGTCTTTATTTTACAGATGAGGAAATTAAGATTCAGAGAGTTTCAGTGACTAAACCTCAAACAAGTAAGTACAACATGTGGGATTGGAACCCAGGCCGCTCAACTCCAAGTCAAGCATTTTTTTTCAAGTGTACCAGATAGCCTCTACGAGGATAAAGATAACCTCAACCAGTGAATTAAGTATAGGCTCACTGGTCAAGCTTATGTTCCCCAAATCCTACAAATCTGACCCTCCCCTTCACTTAATAGTAAAGGGTTTATGAGAAGGGTGGCATCTCCACTTGTCTTGGATAAAGTAAAAACAAAACCCTACTTAGCTGCCTCTGAAAGCAGGTCTCTATGCAACAAGTCCAAGTTTCCTTGGACCAAGAGGATTAGCTAATAAAAGATGATAGGGCACTTTAGAACTCTCAGTCACCAAAGAAGTACAGGATAGTAATAATAATGGTGACCAAAATGGTAGAAGAGGCAACACTTCTTTCTCAAGTACTATAGAGAAGAGTGGAGGGACCATGGTGGATATACTCACAAGAAGGCAATGAGCTCTCTAGCCTGATGATGCTTAATCACTGGCTCACAGATCAAGAGATGTTGAGCTACAACAATTTGGAGGAGTGGCTTGGGAAAAGAAAGAAAAGATGGATCAATTAATCAACCAGATATTTACTGCCCTTTTAACATAAATGACACTATGCTAGCCACTATAGAGAGGAAAAAAGCCACAATAAAGAGAAATATAAAACATGGTCTACATCCTAAGGAGGTCAGTAATTTTGAAGAGTAAATTCAATGAGTTGCCTACACAGAATTATTTGATTCAAGTACATCCTACCAGCCTCAAGATAACATGTTTGGTCCAGAAGACACCAAGACAAAAAATAAAAGTCTGTAGCACATTTACAAGTATGTAAATGCAAAATAAAATATATGCAATTATACAAAGTAATTTTAAGAGAGAGGATATGCTAAAATATAGAAAGGTCCATATGGTATTCCCCACACCCAGTCTCCACCTTAATTAATGTAATCACAGCACATAATTACAAATTAAGAGGTCTTTACTTGCTTAAAAGGTGCTAAACCCTATAATTCATTTATGAGACACAAATACCCCTCTTAAGAAGGAAACGGAAATTTGCTGAACAAACATTTTAACCATATTTCCGAGGTCTTTAAATAGCTAAACCCTGGACAAATCAAATTCAGGAACCAGAAGAGGAGAAAGAACCAGGTCCCTGCAAGAGAATCACTCTTGGGAGCTACTCAATAGGTAGAAAACAGTGTATACAGCAGGGACCAGAGATACTCTCCAAACAAACACACATACAGAGAAGCTACATTACACAAAGAGTGGTGGCTTTGTGAAAGGAGAAAAGAGGAAATATATGAGAGATGTTATAAAGGTTAAAATGACAAGATTTGATGATGAATTAAGCATGCTGGTGGCCACTAGCAAGGAGCTAAAGATGACACTGAAGTTACAAGCCTTGGTGATTGGGAGAGCAGTAGTGCCCTAAACTATAATAGGAAAGCTTGGGGGAGAGGGAGAAATAATAAATTCTGCTTTAGACAAGTTGAGTTTGAGATGCATGCAGATCAAGATGTCCAAAAGGCAACTAGTGATATATAACAGGAGCTCATGAGGGAGACTAGGGCTGAATATACAGATATGGGAATTATCTCCATAGATTATCATAGATAAATGAACCCATGGAAGCTGATGGAGAATAGCAAGTGAAATAGCACAGAGAAAAAAGAAAGGACTCAGAAAAAGAGGTTTGAGGACTACTCACAATGAATAGCTATGACCTGGGTAAAGATCCAGCAAAGGAAACTGAGGAGTGGTCAGAAAAGTAGGAGAATAACTAGAGAGCAGCATCACAAAAAAAAAAACCTGGTTAAAGAAAATATACAGGAGGAGAAGGTGATCGATAGTATCAAATGTTTTAGAAAGGCCAAAAAGGATAAGAATTAATAAAATTACCACTACATTTGGAAATTAGGAGCTCACTGGTAACTTTGAGGAAAGGGTTTCAATTGAAGTATGAGGTAAAAAAAAACCAGACTGTCAGGAGAATAGAACAGAAGAAATAGAGGCATCTAGCATAGATAACTATCTCAAGAACTTTATCAGAAAATTAGAGGACAGACATAGGAAGACAGCTAATGGGAATAGACAGAACCAGTGTCAGGTTTTCTAAGGATAGTGGTGGGGACGAACATGAGTATGTTTTAGGCACCAAGAAAGAATCAGTAGATAGAGAGATATTGAAGATTAGAGAGAATGAAGGTGACAGTAAGGACAATCTGCTGGAGAAGATGGGAGCAGATAAGATCAATGTAAAGAGAATGGCCTTAGCTAGGACAAGGGCTATCTCTTCATGTAAGACCATAATAAAGGAAGAGATAGTGGAGTAGGAGGTGGGGAGGGGGAAGGAGGCAGAGATTGCTGAATGATGTGAGAAGAGAAAAGAAAGTGCAAATAGTTTCATTTTTTCCAAGCTGCAATGGTTGGACAAGGGGAGCTATGGAAGTCTTGAAAAGTCACTGTAGAAAATGTTTAAATGATTGGAGAATGGATCACGGGTGGAGAACCTGTGGCCTTGAGACCACATGTGGCCTTCTAGTTCTTGGGTGCAGCCTCTTGACTGAGTTCAAGTTTTACAAAACAAATCCTTTTCTTAAGGGGATTTGTTCTATGAAGTTTGGATTCAGTCAAAGGGCCACACTTGAGGACTTAGAGGGCCAACATGATCATTAATTTAAAAAGGGATTAAGAATAGAAAATAGTGTAGAGTTAAATGGATTCAACAAACCATTGAGATAGGAAAGGGAAGATAGTATAAGCAGTGCAGAGTTACTGGGGAAAAACTTGAAGAATGGATGGAATGGAGGTTATGGTGAGATGAGGAACAGGGTAAAAAGTCATAAACCATAAGGAAAGATAGAATAATCTATTATCATCATACAAAGGAATTTCAGATTTTGTGAAAATGAAAGCAGAACACTTGTGGATGAAAGTAAGATCAAGGGCATGTGGCCAAATCTGTATACAGTTGAGATGGGGTGGAGATTGTCATAGGAACTGAATAAATTTGGGAACAGGGAAGTTGGGGTAGTTGAGGGAGCATTAATATGTATGTTGAAGTCCCCCAACATAAGGGCAAGAGTTGGGGTAGAGAAAAATAGTATAAGCAAACCACTGAACTTATTGAGAAAGAAAGACAAATATTCTTAAAGGGGTGGGAGGCGGGGTGTTGTTAGAAAACAACCATTTGGATCTAGATAGAGTGATAAATGTGGAGAGCATGACCGTTAGTGATGTTGCTGAGTGATGGTAATAGAATGAGAGCATCAAATTGGCCATGAAAAACAAGGATGATTCCAACTTCTCCACCACAACCAGTGAGATAAGGGCTTTGGGAGAAAGCCAATAACAGAAAGGGTAGCAAGGGTTGCATTATCATTAGAAGGGACTCAGGTCTCAGTGAGTGACAAAAGATGGAAGAAGTAAGAAATGAGAAGGTTTGAGATGCATGGAAGTTTGTTTTTGTTTTTTTTAATTATGGAGCAGGCATTCCAGAGGCTACAATGGAAAGGGGTGGGCAGATCTCAAGCAGAACATTAAGGGAGTAAGGTTGGGTCCTTGGCTGCCTTTCCATCTTTCATTTAATGATAAATATTGAAGGTGCTGTTGTAGAGGATATAGAACTATTATTCCAAGGTCACTATATGATTTTAGAAATTGAAATTGGCAGGACACTAATTCACTGTTGGTAGAACTGTGAACTGATCCAACCATTTTGGAGAGCCATCTGAAATTATGCCTAGAGAGTCATAAAACTGTGTCTACCCTTTGACCCAACAATACCACTATTAGATCTATTTCCCAAGGTGATTAGAGGAAAAGGAAAATAATTTATATGTTCTAAAATATTTATAGCAGCTCTCTTGGTGGTGGCAAAGAATTGGAAATTGAGAGTGCCCATCAATTGAAGAATGGCTAAACAAGTTGTGGTATATGATTGCAATGGAATACTAACATGGCAAAAAAGATGATGAGCTGGTTGATTTCAGAAATACATAGAAAGACTTGCATGAAATAATGAAGAGTGAAATAAGTTGAACCAAGAGGACCTTATTCTAAGAATAACTTTGAATGATGAGGTCATTTTGAGTATAATAAATACTCAAATCCAATACAAAGAACCTGGGAAGGAAGATGCTATACACACCCAAGGAAAGAATTGATAAGTAGAAATATATGTAGTATGGTTTTACGTATATACATATATTTGTGTCTAACAGTAGTCTTCATTGGGGGGGAGGGTAGAAAAAAATAAAAAGTATACAGAAGAGAACAAAAGAAAAATTATAAGGAAGCACAGAAAAGCAGGGCAGCTTTGAAAATGATGTGTAG
Organism: Pseudochirops corinnae; assembly: GCA_028646515.1. NCBI lineage: Eukaryota > Metazoa > Chordata > Mammalia > Diprotodontia > Pseudocheiridae > Pseudochirops > Pseudochirops corinnae. The sequence continues at coordinate 309,129,562 of CM053586.1, read as the reverse complement.
CATTTATTATACAGCTTTTTTTAAAAGCATACTGTGAAATGGAAATGTATGGTTTTCTATTGAATCCTCTTTTTACGTTGTACTGTGTACATGGAAAGTTCCTTTTTTTGTTTTTTGAAGTTAAATTCAAAACAAAGTTTAAAAAAGAAATTGAAATTTGGTACCAAGAGCTAGGGGTCAGTATTTGGCAATTTGTATACAAAGCAGACTTAATATTGCTTTTTACTGTGAATTTTAATGGATCTGTGACTCATAAATATGGGGACTGCCTCTAATGGTCCATATCATAGCTCATCCATGCCTATCAGTCCTGAGAAACTTGTCCTCATGGCCTCCCGTAAACCTACCACAGGGTAGTGACACCATACTGGGGCCCATCAGAAGGACATCAACGTAGTATAGAAGGTGTCCATCAGCATTTATGTCCCAATTTGCTCTAGGACTGGTCTCTTTTCCCATTCACTCTCTAAAAACACCCTTTATGCCATTTTTTCTTGTCTATTTTTTTTTGTTATTAGAACCTACTCATACCCACCCACCATATGCCTCTTCATTTCCCTTCAGGTAGGCTGCAATTTCATTTCTTCAGAGACTATGGTATTCCATACCTTGCTCTCATGCAACATAACTAGTACAAAATGGGTGGTGGGAAAAGTTAAACATTTCTTTAAAAAATAAGGAAGAGTCATCTAGCCTTCCAAGTCCTAGATGAAGTCAAGAAGATTTATAAATTTGGAAAAGAATGCAATCTATCCTGGTATACTCACATTTATACTTGTGATGGTTGAGAACACTATGTCTAACATCCAAACCAATTTTCAGCTATATAGAACAAATTAACAGGATTTGAAACAGGTGCTTCCTGAGAAAAGTAAAACCCAAGGAGAATACAGATCTTTCATTAAGTGTTACCTTAGTTTCATCTCAGTTTTTAAGTGGTGCTGACCAAAGGAGTTCATGACATTAGAGGAGGTGCATATGGATGTAAGAAGTCTGTCCTTGCCAAAATGAAATGGGGTTTCCATTAAGGGGAAAAAAGAAGGTACCTGATAATCCAAACAGCATTGATTCTAGGAAGGAATTTTTTAAAAGGGGAGAAGATCGAAGAAGGTCAAGGTTCAGGACAAGCTGAGTAACCCAAAGGTAGTTACCAGTGCTCAGAGTCACCCTAGGACAGGGCATGTTTTCTTTTTCCCTTAAATTTATATCTGCTTCCCCCAAGATCCCTGAAACTTGTTCATATTTCAAACTAAGAATTCCAGATATTTCAAAATCACTTCCATATGCCACAGCCTCTCTTGCTGGAACAGAAAAGAGGGAGCAAGATCTTAGAAAAGGGGAAGCCTGAAGGTTCTACCATCAAGCTCTGCTAGGAGTAGAGACCCTGCTGGCAGAGGAAACTAAGGTGCACAATGTGATAAAGAGGAAGCAGCAGTCATAGGTAGTCTGAGACATCTTCTTATCCAATCCATTCATTTTACAGATAAGGAAACTATCCAGATGGGATGTGACTGATGCAAGGCCCTTTACTCATAGATCTAGAACCTGAAACTTGAGATTCAAGGTTTAGATAATGCATTTCCCCTCATAGAATTTCAAGTCTAGAAAAAGGATCAAGAGCACTGGCAATATAAATCAATCAACAGTCATTTATTAAGTGCTTACTGTGCCAGACACTGATCTAAATAATGAGGATAAAAAGCAAAGAAGAGCAGCCCCTTCCCTCAAGGAAGCTTACATCCTACTGGAAGAGATAACATACATAAATTGGTATAAGTAGGATACATAGTGAGTAGATGAAAAAGTAGCCTTAGAGAAGGAGGTACTGATAGCAACAGGGAAGGAAAGACCTCCTGCAGGTCGTGGAGAATGAGCTGAGTTTTAATGGAAGCCAGAGATTCTAAAAGCTGAGGTCAGGAGGGAGGAAATTCCAGTCACTGGGAACAGACAGTACAAAGGAAGTGGATCACCATGTGTGAGCAACAAGTTGGCCCAGTATTTCTGGAGCATAGAGTGAATGGTAGACAATAATGTGAAAGTAATAAAAAAAAAAAAATAGCAGAATAACATATTTGATTCTAGTGGTAATGGGGAGCCATAGGAATTTATGGAGGGTGGAGGGTGGCTGATATGGGCGGACCTATGATTTAGGGAAATCTCCTTGGATGCTGTGTAGATGGGTTGGAATAAGGAAAGATTTGAGGTGGGGAGTCTAATTAGAAGGCCCTTACAATGGTCAAGGTGAGAAGTGAAAGAAGTCTGCACAAGGCTGAGTGGAGAGAAGTGAAGCCATGTTATGGAGAAGGAACTTACAATTTTTTTTTAAATATTAACACTTTTATTTACAGTTTTGAGTTCCAAATTCTCTCTTCCTCCCTTGCTGAGACTGGAAGCAATCAGATGTAGGCTATACATGTGCAACTACATAAAACAGTTCCATATTATTCATTTTGTACAAAAAGACAGAAAAGAGAATGAAGGAGAAAAAAATGAAAGAAAGGAAGTGAAAATACTATGCTTCAGTTAATATTCAATCAATATCAGTTCTTTCTCTGGAGGCAGATATTATTAGTCTTTTGGGATTGTCTTGGATCATTGTATTGCTGAGAATAGCTAAATCATTCACAGTTCTTAATCAAACAATATTGCTGTTACTGTGTACAACATTCTCCTGGTTCTGTTCACTTCACTATGCATCAGTTCATGTAAGTCTTTCCAGATTTTTCTGAAATTTTCCTACTTACCATTTGTTTCCAGCACAAAAATATTCCATTACAATCATATACCACAGCTTATTTAGCCATTCCCCAAATGATGGACATATCTTTGATTTCCAATTCTTAGCCACCACAAAAAGACCTGCTATAAATATTTTTGTACACATAGATCCTTTTCCCTTTTGGGGAATATCTTTGGGATATAGACCTAGCAGTGGTATTGCTGGATCAAAGGGTATGCACAATTTCATAGTCCTTTGGGCATAGTTCCAAATTGCCCTCCGAAATTGTTGGATCAAACTTAAAAGATTCTGGCAACTGATTGAATATGTGGGGTGATCAAAAGTGAGGAATTGAGGATAATTTGGACTATGAAATACAATAGTACATATTAAGCTCATCAGAGACTTACAAAACATCACAGACATAAGGGCTGAAGAGAAGGTCATTTATATGATGCTAATACTGACCAATTTGTTAGAGAAGGTGGCTTCAGAAGAGATTTAAAGAATAAATAGGAATTCAACAAGTGAAGAGGAAAGGGTAGAAGGAGGATATTTTAGCCACAGAGAGCAAGAGCTTGAAAGTATGAAAATGTAAGAAATATTGAGGAAGGGAGTTAGAGAGTTGCCCATCTTGAATGGAACAGAGTATATGTAGGAGACTGATATAAGATGGGGCTGGAAAAGCAGTTAGGCAACAGATCATGGAAGACCCTGAATGTCAAGAATAAGAGGTTTATCCTTACTTAGGAAGCAATAGAGAATCATCAAAGTGTCTTGAGCAGGCAGGCATGTGACATGACTAGATCTAGGCAGAAGATAGATTAGTCTAGCAGTGGTGAAAGGAAAGAAAATGGAAGCAAGAAGATCTGTAAGAAGGCCAGCATGTCAGTCTGGGCAGGTGGCAACAAGGGAGTGTAATGTAAATTTTAATGATACACAAAGATGGATACCCAGTCCTTTGGGGAATAGGCAGAAAATGAGATAGTAAGAAATGACATACCAGTAGATATAGCCCTGACCAATGACCCTAATCCCTTTCTTGCTGGGTCAGTTTCACTTCACCTACTATTCAGCAAAAGGCCAGCAGTTCTCCTAAAGTGTCTGAGCTCACAGGATAGCTTGTTTTCTTACTGTCCTAAGAGAAAGGACTCTGTGCTGGCTCAGGATTTACTCAAAAACCTCTACCCTCCTCCCCAGCCCTCCACAGAACAGACAATGACAAACCCAGAGAGTGTTTCTGATCAATTCAGACTTTTATAGCCAAAAAGAAAAGGAGAGGTAATCAGGATCTTTGATCTCATGTCATTAGAAAGTTTAATTCATTCTAGAAATTTAGAATCTCAGAGTAAGAAGGGACCCCGGAGGTCGAGTAATCCAAACCCTACTCAAATAAGAATCCATTCTACACTATCATGGGATCATAGATTCAAAGGAAAGGGGCCATATGCTCCAACCTCACCATTTTACAGAATAAGAAACTGAGGCCCACAGAAATTAAGTTATTTTCCCATGCTTAGTAAGTGGCAGAGCTGGGATTCAAATCCAGGACCCCTGGCTCTAAATATAGCACCCTTTGCATTGCACCACGTTTCATTTGAACACCTCGATTGAGAACTCACTGCTTCCTGCCACAATCCATTCTACTCTGAACAACGTTGGTTGTTAGGTCATTTTTCCTTACGTGGCTTTCTGTGCTTTCCCTCCCACTTGGACCTCAAAAAAGTTACCCTAAGTTCAAGGCATTTTGAAGGTTAGTAATCACTCAAATAGGAAGCTCACAAGCCTCTACATCAGTTCAAAACAAAAGGAATTTAATCACACAGCAGGGTAAATGCAATGACAAGAAAAAAATCACTCTACCTAGACAATCAACACATAGGATACATTCACAGTTACTGTAACATCAGTGGAAGAGACAGAAAACACACACATGACCAAGAATCACATATGAAAGACATACAAGCAGCCGTGCAGCCTGGATGCAAATGGCTGAAACAACCGCCTCCGATGTTACAGAACCGTCAATGACAGTTGATGATGTTACCATATTATTCTTTACTCTGAGTGCCAAATCTTAACCTTCTACTGGACATGGCAATTTCTGATAAAAGCCATATTGTCGCTGATGATTGCCTCATTTGATCTTGTGAGCAAATAATTGTTCTCTGTTACTATTTGCTATGCTTTCAGTTTTCAGGGTCATCTGTTTTACATCTGTTCTTATTTATAGGGATACAGTGGCTAGAAAGCCTTTTCTTGCCAAAGACAGTCTAAAACTTAGTGCCTAACCAAAGCTGTGAACCTCTTTGTCTAGCAACAGATCACCCCTCAACCCTGCAAAAACAAAATAAAATGAAAAAAAAAACAACCCCAAAAGTCCCAGGTTAAATTAAATCCATTCTTTTGGCTGTGTTTGTCTGATGCCTAAGTTTCATAGGTCCCATAAAAATAGCGGGTGTACAATTAAAATTCCTTATACCTCCCATTTAATTCTTGATTGTGAGCCTATGTCCTCAAAACCCACTTCAGAAAATATGTTCCAAAAAAATCTACAGGATCTATGTGGGAGACTGGGTGATGATACATTTTTGATCCCAAGATCTTCCTTGATTAGTACCAAATGAAGCTAGAAACAGTAATAAAATCTAGTGAAAACACACAGGGTCCACATTTTTATCTTTATTGTCAATATCTTCAAGTAACAAAATTAGGAATCCTTTTTGTGCTGCAGTCAAACTAGCAGACTGCTCCCTATATCTCTTCCTCCATCACCCTCCTTGTCTCTCCCTATCTTTCTGTCTTCTCCTCATTGCTCCTAGTTCTGTCCTCTGGGATTAAGCAGAACAAATCTAGTCTCTTCCACATGATAAACATTTGAAGGTGGCTATCATGTCTCCCTGAATTCTTATACAGACAAAGTATTTTTGGTTCCTTCAGTCAATCTCAGATAAGATAATCAAAAGGTTGTCTTCTATGGGGCCTTCTGCAGTTTATCAATATTCTTCCTAAAATGTGGGTAGTTCTGAACATAGTACTCCAGATGAGGTCTGTCAAGGGCAGAGTACAGCAGAATTATAACCTCTCTCATTTTGGGTGAAGTATAGGTAACCATCAACACAAGAGCCAAAATAGAAAAACTCAGAACCTGGAAGAAATTTTCTTGGGAAACAAAAAACAGAAAATATAGGCATTCGTCAAGGCTAGTATACCTCTGGCATCACACTTGAATCTGCCATTGAGTGCCTGGAACATAGTTGACACCTAATAAATGTTTATTGATTGATTGGGTGGTGGTGGTTCCCAAGCAGTCCACCTTGGATGAAGGCAGTCACTCCAGTATACTAGTCAGGGAAGGTAGAAAGGCAAACTCTAAAAGAGGAGAATTTTGGTCACAAGAATCTTAAGAGGTGTTGCCCCAGGCTAGACAAAACAGAGGAGATGTTTCCTCCTTCCAGGGTGCTCCTATGGACATGGAATAGAAAGCTAGCCCAATTCTTCCCTTTAACATTGTTACAGTATTCTACCCAAACTGTACCACTGTTACTACCAGGCAGAGGAAGCACACAGACCCCTTGTTAGCATCTTGAGGCAAAGCTTCGGTGGCAGTTCCTACTTTGGGTATGGCTAAAAAGTCACTATTGAATCTCAAGATGAAAACATACTTTAGGACCACCCAAAAGATGTGAGATGCTGCTGGCTTTCGGTCTTACTGTTGGAATCTATCATTAGGGCATTAAGAAAGCACCTGAAGCTTTTAGATCAGTGCTAGAAATTCTGAGAAAAGATTGATAAGTAGCTCCAGCCACAATTCCTGACATGACCCAGGAAGGAAGTTAAATCAACAATGGATGGAATGCTGAACTTGGAGTCAGGAGGACCTGAATTCAAAATCTGCCTCAGATACTGAGCAGTTATGAAACCCTGGGCAGCCCTCTTCATCATTCTTAGTCTCAATTTCCTCATCTCTTTTTAGTCATTTAAATTGTATCTGACTCTTCATGACCCCATTTGTGTTTGTTTGTTTGATGTTTTGCTTTTTGTTTTATTTTTGCAAAGATACTAGAATGGTTTGCCATTTCCTTCTCCAACTCATTTTACAGATGAGGAGACTAAGGCAAACAGAGTTAAGTGACTTTCCCAGCTAGTGAGTGTCTGAGGCCATATTCGAATTCAGGAATGTAGATCTTCCTGACTCCAGGCCAAGAGTGTTTTACACCATGGTGCCACCTAGCTGCCCTTCCTCATCTCTAAAACAGAGATAATAATAGTCCCTATCTCACACAGGATTTTTGTGAAGATTAAGAGAAATAATGTATGTGAAGACTTTGAAAATTTTAAAATGTCACATAAATGTTAGTTGTGATTAACCCCAGATACATAATCATAAATGAAGTCCAGATTTGGGAGTCTTCATTTGCTACCTCCTAATTCTTTTCTAGCACATCAAGGTTTACTAGACCTAAGTTTCATTCACAATTTGCTACTATCAGCTGTGTGTCCCTGGGCCAGTCATTTGACCTCTAAACCTCGATTCATATAAGAGAAAAAAAAAGATAATGATACTTACCAAATGGTTTCCTCATAATTCTAAGAGATGTTGTAAGCCTTGAAGCATTAGATAAATGTAAATTATTAGTGACAGTGTCAATTAACCTACATACTTTCAGTGTTATAAAGGGAATTTGGAGTTTTGGGGGTACTGTTTGAGGGAGCTAATTGTTATTCTTCTCCAAAAGGGAAGAGTCTCAGTCTACCAGGTACTATCTTCCTCTAAAGACCTCCCTCTCTATTCCCTTTAAGAACTTCCTCAATCATTGATCTGTTCCCACTTTTCCCTCATCTCCATCCCCACAATGCCATACAGCACACTTAGCTTTACTACACCAAATGAAAATGATGAGGAGAAGGGGGAGGAGAGAATTAACACATCAGTCATTTTAGTTTCCCTGTTCCTAATTCTGCGATTCTGATTTCAGAAGAGTTTCATTTCCCATAGCTCCCGTGCCCCAGCTCTACCAGATGGGTTTCCTTGGGCCATTCACCAATGATGGAGGACTTCGTGACCGAACATTAAAGTCGGTGGTAAGCAGCACAACCTGGGGACTCTGATTCATCTCTCTCACTTACACACAGGGAAAAGAAACCTGCATTAGTAATTAGGCAAATGGTATTATTTATAGTCAGAGATTCAGAGATCAGACTTCAAAAGCCTCTCAGGGCTTCTGGAGGATCACAGGCTACAGAACCCCAGGGATCGTTCAATTTCACCTGCCACTGAGAAAAGGCTACCTATGAGAAAGGGGAGGGGGAGGAGAGAAACAGTTGTACCAGTCACTGGGATGGCAGCATAATTAAAGCAATTTCAGACAGTAAATTGAAGGGAAGTGTAATTACAGTAGCCAAGAATTAGAGCCACAGTTAAGCCCTATTAAAGGATATGCTGGATGAAGGCAGGGGCCATATCTTATCAAACCCTAGTGCCTAGGATAGTGGATTGAATACAAAAGGCACTTAAGAAATGTTTGTTCAATAATTTTTTTTTTTCAGTTTTTGGGATTCCAGCACGACTCAAGTCCATCTAGAGTAAATACTCCATGAATTTGAAAATAGGTCCTCACTTCATGGAAAGGATTATTTCCTGAAGAGGCCCTCTCAGCCCTCCATGAGTTGAATCAGGAAGGATAGATTTCCATGAGGGATTGGCAAGGCATAAACATGAACCAGCTACGGTAGTTGGCAATGTGGCATGGAGAGCCAGAGTTTCCTTCAATGCTCAGCTCAGGAGCTATCTCCTACAAGAAGCCTTTCTTGATTCAATCAAACAACCAATATATATTAAGTGCTTGCTGAATGCTAGGGACTGTGTTAAAAAGATAAGAATACCAAGAAAAAAAAGTAAAAAAAAAAAAACAAACCTGCCCTCGGGAAGTTTGCATTCTAATGGGGGACACCATGTGAATGCAAAACTGCATACAAGATACACACAGGGTAGATGGAAGGTATTCTCAGAGGGGAAAGTGCTAGCAGTTGTTTGGGGGTGGGGTGGGCTAATAAAGGCCTCCAAACAGGTTCTCCTAGTTGCTGGCAATCTCTACCACCACCTCAAATTACTTTGTAGATATTTTGTTTTTGCTTTTATGTGCATGGTTTGTTCACCACTTCTCACCCCTGCCCCAACAGAATGTCTTAGAGAACAGGGTCTATCTCATTTTTGTCTTTGTAGCACATAGCACAGTGCCTGTCACAAAATATTTGTTTAATAAATGCATGAATCCACTCTGTCATGTCTCATAAAAGAAAACCTATAATCCCACCTTATACATGGTACCACAAGGAATCTTCCTCAGATACTGGGGAAAATACTGATTTTAGAGTCAAAGACCTGAAGTGAAATCTTTACTCTGCTATTCATTAGTTTGAATGAGCTTGGAGAAGTAATTTCTTTAGACTTCAGTTTCCTTCTTTTGAAAATGTGTGTGGACATTAGGTGACTGAATGATCTTTAAGATTCTCTGTAGCTCTAAGCCCAAAAGAGACCTTAACATATTCCTCTTCGCCCCTTCCACTCACTGACTGCCATAATCTCTGTCCTAAGATTTAGACCTTTTCAAAAGAGGAAGGAGAAAATGCAAGAAATCCAAAGATCCCAAGACCCAAAGATACCTGTTGCCCTTTTCTACTCAGACTGCAGAGTTAAGGCAGGGGAAAGAGAGGAGTCAAAAGTTCTTATTCCTCACCAAGTAACTGGAGATTTTCTGATAAACAGCATTGCCCATGGGTCACTAATAGATTACAAAATTAATGTGTTTGCAAAGAAGTTAAAGTATACCCTGATGCTGCATAGGTCAGTCTGTTAGCTTTTTGTCACCAGGGGCTAGGTTATAATGAGACTTTACAATCCAGTGTAGTGCACCTCTGGAACTTCACCCCCTTCCCTCTCTGTTAGATGTATCTGGCCTTCAGCTGTCCAGTATGAAGCGAGATTGTTCAAGCAGAAGGGACAAGACAAGGCCACAGGGGATGAAAAGGAGTTAATGCCATGATCAGAATCACTGGACTTGGGGGTGAGGGGTAGAAAAGAAGTGATATATATATCTTGGCTCCTGGAAATTCAAATTGAATATTTCAAGGATGGAGGGATGCCAGAACACAATGGATGCAACAGGCTTGCTAAGTCTTGTCTTGGATTCCACTCTCACTGAATGAATGAAAAAGCATTTAATAAATGATAACTATGTGCTTAGCACAATACTAAACACAAGGGATAATAAAGAAAAAGAAATAAAAAACAAGGCAGCCTCAGCTCTCAAAGAGTTCATATTCTAATTGTAAGAAATAACACATATAAGGGATTCCATCTGAAGGCAAAGGAAAGTCCTCATAATTCTTACTGTTTGTCAGTAGGGCAGACTGGGGGGTGGTGATAGCAGGGGAAGTCTAGAGGGTGCTGTGACAGGACAAATGATAAGTCTCTCCTCCATCTTATCAGAAGGATTAGAGCTGGTCACTCCATCCCTAACTAAAATATATGAGCAACTCAATCTATCCCATGATGGGGGAGGGCAGGGGAGGGATTTAAGGAGTCTAGCCTATAACCATTGAAAAGGAGGAGATTGGCCTGAGGAGTAGAATGGGACAGAGACTCTACATTTCCTACCATGAGTATGGAGGTCAGTTTCTAGCTAAATCAGTATTGGCGAGAAAGTTGGAATACAAGTGCCCCCCATAGTACATATTCCACTGTAACCTAAAATGCCTAGTGGGATACCTAGTATAGTGTACAAAACAAGCTTCATGAGAAGTGAGTTAATGGTGGCCAAATACAGAAATCCCTTTCAACAATAAAACATTGAATGGAGAAGTACCAGAACCTGAGTCCATGTTATATACCTTGAAGAAAAGGCAAGACCTGGGTTCAGACATCTTCAGTCTTCTGTTCAGAGGAGCATCATAACCACCAAGTGGACATGGAATCACCCAATTTTTTATCCTTCCTAGTCAATGTGATCAGGCTAATGGCTAGCAGTGCCACCTAGTGGTTAAGCAAGAGATACTTCCATAAGAGACTCCACATGGAATTTCCAACCATCAGTAGACTGATCATTGGATTTTAAATTCATACAATCATAGGTTAAGAACTGAAATAGATATCTAGTTTGAGGCCTAGAAAGAAGTGACTTGCCCAAAACCATGCAGATACACTGGTAGAGACAAGATTTAACTCAGGTCCTTTTGATTCCAAATACATATTCTTTTTGCTGAAAAGATTTCAAAAGCTGAGAACTTTCATATGCCAGTTGCTCAGCAAACTGAGACCAGACCTCCTCAACTTAGGCCTGAAACCCAAATATAGGGAGAGACAGATTTTTATAGATGAAAAACAATTGATCAAATAATTTCTAATCAGAAGAAAGATTAGGGATTTTCAAAGAGAGGGAGAGTGAAGAGGTGCAATTCTCTTAATTCAGAAAAAAGAGGTGTACCATTCCCCCAAATGTCTGTAAATAAAGGAACACAGGAACAATAAATGATTGATCAGTATGGATCCAGTTTTCAGATAAGACACATAGACTGCTTAATATGTACAACTGTGAAAAAACTCCTTGCATCAATCTTAGGAGCTAAGCAGGTTCTGATCAGCATAACCAAGGTCCTTGGTTAAGGGTCTGTAAGCAGCAGGTAGAGGTAGCCCAGTTTCCCAGCTATGCAGGTCTAGGTTCAAATCATACAATAAGGTTTTCTCCCAATTCCCACAATTGAATAAACTTCTCTCACAAGACAGAATTTGGACTAGACCCATAATTAAATAGAAAAGGAACTGAGCTAGCTTCGGAATTGAATCACAAGATGGAGTCAGTGTGGTTCACTCAATTCACACCACCTTTTGCTGTTCTAATCCCTTCAATTCCCTCTATGTCCTCATCTATACATAATTACATCCTCCATGTGTATATATTACAAATAATATACACACAGGAGATATATACATGGATATACATATATGTCTATACACACACATAAACTCCTTGAGGGTAGAGATCATCAATTTTTTTTTTCTTCTTGTTGTTGCTGTTCGGTCATTCAGGCATGTCTGACTGTTCCATGACATGGTCAATCACACTGGCCATGGGGTTTTCTTGGCAAAGAAATTGGAATGACTTGCCATTTCCTTCTCCAATGGATTAAGGAAAACAGAAGTTAAGTGACTTGTCCAAAGTCACAACGGCAGTTAGGTGGCTCAATGAATAAAAGCATTAGGCTTAGAGTCAGGAAGATCTGAGTTCAAATGTAACCTCAGACTATATGAGCCTGAGTGAGACATTTTGTTTGCCTTAATCCACTGAAGAAGGAAGCACAAGCCACTCCAGCATTTTTGCCATGAAAACCCCATGTGGAATCACAAACAGTCAGATACAACCTAACAACAACAATATTTTGTCTTAGCAGGTGCTTAATAAGTGCTTTTGGGTTGAAAAGTATAAAGCAAATGGGTTATTGCTACTATTTCAGAGCAATAATCTCCGAAGTTGGAGCAATGTCCTAGTGAAGGATGAGAAAATAGGTCCCATCTCATCCTACCCTTGATAGAAGTTATCCCACACAACAACTCTTACCCTAATTTCCCAATGTTCCCCTCTCTCCGTCTAACGCTCATATTTCCAATTGCCTCATTTCTCTACTTGAAGCTGATCCCTCAAGGTCATTTCTAGAGACAGAAGAGACCTAGCTTCTATCATCTGCCCCCATTAGCCACTATCAAGTGACTTTGGAGGAAATTTTTTCACAAATGTCACTTGGAAGTAGGTAGGCTAATTGTTCAGGGTCAAAACAGGTGAAAAAAGATTCCTTCCTCTTTCTGTTCATTTTGGATAGGATCCTCATTGTGAGTTGCCCAAGATGAGGAGGCCTGGAGGAGTTGGATATTCATCAAAGATCTCAGTTCATTGTCCCCTTCCTCCCCCAACAAAAAAAAATCCTCTCTTCCAAACTTCTCTGCTTCTCTCAAAGGTATCACTATATTTCTTGCAAGTCATGTTCACAACTTCAACACTGCCCTCAACTCCACACTTGCTCTGATCTGATAAGTTGACAAATGATGGCATTTATACCTCCATTTCTTGTACCCAAAAAAAATTTTTTCTTTAATTTACTTTTTTTCAATTAAGCTCTATCTTCTTTCCTTCCCACCGCTATTAAAAACCTTGTTACAAACATATCCACATATATACAAACACACACATATATACACATGCACACATATATGTATATAATATACCTACATGTATGTATATGTATGTATAAATATATGAGTGTGTATGGTGCATATATATGTACATATATATGTGTGTATGTGTGTGTTGATACACATATATTCAAGTAAAACAAATGTCCATGTTGGCAGTGTCCAAAATATATCACATACCGTACCTAAGGCCACCACCTCTCTTTCACAAAGTAGGTAGTATGCATCTGCAATAATCCTCCGGAATTATGGATGGTCACTGAGGTTATCAGAGTTCTTTCAGTCTTTCAAAGTTGTTTGTATTTAGATTGTTGTTGCTGTATAAATTGTTCTGTTTCTCCTCACTTTCCTCTCTCCACCACCCTGGTCCAGATGCTCATCACTCCTTAAATGTATTTTTGCATTAGCTTAACTGGTTGTTCTCCCCACTCCATTCCATCCCTCACAAAGCTGCTAAAGTTTATATCTGACCATGTAACCCTCCTCAATCATTAAACTTCCCATGGATCCCTATTGACTCAACCATCAAACTTTATTTCATCTTGATTTCATCCTTTTTTTGTACAGGTTTTCTAATGTACATAATTATTAGTATAGTAATACATATGATTTATATATATATATACACATATATGTGATACATATAGAGGTACACACTCAAATTCTTTACTTATAGGAGTGCATGGTCAAAAAAAGTTGATTAATCACTGCTCTAGAAAAAGTTTACTACTTAGGATGCTAATCAAGCCTGCCTCCTTCTTCCTACCCCCATCCACTTCTTTTATTTCCATCAGCCTCCAAAGGAAGGAGTGAACATCTGAAACCCAGAAGGAGTTAAAGATTTGAAATGAGTTCACAATAACATGGTCCCTACCCTGTGGAGGATGATGGAGGAGAGGAAGGAGTAAAGGAGTAGGGATTCCATCAACATCCAAAGAACTAGAAAACTCCAAAAGTCACCCCCTCACTGTCACAGTGTCTCCACGCTATTTAAAAGGAGGTTTAGATTTCACCAGAAATTCTCAGAAGCCCCATTTTCTTCTTGTTTCACTGCAAGGAGCTGCATTAAGTACCTTGGAGCTGCCTACTTAAAGTGCGGTTCCTTCCATAAAACCTTACCTTTATATCTCTTTGTTTCCCTCCTGGGGAAGATGAGCAGATATTTACCCAGCGCTTAGATTAACACATGATGGAACCATCTCTTTTTCAACTTAAACAATCTCACAGCTAAGGCTCTGGCAGGTACCTTTCACGTTTATCCAAAGCCAAGAGGCCGGCTAGAGTCCAGCTTTTGGAGAAGGATGTGGAGATCCTGCCACCAGGCTCTTATTTCTGCTGACTGGTCAGCACCCTAGGCAAGGAGGTGATGGTGGGGAAAAGATTTCATTCACCTCCTGTTCTCTGACATCTTCGTTACTGTTAAGTCATTTATTTCTGCAGACATTTGGCATCTGCAAATTGTTGTCACCATCAGAGAATTTCAGGGTTGGGAAAGGACCTTGGAGGTCACTTGGATAAGTCAACATGCAAAGAAGGATCTGAGTCAGGAGCTGTAGAGACAAAAACCAGAATGGAAAAGAATTGCTACTCTCTGAGAGTTCATATTCTTCTAGGGGGTCCAGCATGCAGAGAGATAAGTAGATAGAAAATCATTTCACTTAAGATTAGTGTTTAATGGTCTTACCAAGTCTGTTTCTACATATAATCATCCATATCTTTGTGTTCCTAGGTATTTGAGCTATATCCTAGGAAAATAATTTACTTAGCAACCCCAATTATGCCACAAACTAGGTGAGTTCCAGTGTTCCCCATCTTTATTGAAAGAAGAAAAGGAATAAGCATTTATCAAATGCCTTCTGTATGCCAGGTACATGATGGCAGGTTCTGCAAATATTATCTCCTTTGATCCTCAAAGCAACCCTGGGAGGTAGGTGCTATTATTATCTCTATTTTATAGTTGAGGAAACTGAAGCTGAGGGAGGTTAAGTGACATGTCCAGGGTCACACAGCCAGTAAGTGTCTGAAATGGAATCTGCACTCAGATCTTTGTGATTCCAGATCCAGCACTTTATCCACTCTGCTATCTAGGGGCAGTGGCAGGGGAGAGTACTAACAACTATATGGTTCAGTGAAAAAAATTCTGGATTTTGAGTTAGAGGACCTAGATGGTACAGAGTGTGCTGGACTTAAAGTCAGGAAGATATGGCCTTGACTTCTGCCTCTACATGCTAGCTACATGGTCTCTGAGCAAGCCACCTAACTTCTAAGTGCCTCCATTTCCTCACCTGTTAAATGAGGTGGCTAGACTCGAGGACCTCTAAGGCCCCTTCTAACTCTAAACTTAGGATCCTATGACCTGGGTCCAAACCCTGGCTCTGTGAGTTATTACCTGTATGATTATATAACATTCTGTCTAAGGTCCATATCCAGATTTGTGAGACCATGTTCCTTAGAGAGTGTAACCTGAGCAAAGCCTTAAAGGAACAATGTTCCATCATATCTGACTCTTTGTAACCCCTTTAGGGGTTTTCTTGGCAAAGATACTGCAGTGATTTGCCACTTCCTTCTCCAACTCATTTTAGAGGTGAAGAAACTGAGGCAAACAGGGTTAAATGACTTGTCCAAGGTTACACAGCTAGCAAGTATCTGAGGCCAGATTTGAATTCAGGAAGATGAGTCTTCCTGACTCCAGGCCAAGGATCTGTCCACTGTGCCACCTAGTTGCTCACAGATCAAAATGGAGCCCTCTAATGTATAGATAATATGGAGTTCTCCACATAATTGACTTAGTTTTAAAATGTAATTTTATCTGTTTTATTGTATTTTTATTTATTTTGTTAAACATTTCCCAATTACATTTTAATTCTTGTTTAGGCCACTCAGGCGAGTCGTAGGTCTCAGTTGGTGGTGCATTTGACACTTTTGCTTTAAAGGATTCTAGGGATTCTAAGAGATAGATGTGAAGGGAGAGTACATTCCAAATATGGGGAACCATCTGTGTAAAAGCAAAGGGGCTAAGTGATGTAATGCTAAGTTCAGAGAACTTAACTACAGATAAACTGATTCAATTGTGTAAAAAGGAGTGATGTGAATCAAATCATTGAAGGCTTTAAATGGCAACCTCATGATTTTATATTTTAGACAAGAGGGAGCCAATGAAGATTCTTGAGTAAGAAAGAGACAGAAAGGGCCATATCTATGGTTTTAGAGGGCTATTTGGCAACCTTATGGGGAATGAAATTGGAGAGAGAAGAAAGTGGAGTCAGAGAGACCCTTAATGAACTATTCCAATAATCCAGGACATAAGTAATGAGTGGTAGATAGATGAGTAAAGGAGAGAGATGCAAGAGATGTTGAGAGGCTCTGAAGAATAAACAAAACCTGCCAAGTGGCATAACATCCAAAGTCTTAAAGGAAAAATTAAATTAATTATACAAGGAAAGAGATTATAACACTATTCTGGTGGAGGACCTCAACATCCCCCTCTCAAAGTTAGATAAATTTATCGATAAAATAAATAAGAAAGAAGTCAAGGAGGTGAATAGAATCTTTAAAAAGTTAGATATGATTGACCTGTAGAGAAAACTGAATGGAATTAGAAAGGAATATAACTTTCCTCAACTGTATATAGAACCTTCAAAAAGATTAAGAATGTATTGGGGCAGAAAAACCTCACAACCAAATTCAGAAAATCAGAAATATTAAATATACCCTTTTCAGACCATAATTCACTAAAAATTAAATAAAGGCTATAGAAACATAGATCAAAATTTATTTGTAAACTAAAAAAATTTAATCCCAAAGAAGGAGTGAGTCAAAGAACAAATCAGCAATTTCATTAAATAGAATGACAACAATGACACAGCATTCCAAAATGTGTAGGATGCAGTCAAAGCAGTGTTTAGGGGAAAATTTATATCTCTAAATGTATACATCAATAGAAGAGAGAGCAGATCAATGAATTGGGCATGCTAGAAAAAAATTAAAGCTCCACAATTAAATACCAAAATGAAATCCTTAAAGGCAAAGGAGAGATTAATAAAATTGAAAGTTTAAAAAAAGTGAACTAATAAATAAAACTAGGTAGTGGTTTTTATGAAAAAGAAACAATAAAATAAGTAAACCATTAGTTAATTTGATTTTAAAAAAACAAATTACTAGTATTGAAAATTTAAAAAACAATGAAGATAAAATTAAAGCAACTATTAGAAGTTCTTTTGCCTAATTATATACCATTAAAACTGACTATCTAAGTGAAATGGAGGAATATTTATAGAAATATAAACTGCCCAGAGTAACAGAAAAGGAAATCGAAAACTTAAATTACCACATCTTAGAAAAAGAAATAGAACAAGACATAATTGAGCTCCCAAAGAAAAAATTCCCAGGATCATATGGATTCACAAGTAAATTCTACCAAACATTTAAAAAACAATTTAAAAACAATCCCAATATATAAACTATATGAAAAAAATAGGTAAAGAAGGAGTTCTACCAAATTTCCTTTATGACACAAGTATGGTTTTGACACTTAAACCATGGAGAATAAAAACAGAAAAAGAAAATTATAGGCCAATTTTCTTAATGAATATCAATGCAAAAAAAAAAAAAGATTAACAGAATAGCAAGGAGATTACAACAATGTATCACAAAGATCATGCACTACGACGAGGTGAAATTTATACTAGGAATGCAAGGATGGTTCAGTATTATGAAAATTATCAGCGTAATTGACCATAACAATAACAAAGGTAATATGATTACATCAGTAGACGTGGAAAAAGCCTTTGACAAAATACAATGCCCATTCCCATTAAAAACACTACGAAGCATGGGAATCAATGGAACTTTTCCTAAAATGATACATAATATCTCTCTAAAACCAAGAAGAAGTAATAGGGATAAATTTGAAGCCTTCTGAATAAAATCAAGAATAAAGCAAGGATGTTCATTATATCATTATTATTTAATACTGTACTCAGATTAAGTCAATCTATGAAGTCAAGGCCAAGAAATTGAATTACATATACATATACATATATATATATAATGTGTGTACATATGTATGTACATACACATATGTGTATGTACATACATATATATTACGTATATATCGCTTTTGCAGGCCTTCATCACTTCATGCTTGAATTACTTCAATAGCCTACTGTTGGTGGGTCTTACATCCTCAAGTCTCTCCCCACTCCAATCCATCTTCCATTCAGCCACTAAAGTGATGTTCCTAAAATATTGATTCAATTATGTCACCCACCCATTCTCACTCAATTAACTTTAGTTGCATCCTATCAATTCCAAGAGCAAATACAAAATGCTGTTTGACTTTCAAAGCCCTTAATAATCTACCTTTCACCTACTTTTCTAGTCTTCTTACACTTTACTCCTTACACTTACTCCTTACACCTTACGTGTACTCTGATCCAGTGACACTGACCTAGAGAACAAGATTCTTCCTCTCTAATCTCTATGCATTTTCTGGCTGTCCCCCATGCCTGGAATGCTCTCCCTCCTCCACTCCAACTACTGACATCCCTGGCTTCCTTTAAATTCCAACCAAAATCCTACCTTCTACAAGATGCCTTCCCCAACTCCTCTTTATAAAATAAATTTTATATATACACACATATGTGTGTATGTGTATGTATGTATATATATACATATACATGTAAACTTTCTTTTAAAAATATAGAGTTCCAAATTTTTTCTCTCCAGTCACTCCTCTGACCTTTGAGAAGGCAAGCAAAATAATATCAGTCACATATATGAAGTATGGAAAACATTTCCATATTAGCCATGGTCAACCCCTTTTAATTCTAGTGCCTTCCCTCTGTAAATTATTTCCTGTTTATCCTGTATATAGCTTGCTTTGTATATATGTGTTTGCATGTTGTTTCCCCAGTAGATTGCAAGCTCCTTGAAGGTGGAAACTGCCTTTTGCCTCTTTTTGTATCACCACTGCTTAGCACAGTATCTGGGGCACTTAATAAATGTTTACTGATTCAGTTCCTTTCTAAACTCATGCATTCTCTTACTAGATATATGTGGCAATCCTGTAAGGTAAGTGATAGAACTCTTATTATCCATATTTCATAGACAGAGACATCACAGAAAGAACACTTGATTGGAGTCAGGAAACCTGACTTCATTCTCCAACTCTATCTGCCATGAGATTATGGCTGTGGACAAAATATTTTATGAACATCCTGTGTGTATCATAGGAAAAGCTGAAAGGCATAGCCCCTACAGAGTCAGACTTGGAATCAGGAAGGCCTGGTTTCAAATCCTACTTCATACACCACATGAGTGACCATGGGGAAAAAAATCACAACTTCTCAGTGCCATAGGCAATACTAAGACTAAGTTAGAGACAAGGTGCCAAGTTCTGCCAGTGGAAGAGGTTTCCACATTGGAAATTCCTCACACCAACAAAATTACAATTCTGCATCCAAAAGCATAGGAGAACAAGGAAAAACAGCAGAGGAGAGTAAACAATTTTTATGTCTTCATTTTGGGTCAAGACTTCTTGTTTTATTGCTATGGAGGACTATGAGGGAAGAAAATTCTTTCTTCAAAGAAGAATGCCACTTGCCCTTAAGCTTATGGTCTTAAATGGGAGGATCTTAACCTGGGATCATTAACTTGGTTTTTAAAATATTTTTATGACTGCATTTCAATATAATTTTTTTCCTTTGTAATTCTCTTAATTTTATTTTTTGCATTAAAAAAACATTATTCTGAGAAGGGGTCCATAAGTTTGACCAACATGCCAAAGATTTCCATCATACACACACACACACACACACATACACACACACACACACACACACACACACACACACATGCACACACACACACACACATACACACACCACCACCGCCACCACCACCACCACCATCATCATCTAAGAGAGTTTTAAAAGACATTAAGAAGTTGAGTGACTTGCCCAAAGTCACAAACTCTGTTTATATTAGATATAGGACTGGCCCAGAGCTTCTGACCTCAGTGCCAGTTCCATCCACAACACAACTCTGTCTTTCCATTATTTACTATAGAAGAACATGCTTTAGTTAACTTGGTTTTTATGCTGTGTCTCCCTTCAGATTCTATCCCCAGTATGCCTCCTCTAAATTCAAAGTTTGAGAAAAATAAAATATATATAGGTTCTCTCCACATAAGGTTTCCCCTGACAGGCTGCCATTATCAGTAGCCATAATTTTGAAAGTCTGAGCAACTGAAGAGCTGTGAACTGTGTTTAATTAAATCCTGTTTGCTAAATTAAATGGAAATTGCCCTGGTCAGACCACATCTGAGGAATTGGGTCTGATTCTGGGACCCACATTTTAGAAGGGGCATTGACAAGCTAAGGGACACCAGAGGAAGCTGGCTAGCATAGTAAGGGAACTTGAAACCATGCCATACAAGAATCAATTGATACTGAGGCAGGAAAAAGAAAAAGAATGATAAAAACATCAATGGAGCATTTTTTAAAAGTAGACTAAACAGAACAGAAGGAGGTTCAGAGGGAAATGGACAAGCAGTACAGTTTGAGAGCTAAAGCACTGAATGTATTATATACTTTTTAAAAACTGCACATAACAGCTTCATTGTTTCCAGTGCAATCCTCTTTTTCTATTCTTCTTTGTGTATGGATATGTTCATATTCATGGCAAGTTCAGAATAACAGGGAAAAATTATTTAGAGTTTTTAAAGAATCTTTTGAAAGAACTGGGAATAGCTAGCTTGGGGGAGATTTAGGGAGGGCTATGATAACAGTAGAATATAAGCTTCATTAGGGCAAAAATATTGTTTTTTTACCCCCAGAACATAACACAGTATTCTGAACAACAGCTGTTGAATGGAAGTATCTGAGGAACTGCTATTATGAGGGTCCTATGACCTCTGATTTCCAGGTTCTCATGTCCTCTGCCCCATCTTGCGGAAAATGTGATGGCTTAGGAGGGCTTGTCAGAGACAATATAGCTGAAACCCTGTAGATTAGGCTATGACTTAAGACTTCCAGAAATTTTCAGTAGAGCTTTCTGGATGAACTTTTCCCAGGGATATCTGGCACATAGAACACAAACACAGACCCACCAGGGAATTCACCCAGGTAAGCTGACTCCTCAGAGCTGCACTGCTCTGCACCGTGGAGAGCTCACCTGAAGCTCTTGGTGTCCCTCAAGACAGTCTCCTCACCTCTGCAATGTTAGTTCAGGTTTGGAAGCACAGGCCCTGAATGGAGGTGAGAGGTGGGGGAAGAGGGGTAGTTTGGCTCCAGGCAGCCTGAGAATGGGAGAGAGGCTGGTGCCCTAAGGAGATTATTGGCAACAGCTGCTGTCTCCTAGCTTCACAGATCAATTATTTTCTTGAGTGCCAAAGGCAATGTATATGGAAGATAAAATAGATTTTCTTTTGAGCTTGGACCTGAAAGGCAGAACTAAGGTTAATGAGTGGAAGCTACAGGGAAGTAGAATTCAGTTCACCACAAGGAAAAACTTCCTAATGATAAGAGTTTTCCTAAAAGTTATTTTTGGGGTAATGAGCCTCCTTTTCACTGGAGGTCTTCAAGTAAAAGTTAAGGAAGGCAGCTGGATGGCTCAGTGGATAGACTGGATGTCCTGGAGTGAGAAAGATCAGAATTTGAATTCTGTCTCAGACACTTCCTAGCTATGCGACCCTGGACAAGTCACCTTACCTCTGTTTGCCTCAATTTTCTCATATGGGGAAAACAATAGCACATATTCCAGAGTAGTTAGGACAAAATGAGATATTTATAAAGTTCTATATAAATGCTGCCTATTATTATTACTTGTTGGAGATGTAAGCAGGATTGTGATATGAGTAGGTACAGGACAAGATGAACTCAGAAATCTCTTCTGTAATGACCTGAGCCTGACTCAGGCTGGTCCCCTGGTTGTTAAACTAGATTTTGGAAGGAATGGAAACATAATAGGTCATTCACCAGTTCACATAAGGAGGTTTGGTTAGCCATAGCAGCAAAAGGATATTCAACAAAAATGTACTAGGACCACTGCACCTCCCCTCCCCCCCCACACACACAGACACTTTCCATACAGAAATTCCTGTGGTCAATAGAGAAACTCATATAACCTTGGGACACCCACCAAGCCTCCAGGGACTTGGGAAAAGTTTTGTCAGCAGCTAGTTGGCTTGGGCCTTCATCTTCTGAACCAATCAGGTCTTAGAGACAGTTTTCTTGCCTTTTAAGCAAAGAACTAGTCTGACCTACACAGGGAGAAGAGAAAACGTTGGTGGATGCTTATCCTATCACACCTCCCAACTCTAAGATTCATTTTATCTCTCTCAGCATCAGTCTTCTAATATATCAAACTGTTCTTCTGGACCAGGCCTGTCTCAAGATGATCAAGATGGAATATAAGCAAGACATTCACAGATCACATAACATTTAGCAGTTTACTTAACAATAATACAAAGATGAAATATTTCACCTTCTATCCACTGTCCAGCCTTGTTTCAACCCCACCTGAGAGAAACTCATTAGTTCTAAACTTATACATTCTAACTCTTTAACTCAGATCTTGATTGGTTCCCCCTTCCTCAGCCTCTAACTTGTTAATTCAAACCTTGATTGACTCCACTTTCCTCAGCTTCCTTTCCTGTTTGGGAGGCTGGAGGTCAAAGTACCAAACCCCTTCTGATACCTTCCTTTAGAAAGGAAGAAAGAAAGACTCCATCTGGCATCTGCTTTCTCCTTTGGGTATAATATCCAGCCAGAGGCATGTCTTGACTTTCAGGGAGACATTAAGCCTGAACAACCCTGCTTGAAGCTTTCTTTGCCTTACACAATGAGGAAGCTCCATCAATAGTGTGAGCCTTAGTCTCCTGGTCTAATGATTTCAGTCAATGACTACCTCGAAGTGGGGAGACCACCCAAGTTAACTTTCAGGTCACCTTATGTGTAGTCAGTGTGACTTACAAAGTAGGAGATGGCTACCATCATAGCCTGGAGGAGTTCTTGAGTTCAGGGGACCAGTTCTAGCTCTCTTTCCCCTAGACTCCATGATATTAGTATGCTTTCCAAAAAAAAAGTTTTAGAAAATGGAATAGGTCCCTTCTCCATCACTTGGGTGGAAATTTCTATGGCCTAAAGGTTGAGGTTACTCACCAGTATTTGTTATGAAAAGTTTGACTCAACCCCTAACTATGCCTTCCAAATTCTCACCTACAACCACCAATTGTGGAGGGTCCAGAAGAATACATTGTTCAAAATAGTCTCAATTCATGGAAGCAACAAGGACACTTCCCAAACTAAGTTGACCAGCAAGAGTAGAGATTAGCGGAGTGAACCCAGGATCTAGTGCACAATATGCATGCCCTTCAATTGGTAAGGGTCATCAATCACAATAACCTACCAAGTCACAGAGTCAAGATGTGGGGAGGCAATCTGAGGCAAGGGACAGTGACTGACCTTACAATAAATATTAGTTATAGAATGGCTGATTCAGGAAGGAATATAGCAGACTTGATGAATAAAACTCAGGACAGGATTGTAATAGTAATGAAATTTGAAGATCCCTTTATATTGCCAAGTTAACAGGTACTTAGCACTTAGTTTGAAATTAAGCCTCTGTAAAGAAACAGAAGGGATGAACACCTGTTGCTGACATAGCAGAAAGGGGATGAACAGGGAGGAGCTAATACCATATATAAGGAAAAGTCCCAGCTGAGAGAGTCAGAACTTCTTGGGGCAAGCATCATGGAAGCAGAGCAGCTACTGTGAGAGAGAGAGACAGAGACAGAGACAGAGAAACAGAGACAGAGACAGACAGAGAATTTCTTTCAGCGAGCATCTGGAGACTGGGCTGCTACTGCTAGACTAAAGACTGAACTGAGAATTGAGAAGAACTGAGAAGGGAAATGTGAATTGAGAACTGAGACAAAATTTCTTAGAGCAAGCTGTGTGGAGGCTGGATAAAGTGATTTTGATTTTGAGAAAGGAGCTAGGGAAAGTAATTTTGATTCTGAGAACAGAACTTGTGGTTGTGAAGCTTCTTCCGAGAGCCAACCAAACTCCTGCTGAGAGCTTCCAAGAACCAGCCAGAGCTGCCAAAGACTTCTGAGGGCTAGCCAGAACTACTAAAAGAAGCATGACTATGGTGTCAAGTACTTTGTCTGTCTGTTTTGGGTCTATGTTGATTTCACAGGAAGAAAGTGAACTGAGATGATAGTGCTGACCATAAGTGTGAATACTGTTGTAATTCTGCTAAGCTTGATATGTATAGATATTGTTTTGGCTCTGTTAAGTTTTCTCTTCCTAGGAATAGAAACTGTGAAGGACTTGATGTGGACTGGACACTGTGAGCTTCAATGTGGAGCAGGAATTGCACGGAGAGCTGGACAAGGAACTGGGAGCTGCCCGCCTTTAAACCCAGGTGACAGTTTGGTGGATTCAAGTAGGAGCTGGGACCATGGAAGAGGAACCATGAAAGATGAAAGCCTGCCTCAAATCAAGATGAAAAGACCTCTCTGTGGGTACTGAGCAGTGACTGTTGAAATTGTAATTTACTTGTGATCTAGGGGTAGATAGCCCTTGTACTTTCCACTACCCCTTAAGAGAGTACTGAGTAGTGACTGATGAAATTTTTAACTTACTTGTCCCCATGGGTGCAGGATTTGAACTTTTATACTTTGTGATTGAATTGAGGACTTACTAAATGATTGAGTTACAGAATGAATGTACTTTGTTCAAAACTATGTGACCACTTTGGTGAAAACTATGTGGCTATTTTAGTGATAAGCTGTAACATTATGAATGTTGTACCTTGACTTTCTTTGAATGTTTTGAATTAGTTTGTTGCTGAATAAATAGAGGGTTTACTATACTGTGTAATCAGAACCTTGAAAGCTGTTCACAGCAGCAGTCCTCTGGAAAGCTGCTCATGCTTAGCTTTACAAGGACTGAAAATAAATACAACTTTCATAAAAGGCCAGAACTTTGGGGGAACAGGTTGAGTATTATAAACAGTCTTCTCCCTAGTATTCTCCTGATCTATCTACTTATCTGATATTGACCTCCCCAAGCAAAATCTTCATTCTTGCCACAAAATTATTGCTTCCATAGTAACCTCTTAGATTTTGACATTCTGTAAAAATAAAAAAGCAAAAATTCTGTACTTATTCAAGGCAGGATGTAGTGACTTGTCCCAGCAGAGTAGAAATCTTCATGCCCTTAGATCAGCAATTCTCAACCTGTGAGTTATGTTCAATTTGAGTACATCCTGCATATCAGATATTTACATTAATTCATGACAGTAGCAAAATTACAGTTATGAAGTAGCGAAAAAAATAATTTTATGGTTGGGGGTCACCACAACATGAGGAACTATATTAAAGGGTCGTGGCATTAGGAAGGTTGAGAATCACTGCCTTAGATGACCAGACAGCCTCATCAACATAGCCCTATGCCAGCAGGAAGCTGGTTCTAGGAAGGTAAAGTTTAAGCCTTACTCAAGCCCAATTAAGTCCTGGGTTTTTTTTCTTTTAAAGGAAAATCTAACCTAATTCATATTGAGAGGGGTGAGGGGAAATTTTTGTTAAATATTTGACCTATCACACCTCTATTAAGCTTTACAATTAAGTATGCTATTCACCAATACTAGTATACTATTGAAATGGAGGGGAGAAGAGAAAGGAGGAGAGGAGGAGAGGGAGGGAGGGAAGGAAGGGAGAAAAAAGAGGAGGGAAGGGGAAAGGAAGATGTCATAATAGTATACTTCTGGAGGATGTTATAGTATAACATTGATATTTGAAACAAGGAAAACACCCTTTCTATGTCAGGGAAATAAAAACATTGTATCATAGTTTCACCAACCCATAACATGGTCACCTGTTTCTAACTATGCTACCAGGCTTGCACCCTACTTCTCAGTCACTAGTTCCAAATCATGTAGCTACCCCTTCATTCTGCTTTCTAGTTCACTTTGGGTATTGTCTTCCACCATTAGAATGTAAACTCTTTGGGCTCAAGTCTTCATTTATATTTGCATCCTCAGCACTTAGCACAATGCCTGGTATCTAAAGACTTAATGAATTCTTGACCTGTTTATCTGAATGCAAAAGCCTCAGGTTCAGCCCTGAAGAAACCAAAAATAAAAAGTCATTGTGAATTGCATTGATTCTGAGGTTAAAAGTAATACCATATCCTTCTTGAGACCTAAAATTACATTACAGTGTAGACAAATGAGAGTGTCTAATCAATCTATAATTTAAAAAAAAGTCTTCTTTCTTTTCTTCTCTTTCCTTTTCTCCCTCTCTCCTTTTTTTTCTTCCACAATAATAAATTGTGATCTTTCATCAGAGACACTAGTGAATTCTGCAACTAGAGTGCAGTAGAAAGGCATGGACTTTGGAGTGGGAAGATGAGTTTAAGTACTGATGCTGTCACTTGCAAGCTGTGTGACCTTGGTTAAAGTTCTATAGCAAAGGTTTCTGACCAGAGGTATCGTAGACACCTTCTCAGACTAATGTTTTTGAATGCATAAAATAAAATAGATAAGATTACAAAGGAAGCCAATAATATTGAAATAAATATGTAACATTTTCCCATCCAAGGTCACAGAAATTTTTAAATCTCTGGACTCTGTTTAAGGACTTCTGTTCTATATCATCATTATTATGTTGGTCCCAGAGTTTGTCTACAGAGAATCTCATTTGCCTGGTAGGCTAACCAAGTCTGCCCAATATTAAGTAGTTTTACCTTAGCTCTAAAACTGAATGAGGTTGTTCAGGGTGATTTACAGGTAATAAATTAGACTGTGTTTGGATAATTTGTTCTTTGTTCTCAGATCAAGGTGGGAAAGGTCCTTGCCCTCATTTCTACTAGAGCATGGCTAATTTCTCTGTAGGCAAACTGCTGGGAGATGAGTCTTGTCAACCTAAAACATTAGTCATGTTAGGTCTTCTCTTTCCCTGGTTTCTCTCTGTCCCTGTCTCTCTATCTCTCTCTGTCTCTGTCTCTCTCTTTCTCTCTGTCTCTCTGTCTCTGCCTCTCTCTCTCTCTCTCTCTCTCTCTCTCTCTCTCTCTCTCTCTCTCTCTCTCTCTCCCTGTCTAATTCTCCCTATCTCTCTCTCTTCCTCTCCTTCTCTCCCTCCATTTCTCCATCCCTTCCTCCCTCCCCCTCAACTCCTCTGTTTTTAAGTCACCACCACTTACCTTCTCGGACTTACAGAGCTGTTCCATTCAAAAACCCTAGAGACCAGCAGTTGCTAGAGGGTAGGTCTCTTGGTCCTAAAGGGCCTGGGTTTGGAAATGATTTCAGGCTAAAATATAATGATTTAGTTTTACTTTATGGGAAAAAAAACCAAGCACTAAATTTAGAATCTAAACTACAACAAATTCCCCAGGAAGTCCTTACCCTTTATATAAAAATTGAGGGAAATATCTCTCCTATTGGGAGAAATCCACCTATGGGAAGGAGAGAGGAGGAATTGCATCCCACATCTTTCTTCCTCAAGAAGAAGCTATCTGATATATTAGGAGCCATGAAACCAATAAAACTCCCTCAACCCCTGTCTTCTTCTTCTTCTCCTACCTAGATACCCATCGTACACATTAATTCATAGTGTCATTAACATAATATTCATGGACCACACAATCTAATCTCATCCTTCTATTCCAGTCTTACCTCTACTTTTTCCTACACAAAAATCCTCCTATTGAGCTGTCCCCCAAGTGAGTGCTGAACTTTCCTACCTGATCCTTTGATCACCACTTATTCCTATACCAGGAATAGCCCAATGTTTTCCTCTTGGTTGCTCAAATCTTGGCCATCTTTAAAGACCATAGTCAAATTTCAACTTCTTTATAAATAAAGCTACCCTGGTCAGAGTAACCAAAGATAAGAATAGGGCCACATTCTATCTCCTGCAGCCACTCTGAATCATGGGCAGTGGAACTCATGTTTGAATCTTTCCCCCAAAAAGGAAGGACCTAAGGAGGACATTAGATAGCCTTATAACAAGAGTAGGAGGGGATCTTGAGAGAACACCCTCCCTTTGCTGTCAAGGGGGACCACACTCAAAATGCCTTAGGAAAGATAGGAGTGTACTCTCTCTTTAAAGTCCTGTAGTAGATTACACAGTCCATCCCAAGGCATGATAGCTTTCCCCAAGTCTAGCCTACAATCTATCCTTTAGCTTCAGCTCATTTCTTTCCATGTCATCATAATAAATGGGAACTAGATAGCCCTCACCTCATGCTTCAAGAAACATGCTCCTCCACAAAGGTCTAACCTCTCTGGCTCTTTCACAAAATTGCCCATGATACCTTTATGTACCATGAGCTGCTGACATTTTTTCCCTCCTTTTAGGTTCCTGTTTCTCTCTCTTGAATGGCTACTTTGTCATCAATTTGTGTGGTCTTGTGAGAGGCAGTCTGCTTTTCAGAGTAGGGAAGAAGAAAAGAGCTGTAAAAAACACAGGAAAGCAAAGAATTTCAAAACACCTGGACACAGAATTTCTCCTTCCCACATGCCATGAATGCATCTGCTACATTAATTTAGGTTCAAGCGACTGAGTCCCTGACCCAATAGCCCCATGGGACACCTGAATTGGCTGTTATGAGGAATGGGCACTGCCATAAGATCTTTCTTTACAGTATCACTTTGTATTATGTGCTAGCAACATTCAGATAATGTTGTTGGTAACAGAGGAGATGTGAAGAGAGGACATTAAAGGGAAGATTCATACAGACTAATGTTGATTCCAGCTATTCTCTAGATTATCATTTCCCATGGGTCCCATTCTGGGGGAAATGGGAATGATGGAGATGGAAACACAATACAGTAAATAGTTCAGACTCCACTACTATACTGCAGAATTTGTGATTGCAGGGGATGATGCTTAAAATATTTCAGAGAATAAATAGCTTTTAAGTACCCTGGAGTGTGGTTCTTTTTAAAGGGTCCATTTGCATACCAATAATTTATAAGTGGATTACAGATAATTCTTATCTAGTCATTAAAGTGGGTCTCCTATTGATCCAACCATTCTGGAAAGCAATTTAAAATTATGCTTTTAAAAAGTGTGAAAATATCCATATCCTTTGACCTAGGAATACCACTGTTAGGCACAAACCCCAAAGAGATTAAAGACAGAAAGAAGGGTCTCTTGTACACCAAATTATTCACAGCAGCACTTTCTAACAGAACTAGAAACACATGGCCTTTGATTGGGAAGTGACTTAACAAGCTATGGTATGTGAATGTAACAGATTATCTTTGTGTCCTAAGAAAAGATAAACATGAAGAATTCAGAGATGCATGGGAAAAAAAAAAAACAGAGGAACTAATGTAGAGCAAACTAGCAGAACCTGGAACACAATATACATAATGACTATAACAATATAAATGGAAAAACCAAAGACAAAGGCAAAAGCTACCAAAAATTGATTTTGAAGTGGTTCCCCTCATGACACCTGATTTGCTTTGCCATATCTACTTCAATTTATTTTGAAAACTAAAATCTCATTTCACTTAATATTCCCCGTAATTCATACATTTCAGGAATTCACAAAGGCCTCCCCTCCATGACCCAAGTCTGAATTAGGGGAGTGTTACTGGACTATTTTACTTTCAGTTTCAACCCCACCTAGGAGTTCATTCACTGCAGGATCTCAAAGTTCCTAAATGCCTATTTTCTGTCTTTTTCTGTTGGCATATGATAGGTAGGTATGAAGAGTTATTGCTGAGAAGGGGTCAGAAAGCCCAGCAGGAAAGCTCTTCAAGCTACACTAGCTATAGAGTCAACCCCAGAGAGAAGCTTTGCACAACCTCAGCAATGCAGAGTGACAAGCCAACCCAGGAGACATTATCAGCAGCAGCCTTGCTCATGCCAAGGCCAAAGCCCAGCCAGCCTCAAAGATTGGGAGAGCCTGGGGAAGAGCTTGAGGACTCAATCTAACAATTCTCATTTTCAGGAGAATCAGCTTTGGTGCAAGAAGAGTGAAGGAGTCAGAACAGGAAGGTCTTTAAGCTCTAAGGTGGTCAGTCAATGTCTTCTCTCAGTTGTTTATTTCATGTTTCATCTGTTTGTAGCCTCTTTCTGTGCATGTTTGCATGTTGTCTCTCAAGATAGATAGATTGTAAGCTCCTGGAGGTTAGGGATAGTCTTTTCCTTTTCATTACATCCCAAACACTTAGAACAGTGCCTAGCCCATAGTAGGCTTACTGTTTATTGTCAGACAATAAATGCTTATTAAATCATTGTCTGGGGCATTGACTTTACCTATGGATACACAATCAGATGTTCCAGATATAGGATTAGAAGTCATCTTTCTGACTCCAAAGGTCATCTTCTGTCCACTAAACCAGGATTTTCTTCATGTGATTTAAAAAATATACAACCAAACATTATACCACCTCACAAAAAGGTAATTTTGAATCATACATTACAATGACAAAGAGACAGAGACAGAGGCAGACATAGAAATGGAGTGATAAATACAGTTAGAGGGACAGATACAGGCTGAGATGAAGATGGGAAAATATAAGAGTGAGAGTAAGGATAGGGAAAGAGAAGAAAGGATAGAAGGAGAGAGAAAGAGGAGAATGAAATAGAGATGCAAAGCAATGAGAAGATCCATTGAGAGGAAGGAAGTTTGAGAAGTGCAGTCTTGGTATACATAGGAGATATTAACAGGAAAAGGAAGAGAGGGTAAGTAGGGGAGGCATAAGAGAGGGAGGACAGAAACACGAGAGGGAGAAGAGAAAAAGGCAGAGTGGAAGAGAAAAGGAGAGAGGAAAGGGGGGAAGGGGAGAGGGAGGAGAGGACTGGGGAAGAGAGAAAGGGGAGAGAGGAAAATGGCAGGTGAAGAAGCAGGAAAGATCGTGAGGTGAGGATGGGAAGATGGAGATGTGGGAAAGATGGGAGAGGGTGAGAACAAAGAGGGAGAGAAGAGGGAAGTGGGGAAAGAGGAAGGGGATGGAGAAAAGGACAGAGGGAAGAGGATGAAAGAAAAAAGGGGAAAGGAGAGAAAGGGAAGAGGGAGAGAAAAGCAGAGAGAGTGTGATGTGAAATTCACAGATGTAAAATTACTGTGCTATACCTTTAGTTAAACAGCAACAACCACCCCAAAGCTGAAGCTGTTTAGCAAGCGAGCGAGCCAACCCAGGCGATGGCAGAGCATTTGCAGAGCACCAGAAATATCAAGAATGGAAGAGTCTGATAAAGTTTACTCCCAGGGCCTTAGGTGCCATAGCTGGCCGGGTACTACGTATTTTCGAAAGCTTTGTCTGGTGCCGTTTAAAATGTCTCAGGCAGCAGCGAGCGAGTGCCGTGAAGACGCCTCGCCCCGTGCTCAATTTACAGTTCCCTGACTGATTCGTCCCATTAGGTCGACAGTAACCCCTTTGGACTAAAGTATATAGACCTGTTTCCCCATTGTGTATTCATTGATACCGCTCAGACCCATTCCAAGCTGCCCCCCACTCCCCAAACGAGGGCCCGGGGACAAGGAGATGTGGACAAAGGTTAAGGCACCCATGATCTCCCTCCCACTCACAACATTTGCGATTTCCTCCTGCCTATCCATTCCCCAGATGCGTCCATAGGCAGTTCTCCTGGCCCAGGAGGAGGTAGGGTTGGCAGGTGGATGCCAGCGGCCTCCCCTTAGCTGGGGATGACAGCTGCGGCCACCGCTGGGGCTCTCTGGGGGAAAGAGAGGCGGGACATGCTTGGAAGCAGTTCCTTAATGAGACACTAAGATGCGGGAGGCAGCGGGGAAGTGGAGGGGAGTTCTGGGCGATTAGAGCAAGCTCTTTGGGCCTCTATTCTGACTACAAGGCACCGAGCCAAAGATCAAGTGACTTTAGCCAGCCGAGACCGGGAATAATTACCCCAAAATAGCTGATTGCTTAATTACGAGCTGGAATGTAAATATATAAATATGGAAAACAGTCCTCTGGGAGGGTGGGGGGTAGCGAGGGATCTTTGCCGAAAATCTCTAAGCACTCACAGACCAGCTGCTTGCACTGTGGTTCTCATTCAGCAAATCCGGCTCCTCGCTGTCACTCACCACGGGGCCTGACGGGGTGATTTAACACGTCTAGTTATTCCGGGGCTCCCAGAGCTGTTTTTAGATTGGGTTAATCTTCCCTGGAAGCCAGGAATATGGGTGTGTCCATCCATGGCTGAGTGGTCCAATAGATAGATGAATGGATTGAGAGGTGGAGGGTGGAGGTAGACAGAGAGACAGACACAGATATCGAGATACAGGAACAGAAAAAATCCTTAAGAGCATTTATTAGGCACTTACTGTGTGCTGCATACTGAATAGTGTGCTGAATTTGAAGCCAGGAAAACCTGGGCTTGAATTTTGCTTTAGGTACCTATGAAGGGTGTAAACATGACAAACCTCAGTTTTCTCATCTAATAAATTGGGGAATGATACTAGCCTCAAAAGATTGTCGGGAGAATTCATCAGCGAGCATTTATCAAGGATGGATGGTCCATTGCCAGGCGCCCAGGAATGCAAATACACACACACACACACACACACACACACACACCAAAACAGAACAGTCCCTGCTCTCGGAAAGCTTACATGCTATGGGAAGAAACGATATGTGCACTTAAAAATATATACAAAATAATTCAGGGTGA
Source organism: Pseudochirops corinnae (assembly GCA_028646515.1). Lineage (NCBI taxonomy): Eukaryota > Metazoa > Chordata > Mammalia > Diprotodontia > Pseudocheiridae > Pseudochirops > Pseudochirops corinnae. The sequence goes on along the minus strand of CM053586.1, from coordinate 309,096,940 downwards.
TTTGGGGGGCGGGCAGCACAAACAGCAAAGGGAATCAGAAAAGATTAATTGGGAGGGAGGCAGTTGGCCTAAGCTTTGAAGGAAGCTGGGAATTCTAAGAGGTAGGGATGAGGAGAGGAGTTAACACTCTCCAAAACTTAGAGTGCTATATAAATGTAAATTGTTGTTGTTGGAAAATTTTTAGGTTCAAGGAAACTTGGTTAGGACATTGAACCTGGATTGGCTATAATTGCCCCTTCACGTGAGGACTGTTTCTGGATTCCTTACAACACAATAGCTATCCTGTGTTGTACAGTGGAAGGGGAAGGATGGAGGAAGGAAAAGAGGAAGATCACACAGGACATTAAAAGCAGTTAATGACAATATCTTTCACTATATAAGACACCATTCCTAACAAAGTTGACCAGAAAAGAAGGTGTTCTGGTATAGTAATAAGAGCAAAAGAAATAGACCACTAGGTCCCAGTTGGTGCAAATAATGGATTCCCCTGAAATGGTTGCAAGTATTCAAGTTCATACTAGTCAAGTTATAATTATGTAAAACAGAGCCATTTGTTCCATATCAGTGGAAATATGCAGTATGAATTCCAATACTTCAACCACTTGAGGATATTCATTGTTTGAAATATTTGGGAGGCATATCTGTGTAACAGATTGACAGAGTTGTGAAGGGGTAAATGGATTGACAAACCACTTTGGGTATTTAAACCTGTCCCCAGGAGCTCCCACTGGGCTTGGAGAAAGACAGTAAAAGTCCTTACTGCATGTTTATGGAGTTGCCTGATTGGCCTTCTCACCTTTTCATTCAATTGGAAAAGTTCACAGAACTTTGAGAGTCAGAAGGTACTTTGAAATTATAAAGTCCAAATCTCCCATTTTAGAGATGCAGAAATAGAGGTCCAGAGAGATGAAGGTCACACATGTAGGAAACAATAGACCCAGGATTTGAACAATCTGAGTGCTTATGGTACATTTAGGAAGCTGAGTGTCCTTATGAGATTTTCAAAATTCATCTAGAACATTCATAGTGTTTAGATATGGAAGAGACCCTAAAAATTAGTCCACATCTCCCATTTAACAGATGAAAAAAAATGAGGTCTATAGAGATGAAGTGTTTTGCCCCAAGGTCACATAGGTGAGAAATGACAGAAGAGGGATTCTAACCCAGACCCTCTGACACTCACTGTACAAGTCAGTTAAACCTCTCTGGGACTCAGTTTCACTATTTGTAAAAAATGATGGTCTTGGATGGTCTCTAAGCCCCTTCTAATTCTACATCTGTAATACAAATCAGTGCTCTTTCCACCACATCCTGCTGTCTGGCAATGCATATTTTACAGAGCCTCATGTGTTCAGCATGATGTGGAACAACAAAAGTAGAAACCATAATCCCTGCCCTCAAGGAGTTTACAATAAAAATGGAGAAAACAAAGCATTCACAAGTAAAACATCAAAATAACACAAGGCAGCAGATGATAAAATGTCAAAATGTGTTCTAGAGATGTAATGAGTGAAACCATAGCTCAGAGATGGGTCCATCCGTGAGAACTATAATTAATTTAGGAGGGACTTATGGAGGAGGTGGGGTTTGAGTGGAGCCTTGATAGGGGAAAGAGAACATTTGTCTCTAGGGAATAGCAGAAACAAAAATGAAAAAGGTGGGCATGAATATGATTCATTCAGGAGATGGTGTAGAAACTGGCCAGGATGGAATAGTAACAGAAGGTTCTTTTTAGGGAGTAATGAGGAAAAAGTAGGAAGAGAGGTAAGGGGGGGGGGAGGGTTATCATTCACAGGTGCCACATACATAGATGGGCTTTGGGTGATCTCAAAGTATGGGGAAGGAAAGACTTGAAAGTCAGGCACAGGAATGTGGACTTTTTTTTTCCTGGAAGACAATAGGAAGCCATTGAAGATTTTTGAGCAGAGGAATCACAGAATTATAGTCCATTCAAATTCAAAGAGAACTTAGAAATCTAGTTATACCCCATCATTTCACAGATGAGATAACTAAGATCCAAAGAGATTTTTTTAATTGGCAAAATTAGGACTAGAACCTAGATCTCTTGATATCCAGTCCAGGGCTTTTCCCACTGTGACCATGTTACCAGTCTTCAGTTTAAGCCCCTACAGAGAAGAGAGGCAATGCATTATTTAAGTTTCTGAATACTTTTCCTAACAATGATGATGTTGACAATAACAAGAAACTGAGGCAAAGGAACCCATTCCTCACCCAAGGCCAGCATTATGCATAGTCAATAATTGTAATTTTAGGAAGAATCTCAAGGATCTCTAAAATCCCATTCCCCAGCTGGAACTCTTGACTGAGCTAATGCTTGAAGGTCTACCCTTTGAGCTTGATTTATTTATCAAGTATTTTCCATTCCCTTAAATATCATTAGGAAAATTACCACACAGACTTATTAGTCACTTACACTTTAGCATAAATTAGTTTATCATCAGTGCCTCTCCTGTGAGCAGGTTCTGATGGAAGCTAATTATGAAGGCACCAGATACCTAGAAGTACGGAGTTATTGTGGGAAAGGTTAAAGAAAGTGGAGATTGGGAGTGCTAGATTCAAATTTGGCCAATACCAACCAACAATCAAGCTTCCATCTCAGGGCAGCATGTGCAATCTTTCTTGCCTCTGACATGTTTCCACCTTTCTTTGAAACATATTCTAGGCTCTTCCTGGCTCCTATTAGCATTAACTTCATAGGCTCATGGGCTTTACTGTGGGAAACAACTTCAGAGGGAATCATATCCAACCCTTTCATTTTCCAGTCTCAGTTTGATAAAGTGATTTGATGGCATTCACCTAGGTAGTAAAAAACAAAGTCAAGATTCAGACCCATCTCCTTGGGCCCGCAATCCAGCTCTCTTTAGACTACCTAGAAGTCCCTAGATGGAGCTCCCTGGTTTTTATCTATTTCCTGAATGAATTCTGGGTCTAGAATTTGAATACTTCCAGTAGAGAAAAGACACCCAATTCCTGCAAGAAGGAACTGGTTCCCCCTTAACAATCCCATCCTTGCTAATAGAGCAATTGTGGCCATTGGCATAGGATGGAGCACTTCAATCAGGGATTTATGGGAGGAGGGAGAACCATGCCTTGCCTCCTCCTCTTCTGCTTAGTTTTCTGAGTTTCCTTAGAACCAGATATCTGGGGAATGGGAGGATGGGGAGGCAGGGGTAGGATGCTGTTACAGTATATTGAAGTCAGATTAATAGTTAAGAAAATCTAGGGATATGGAAATCCCAGAGCTGCATAACTTCAGAAGGCAATAAATCAAAGAATCAGAGGATGTCAGAGTTGCACAGGACCCCAGAGACCACCTAGTGCAATCCATTTCTAAAAAGAGATTCTGTCTACAACTTCCCTGACAAATGGCCAAGCAGCCTCCACTGGAAGATGTGATGGTGACAGGAAACTCGGAAACCATGGGGCAGAACTGCGCAGCAGGAAGCTCCAGGCACGCTGAGTCAGAAGATTTCAAAGTGTGTCCTAAATGCATACGCTTCTCAGCGATGTCATTGTGGTCCCATAGGGCAGAATTGGGAGCAGTCAATCAGTCAAACAAGAAGAATTAATTAAGCACTTACTATGTACTTGGCACTGGGGATACAAAGGCAAAAAAAGAAATAATTCCTGCCTTCAAAAAGCTTATAGTATACCAGGGGGGATAATGTGTGTATATATATACATATATATATATATATATATATATATATATATATATATATATATATATATATATATATATATATATAGGTATATACAAAATATAGCAGCTAGGTGGTACAGTGGATAGAGTGCCAGCACTGGAGTCAGGAAGACTCATCCCCGGAGTTCAAATCTGGCCTCAAATACTTCCTAGCTGTGTGACCCTAGGCAAGTCATTTAACCCCATTTGCCTCAGTTTCCTCATCTGTAAAATGGGCTAGAGGAGGAAATGGCAAACCACTACAGTATCTTTGCCAAGAAAACCCCAAATGGGGTCACAAAGAGTCAAACACGACTGAAACAACTCAACGTGCTTTTGAGTCTTTTCATCATTCCAATTGCTCTTTTCTGGACTCTTTCCAGCTTGTCAATGTCCCCATTCAATTATAGTGGCCAGAACTAAACATCATCCTCTAAATGGGCTCTGACTGGGGCAAAGTACAGAGGAACTTATGCTTCCCTTGCTTTGGGCACTATTTTACCATTAATTCAGGCCTGATCATATTAACTTGTTTGCCTGCTACATCACACTGCTGATTCTTATTGACTTTGCCATCCACAAAAACCCCCTTGGACTTTTTCACATGAGCTTTTGTTCTCTAGCCATATGTCCCCTGTATGCATTTCTGGACAAGGTCAGATTCCCCTGCAGAGGACTCTCAGGAATGTATTTGGCTGGTGACTTGAATTGAGTAAGCCCAAATTTTAGGGGGAGAAGAAAGCCAGGTATTGAGGGCCAGGAAAACCTCTTACTACTCTCTTAGTTGGGGAGACGTAATCCCACTCTGCCTCTGAGGGATGCATCTTCAGGAGAGTAATCAACCAATCTAGCCAAGTGAAGCAAATGCCTGTAAGGTTGGAAATGCACCCTCTCTATGCTCTTCTTTTCCTTGCAAACTTTAGCAGGATAAATAATAATAATAATAACACTATAAATGTTGATGATAAAAATAATAAACAACTAGCTTTTATGTAACACTAGGGTTTGCAAAGTGATTTACACAGATTTACTCATTTAATCCTCACAACCCTATGAGGCAAGAGTTATTATTATTTTAACTTTTCAGATGAAGACATTGAGGCCCAGAAGTTAAGAACCTCACCCAGGGTCCTGGCTAGGAAGTTCCTGGAGCAGGATTTGAACTCAATTCTTCTTGAGTCCCCAGTCCTAGGCTTTATTCATCACACCACCTAGATGCCTTATCAAGGAGGTATACAGGCAAGACTTGAATTTTCCTTTTTCATCCCAAGGGCTTAGCTACAGTGTGAAAAGACAGACTATTGGACACACCATGAGGTGTACACCAGGCACCAAGTGGACACCAATAGCCAGATGTAGGGTGTGTGTTGACTGAAGTAGATTTGGGGGATGGGGTAAATATAATAAACAATTACTAAAAAAAATTAAAAGGACTTTTGTTAAGTTAGAGAGAAGACAGAGAAGAGAAGAAAGAAGAAACATCTAAAGAAAAAATTCAGTCAATGTTAGGGTAGTTCAAGAAACCACCCAGTAGAATTTCCTTTTCCTTTCTTTCTGCTATAATAAGCTTGATGGTTCAGTAAAGAGAACACTGGGGGAGAAACTCACAAAGATTAAAAATAAATGAATAAACAAGGGGGGGAGAGAATACTGGATGTGGAATCAAGAAGACCTGAGTTCAATTTCTGCCTCATACACTTACCAGTTGTGTGACCCCGGGTTGATCTCTTAACCTCTCTCAGCTTCTTTAATTTACTCATCTGTAAAATGAATGCATTGGACTCAACCACCTCTAAGTCCTCTTCCAGCTCTGGATCAAAATTCCTGTGAATCCAGTGTAAAACTGGGTGTAAGATCCTTCCATGCTACCAATGGCAATACATGTTATCCATATGAATGCCTCTAGCTCCGACCAATGGTCAGAAGACCTGGAATTGAGTCAGAGCTCTGCAAAAACCTGGTTGGACAAGCTTATGTAAGCATTTGACTTCTCTATACCTCAAGTGTCCTATCTATGCCTCTGTAAAATGGTTCTAACAATACCTGCTCTGTGTACCTCATAGGGTCCCTGTAAACAGTAATAATAGGTCATTGATACAAAAATCCCTGGAAGAGTGTAAAGCATGCAATACACATGCATGAGGTTCTTGACAGTGATAAATTTGGGGGTTTCACTTGGGTGATTTCATTGGTATAGAGAATTCCAGGTATGGAAATCTTCTCCACCAGGGCAGATCAGCAACCTTCTGAGCCTTCCAGTCTGAGAGGTGCCTGAGACACAGTGAGATTAAGTGGGCTACCCAGAGTCCCATACGCATTGCATGTTAGAAGAATGGCTTAAAGCTCAGTCAAAGCAGCTTTCTGTCGCCACCACCCCTCTCTGTATTATCAGAGGGAAAGGAGCAATCTCGAGCATCAAGGACGTTTAGGTACTGAACTGGGAGGGAGGAAGGGCAGGAGTCTCGATGAGAGAGATAAGAAGGAGGGGTAAGTTTTGCAAAGTCAGGGCTGGACTCCTGTTCCCTTAACAACCTGGCTCTCCTGCCCATCCACCCACGGGGAAGGATGCCCAGCAAAAAGGAAATGGATGGACTGTGCACAGCTGGAGCTTCTCTAAGATTAAAGTCAAATCCCTACCAGGCTCCTCCTGTCACATCCTCCCATCTCCTCCCATAGCGAAGAAACCAAGATGTTCACAGCAGGTGCAGGTAAAGGAGGACACTGCCAGCTAAAATCACAGCCCCAAGCGAACATCAGTCTGCCCGGACTAATTCCTTCTAGTTCAAACCGGCTTTCTTCATCACATCCCAGAAAGTCCTGATCACCCCAATACAAAGTTTGAGGCTCTTCTTTTTAATCAAGTGGAAGGCAAAGTGTTTCCACAGAAAGAGAGTTGACCATGGAATCAAAGGATATGGGTTCACAGCTGTCCTCTGACAGCTTTGTGTCTGTTTGGCTGGGGCAAGTCACTTAACCTCTCTGAGCCTCAGTTTCCTCATCTGTAAGATAAGGGAATTGGAGCAGATGGTCTAGACCTAGGTCTAGAACTAGGATCTAAGTGGATTTTCCTTCCTTTAAGTGAGCAAGGCATCTAAGAATCTAAAGCATCTCTCTTGTTCCTTCTCCCCAATACTGGTTGCATCCCTGTCTAATTAAAATTGAGGTACAGACCACAGCTGCTCTCTCTTTGGAACTACCTGCAGCTATGAGTTATGGTTCCCATAAAATGAGAGAATGAGAAAGACAGAGAAACAGACAGAGACACAGAGAGAGGCACAGAGGCATGCAGGACACACAGATAGACCCACAGAGACAGATGGAGACAGAGACACAGGAGGCAGTGAAACAGAGAGACAGAGACAAAGACAGAGACAGAAAGCATGTAGGGCCAAGATACCCATGTTGTATCTGCATATGGTCATGTGCCACACATATTCTGATGCTGTGACAAGTGAAATCTGAAATGGCTGTGAAAATAAAGGTTCAAGCTCCCAAGCATTTTGATTAATTAAGTGATGCATGCCAATTACATAACGAATTGGGAGTGGGCTTCCTCAGCTTGGCACTGGACTCCAAATACAGAGAAAGACAGATTTTTAAGTATTAAAAGACAATAGTAAGCAGAATACAAAACAGGATGTATAATTAGGTGATCTGACTTCTGATTGGAGGGAAGATTAGGGACCTTTCAAATTGAAAGGGGAAGAGGAAACAGGTGCAATTCCCTGAAATCACAAAAAAGGGTTGTCTAATTTTCCTCCCTCCCCACAAACCTCCCCAAGTGATTCTGTTCAGTTAAAGGAACAAGGAAACAGTAACTGATTGCCCAGCACAGGGTCAGTTTTCAGATAAGACATATGGGTAGTTTAAGATATATAATTGTGAGAAAACTCCTTGCATCAATTTTTAAATCTGAGTTTCTAATCAGCATAACCTACGTCCTCAGTTAAGGGTCTCTAAGCAACAGGTGGAAGTGGTCCAGCTTCCCAACCACCCAGGGCTAGATTCAAACAATGCAATAAAGTTGTCTCAAAAGACAGAAATTGGACTAGACCCAAAATTGAAATGAAAAGGAACTGAGCTAGTTCCAGAACTGAGTCACAAGATGGAGTCAGTATAGCTCATTCAATTCCCACAATTCCCTCTGGTATGTATGTATGGTATGGTTTTTCTTTCTTTAATTAACCCATCAACAAGCATTTATTAAATACTTATTATGTTCCAGGGACTTTGCTAAGCACCAGGGGTAAAAATATGAAGACCCTGGAAAACATCTTGATATAACATCCAGAGGTAGCAAAACCATAGTTCACAATAGGTCTTCCCTGGGCTACTTACAGAGGACTCAAATTTTGATGAAAATATAATTAGAAAACAGCCTGCCAACAATAATCTTCAGAAAGAACAAATGAACCATGTAACTCCCTATTACCTCTAGTGGCTCCCTATTACCTCTAGGTTACTCACAGGGTAAAGCCCTGGAAAATCTGGCTCCAGGCAACTTAGCAGACATTTCGTGTTATGCTCCTTCACACAATTTGTATTTCAGCCTAACTGGCCTCTTTATGGTCTCCCAGACTTTATCTGCCCAAGGTACCCCACAGTGAAAAGGAAAGCAGCTGTTTTGTGCTTTAGCATTGGTGACCTAACACTAAAGATTAGCCTTCTCCAGACTATTTTTATTTTAAGAAGACTCCAGAGAGGGGAATGTCTAACTTAAATCAATTAATCTCTAAATGGTTAAAATAGGGCTCCTAAATTTAAAAAACGTTTTCCATTTATTATGTTCATTTCCCATCACCATGCCTTTGTACATGTTGCCTATACCTGAAAAGCACTTTCTTCTCACCTCTAGGTCTCAACAATCTTTAACTGACTTTTTCAATTTGCATGTCACCTGCTACAAGGAAGGCTTTTCTTGCTCTCCTAGTGTTATCTCCCTCCTCAAAAGATAGTGCATGCACCTCTTTGCTTGCACGTTGCAGTCCTTTGGTAGAATTGTCCTTCTTTGGGGACAGAGACTGTTTTTCATTTTGTCTTAGCATTCCCCAAACCTAGCAAAGGGACTATTTTTATTGTTGTTCAGTCATTTCACTCGTGTCCAATTCTTCGTGACCCCATTTGAGGTTTTCTTGGCAGAGATATTGGAATAGTTCGCCATTTCCTTCTCCAGCTCATTTTACAGATGACGAAACTGAGGTAAATAAGAGGTAAGTGACTTGCCCAGGATCACACAGCTAATTAAGTATCTGAGGTCAAATTTGAACTCGAGGAAATGAATTTTCTGGACTATATGCATGATGAACAATGGCTCCATCTAACGTCCCCATAATAAGTGTTTAATAAATGCTTGCTGGACTGAATTGGATTATTTTTTATAGTTAAGAAAAAAAACCACAATAGTTTAGAGAGTAGTAGCACTAATAGATAAATATCATAAATTCCATATAAACATTAAATTCCATATAAACATTAAATTAAATGTACATATAAACTACCTCTCCCCAAATGGATCAAAATCAATCTTTTTTTCTAAAACCTTCTAGGGAAGGGAAATCAAGAAAGTACAAGATCCTATCCATACTAACCTGAGAATGACAACAACCCACAGTTAGGAAGCAGTTTCAGATTTACGAATCACTTTTCTGATGCCATCTCTCCAGGTACTTAGGACATATGTTCTCATCTCTATTTTACAGATCCAAGATCCAAAGACATACAGTCACTTGCACAAGGCAACAAATTGAGTGCAGTATTTGAACTCAGGTCTCCTGGCTCCACATTGTCAAATGCAGACTCTTCTTTGTGGATTCCTACACTGAGATGAAGAGGCGTTTGGAAAAGAACAGTACTTGGACCCTGATAGGTGCCAAGGAGGGTGCAGGGTTGTTAGCTCCTAATTTCCTGTCATGTTCTGAGTAGAGGAATGGGGAGAAATAAGTAAGAAGAAAAGGGGTCATGGGGAGATAAGTTTGGGGGAGTTCTGGGATGATCTCAGTGGCTATTTAGCATTGGATTATAGTTCTCCCTTCCACATTTCCACTTTCCCCATCTTGGTTTTGATATTTTACTTTTTGGCGTAAGAAATTAAATGGGATTTTATTGGGAGTTTTGTAGAAGTCTCAGACAACAAACCAAGACACAAAGCCTAGAACCAAATTCTTTACCCAAATACTACAATATATCCCATAAAAGAAAAAGAAAAAATTCAGACTTCTTCTCTGGTTCTAAGGGAGGGCCAAAAAATTTCTACGAATTTTCCAGGTGGGGGGATGGGATGGGGGCACCGTGTCCCTAAACCCTGCAATATGGAAGGGATAACAGCGCATTCATTCTCACGGTCTTCTTTAATTGTTCTCCGAGGATGTTTCCCAAACAAGATTGTAAGGCCCTTGAGGGAAAGGCACTCAATCATAAAATTTTTTTGTATTTTTTTTTTTGTTCTTTTTGTAATTCTTTGTGTAGAGTACAGTGCTTAGACAAATTGTACTCAGTAAACACTTAATACAAGATCTCTCCTTTGAGTTAAAAGGCTTCAACAAACTAGATGAAAAGAGTGAGGGCAAAAATTAGTCGATTTGTCCCTGATAGCACCACCACAATAAAGGTGTCATACTGACACCATCTGACATGGTTCTAAACTGAATAAAACTGTAACAATAGGCAGATTTGTCTCCAGCACCAAACCCATCTCCCTACCCTGTGCATCCCACTTCCAGTCCCACACACAAACATACATTTCTAGATGCCCAGTGCCCTCTGGCTGCCTACCTGGGCATCTCCTCTCTCAGCAGCCTTGTATGCTTTCTGTCCTGTGTCCCACTGATATCACCATTTTACCAAGGTGATAGCCAGCTAATCTGATAAAATAATCTGTGTTGCTCTGTGTCAGTGGTTTCTCCCACCCATCTCTTCCCAGATATTATGCTTCCAGCTGAAGAGGCAGCTAGATGGTGCAGTGGATAGAGCTTTAGACTTTGTGTCAAGAAAACCTGAGTTTGAATCCTCACTGAGACACTTACTAGCAGGATGACCGAGGGCAAATCAATTAACCTTTCTCGGCCTCGGTTTTTTAATCTGTAAAATGGAAATAATAATAGCATTAATTCGTTGTCTACTCTGTGCTAGGCACCATGCTAAGCGCTTTGTGAATATTGTCTCATTTGATGATCCTCCCAACAAAGTAGCATCTACTTCACAGGATTGGGGTAGGTTGTGAGGATTGAATGAGAGAAGATATGTAAACTGTTTTGCAAATCTCAAAGTGTTATATAAATGTGTATATTAATTGACCTAAGGCTTAATTTAAAGGAGTCAAGTCTTAGGATGGGCAATTTAAGTCTTTGTGACAAGCCAACAGGGAGGATATCTGGGAAATAAGCAAGACCTAGGGGCATGTCTCCAGTTATACCAGGTAAGACAAGCTGCTACTCTTCCCTAAGCCCAGCTTCTCACAGGAAAGAGGAGGAAACAGAGAAGCAGACCAGAGGACCACTGGGGAGGTCCAGGAAGTCAGCACTCTGTGGGAAAGGCAGGCCTGCTGCAGATTTTTGTTATTCACAGTCTTCCAGCTCAAATCTTGGCCCAACTGATTAAGTGCTCAGCAGAAATAGCTATGTAAGTGCTGGGATGGCAACGGAATTTTAAATAGCCACTAAATTAAAAGCAAAGGCTCTTACATCATTGTCTGTTCAAAAAAAAAAACAGTGGGGACTGTGATGACCCACAGGCAAATAGAGAGTTATCTCATGATATGTACACAAGTCTAATGTGTTGAGTTCAATATTAGAAGTGAAAACCTAGGCCTGCTTTGGGCCATGTGGCTCCCAAACCTGAAAAACCTTCTCTGAAGTTCTATGTGCCTTCAGTCTCTTTCCATACTGTCTAGCCCTGACCTCACAGCTAAACAAGAGAATCCCAGTATGTCTTCTATTCCAAGTTAGTCTATCCATGGGCGTGCTCCAAGAACTATCAGTGCAGGGTGGGGTGGTACTCTAGACACAAAATGCATCAGCCTGGTCTACATCCGTCCTGGTGGTACAAAGAATAATCTGGGACCATAGTAGTAAATGCCTACACGGTAATTGCATTTCCTTGGGAAAGGGGCCAGCAGCTCTCAGCTCGGATTACAGATAAAAGTAACTCACATGAATAGATTGCTGCACAGTTTGCATAGTGCTTTATGCCCAGCAATTTTTGCAAGGTGGGTAGAACAACCATTAACATTCCCATTTTATAGGTAATCAAACTGGCCATGAAAGGTTAAGTGATTTGACCAGGATTGTATAGAAAAATCACTGTCTGTGGCAGGATTTGAACTCATGTCTGCTGATTTCAAGTCTTACACTTTATCATTCTTGTCTCTCTGAGTGTGTGGTACCCTGCAACATCATCTCTCAACAGGATCTGTTCCATCTGTTGGTTTTCTGAGGACAAAGTCTTCTTTCATAGGGGACACTGAGATTAAGGGGCTTACTCCAGGCCCTTATACATTGGGCTATGCCCCAACCTATCCTTCAAGACCCAGTTTCATTTCTACCTGCTCTAAGTCACATCTCTCCCTTTTCTGAACTTCCATTTGCAATCTGTTGAGCCCGTCACAGTTCCATCATTATTTTTGACCTATTCAATTTTGTCTTCCCAAAATATGAATTATACACTTCCAGAGAGTAAGACCCAAGTCTTATCACAATCAGAGCTATCCCTGGAGTGGGTGGGAAAAGAATCTGGGGTACTAGCCTGATACGGGCAAGGCCATTAAGAATGGGCAAATCTAGGGGAGAATAAGAGCGCATCAGGAATGACCTCAATCTTCTCAGTAAAGAAAGACGAAGGCCACCAGCTAAATGACAGGGAAGAGGTGGGGGCTGGGGACTTGCAGTGAGTGGAAAAGATTTGGAACAACTGCTATGGAGGATTGGATAAGAATTCAACAAGGATGAATAAAAAGATTGCGAAGAAGGAGTGACAGCCCTGCTGAGGTTAGACAACTGGCATTTACAGGGGACTGAATCAGTATGAGTCTTTCAGCAATGCTCAGCAGTCTGGGAACAGGAGAAAATAAAGTACGTGGTTAGGGTATGTTATCTCAGACTTGGTTTTGTCTCTTTTTGCAAGTAAGGTAGAAGGTCAGGGGGTGAAGGATCCTATAATGCTAGCATAAACATTGTTGAATTGGTTGACATTGGGGTTCAAGTAAGGGAGGGAGACAAGGGAAGCTGATAGGGGGTTGAAGGATTGAAAGAAGAGAAAGAAGAAAGAGCAGAAAATCATGAGGGTGAAGGGTATGGTGGGAGGACAGGAGGTGAAAGAATTGGCAGGTGTGGTCAAAAGAGTTAATTTCAAGAGAAGATGAAGTCTAAGGATTGACCTTTGCCTTGGGATCCAAAGTGACTGATGTGGGGTAGAAATTAAGGTCATTCAAGTAGAGAATATTCAGGAAGTAGAAAGCCAGGCTGTTGGAAGTGTGACAACATCGACCCTGCTGAGGTCACCCATAATGGCTGAGGTTGGAGAGAAGAGGAGAAATGGACATACCCAAAGCTGAAGTCATGGACAGAAGTGGGCTACTATCCCAGGAGTCAGGAGACGATAATAACACATAAGGGGAGAGGGTGATGAATGCAAATGGCAGGAAAAAAAGTTGCTGTTGATGCTGTCAGAGCAGAAATCTGGAAGCAATTGTAATAGGGTACATTAATAATGCCCTTTACAGTTTACAAAGTGTGTCCTTCACAACAGCCCTGTAAAATAGGTCTAGTTACTACTATCTCCATTATACAGTTAAGGAAACTAAGGCCGAGATAAGTGATGTGATTTTCCCAGGGTCCCACAGGTAGCAAATGGCAGAACTGGGAACCAAATTCAATTCTTCTGATGCTAAGTTCATTGTTCTTGCTCCTACATCAGGGAATTGCATCTGTACAATGAGACATAAAATATGATGGTCTTCTACCATCCCAGAGAACAAGTTCTCAATGACCTTTTTAGCTTGAATTTCAATGAGCTAACAAGCCTCTAGCTGTGATCCTCTTTGGGCAGCCCATTTCTTCTTTCTATGGTTTTCTTTCCTATTAGAGGCAACGAGATGGCACACTGGAGAGTAACAGAAGGAGACAAGGGAAGCTGAAAGGGAGTTGATGGATTGAAAGAAGAGAAAAAGGAGGAGGGAGTGGAAAATCATGAGGATGTTGAAGGGCATGGTGGGAAGAAAGGAAGAAATAAGAGGTGAAAGAATTGGCAGATGTGGTCAAAAGAGGTAATTTCAAGAGAAGATGAGGTCTAAGGGTTGACCTTGGCCTTGAGATCCAAGGTGACTGATGTGGGGTAGAAAGTAAGGTCATTCAAGTAGAGGATATATGGGAAATGGAAAACCAGACTATTGGAAGTGTGACAACATCCCCCTTGCTGAGGTCCTGGAGTCAGGACTGGACCTGGAGTCAGGAAGACCTGAGTTCAAATCCAAGCTTCAGATACTTCTTGGGCAAGTCACTTAATCATTCTCTGCCTCAATTTCCTCAACTGTTAAAAGAAGATAATAATAGTACCTACATCTTATTGTTTGGATCAAATGAGATAGTATGTTTCGCATTTATGCATTTAATTTAATTTATGCATTAAAATACTCTGCAAACCTTAAAGTGCTATATAAATGCTAGCTAGTATTATATTATTGTTAGGGGAATTAGTCCAAACAATTGCAAAGGGACTTACAGCTGTAAAATGGTGTGACTATGACTCTCGGAGAGACAAAATGATATAATGGATAGAACACCATGCTCAGAGCCAAGAAGTTCAAGTTCAAGTCCTAACTCTAACACTAGTGGCTGCGTGACCTTGGGTGAGATCCTCAACATCTCAATGTCTTAGGGAACTCTCCGAGGGAGTTTTAACCTGAGGATGCCCCACAGGGAGGGAATCAGAGGGTCCTTGAACTTGGATGGGGGGGAGTCATATCTTTATTTTCCCTGATCTTGGGTTTCTTTTGTGATTCTGTATATTTCATTCTATGCATTTAAAAATGTTATTCTGAGAAAGGGTCCATAGGTTTCACCAGACTGCCAAAAGGGTTCATCACACACAAAAACCTTAAGAAGATCGGGTACTGACTTGCACAGAGAGACAAGTTTCCTCACCTAGAAACCTCTCTTCTGATGAAATCCTAGGATCACAGATTTAGAACTAAAAAGGATCTTCAAGGCCATCAATTCCCTTTTCTTGTATGTGAAGAAATTGAGACATACAGCAGTGAAGTGACTGACCCAGGGTCACTCGCTGCCAATAAATGTCTGAAGCAAAATGTAAATTCAGGGTGTCCTGATTCCAAGCCCAATATTCTATCCACAAATAACAAGAAACCAAAAATAAAGATTCTCTGATTATATCTCTAACCTCCATAACCTTCCCTAATACACATCAGAAGACAGTCCCTAAAATGATATACTATAGCTAACACATGATACTTCTCACTAAATATCATGTCAACTGATGAGAAATCCAAGATACTTAGGGATCTTTGTGGAAGAACCAAATGAAGAAAAATGGAGGTCTCCAATCAATGCCCCTTCCCCCCTCCCTTTTTCTTTTTTTTATTCTTTTTCAATTTTATTTATTTATTTTTAGTTTTCACCATTCGTTTCCATAAGATTTTGAGCTCCAAATTTTCTCCCCATCCTTCCACTACCCCTACCCCAAGATGGTGTGTAATCTGATACAGGTTCCACATATATATTCATACTAAACATATTTTCACATTAGTCATGTGGTAAAGAAGAATTAGAACCAATGTCCCTGTCCCTTTTTCTTTATAAATAGCTAAACAGAATCCTCTAATTTAGGTGACACCTCGACTAACATTCTCTCCAGATATACCAAGAGCATCAGCAAAGTGGTTTGTGTAAAAGGATGGAAGGATTGAGGAATGCAGGTGTCCCAATGATGGACAACTATTGACTGGTTGATCTTTGATTTTACAGTCTCATTAGGAACATCTCAATACTGCCGCCCACTCGTGGACTTTACAAAGCTGAGAAATGACAGGATAAAGAGGAAGGGGACAAAGTGACCCTCAGATATAGTGTCTAGTTCATTTTTAAAATTCAGCAAAGATGTTGGATGAGTCATTGGTGCCCTCCAGCAAAGCTTTCTCTTACTTGGAAATGAGAAGAATTGTCACCACTGGAATTCCTCCTTACCTTTCACTCCTCCCAAAATACAATCTGCCAGGGGCAGGGCCATTATTCAGAATATTTGACATCTGTGTATATGGGAGAGAGAGGAAGGATATTTGATGGGAGAATGTGGGCTTCTGGTTGTTATGGGTTCTTTGCCTTTATTCTGATTCATGAAGAACGACTCACTTTTCTGCATCTCTGAGTCAGAACCTGCAGGGCACAGTTCTGAAAGTAGAAACATCAGCAGTGGGAAAGGGGGAGGGAAGCCAAGAGAAAGAAGGGGGAGGAAGGGAGGAGAGAAGTTGCACTTGAGAGAAAAAGAGAGACTCCTGAAAGACCAGTAATTGATGGGTCTGATAATATCACCTCGGTTCTTTCAGCTTGACAGCCAGCATTCCTTGGTACGTGGAACATTATGGCTCCTTGGTTATGTGGAATCCCTTTTTGTTTCTCTCCTTTCAGATTTAGTTGTACTGGAAGCCAGGATGAGGGTGTAGAGGGAGATGGGGAGAGATCTGAAAGGAAGAAGGCTAGGGGGAGAGCAGCCCCAAGGCATCTGTGACTTAGGGACTGCACCATCAGCAGTCCCTCCCCAAAATGTCTCTGAAACAGCAGATGCTCATGTCCCACAATCTGGCACCTCAAGCTCCAGGACAGCCAGCCATGAGCAGTGGCCTCAGTGAGAGTCTGAATCCCTAAGTACTTCAGGTCAAGGAAGAGACAGATGAGAATTCTTTAGTGATGGGAGGTCTTAAAGTATCCCATTCTCCCAAAGGAAAGTGACCATTTTTTTCTTTCACAAGGAGCTGCCATGAGACCACCAAGAACAAATAAATTTCCATCCCTTTCTCTTCTGCCTTGGCTTCTCTCTCAAGACTTAGACAATCCTTTCAGATAGGCTAGTGCATTATATCACCTTGGATTAGTCACTTAACCTCTCTGTGCCCCAGTTTCCTCATTTGTAAAATGATGGGGAGATGAGTTTGATGATTAAGGTCCCTTCTGGCTGCAAATCTATGATCTTATAAACTGTGAATATAAGAAGTCTCTGCAGTTTCAACTAATCATGCTATTTTCTTTTCTCCTTCCTTTTCCTAAGACTCAGCATAAGGAATTCCATAGATTATCTTGGACCAAGGGACATGGTGGAGAATAGGGATATTTCATAGAGCCATGGACTGATATTCTATCTTCTCCCAAGGCCTTTCAGTTTTTAGAGCTAACCTGAGAATTTATAGTCAGAAAACCTACTACTTCCACCTGTAGGACCCTCCTCTTTCTTCTCCTTAATCTTCTACAAACCTGGCCAGGGTCAAGAACCCTGCATTTTGGATCAGGGATAAAGTTATTACAACATCACCATTTTAAGGGACTAACCATGGGATGTCCCTGAGCTAGACAGAGTGTGTGCAGTTGTACTGATAAGTTGGATTCTGAGTCAGGATGTGTAGAACTGTCAGAAGACAGTGGAGCCTTAATGATCATGTAGACACGTCCCCTGAAGCATCCCAGCTCATCAGATAAAATGAGCAAAGTTAGGCTGATGGTGGAAAGGACTGAGAAGAAAGGTAACTACTCAACCATAATTCCTTCCACAACAGTCACACTTTCTCTGCCCCCCCCCCCCACTTCTCAGAGGTCTCAGAGCATAATTTCAGCTAGAATATGCAGCATATATTATATAATGTATATGGTAGTATACAAAGCATATACTGTATAATAAATACAATAGTATATGCAGCATATACTGTACAATATATGATAGTATATACAGCATATACTGTATAATATATGGTAGTATATGCAGCATATACTGCACAATATATGATAGTGTATGGAGTATATACTATAACATATATATGATAGTATATGCAGCATATACTGTACCTTACATATGATAGTATATGCAGCATATACTGTACCTTATATATGATAGTATATGCAGCACATACTGTACAATATATGATAACACATATTGGACCATACATATGATAGTATATGCAGCATATACTATACCATATATACTGTTATTTATAAAGTATGTGTGTATTAGTATATATAGATATACTTGCTTTGCAAGCTGTAAAGTCACCATCCTGGCCTTCAAGATCATCCCTGGTTTTCCCCTCTATATAATTGTTTTCAAGTTGTCTGTGTCCTTCGGTTGTGAGCTCCTCAAGGGCAGGGGACTGCTTTTTTGCCTTTCTTTGTATCCTCAGTGCTTAGCACAGTGCCAGGCACATAGTAAGTGCTTAATGAATGCTCACTGACTTGACTTGTCTTCAGTTACCTCATCAGTGAAATGTGGTAATTGGGCTAAATGACCTCTAAGCTTCTTGCCAGTCCTAAAATCTGTGATCCCATGATATGCCCCTTTTAATCAGATCTAAAAGTCTCCAGGCAAAATGTTTTCCTTACCTTTAGTTGGCATGTCCTATCTAGGGATATTTGATACAGGATACTAGTTACACTTGTAGGATAAAATAAATTTGGAACCAAGTCTTCTTGGAATCAAATTGTTTGGAAATGCAGACAGGTCTATGATGAATTACAAAAGACTAAACACTATCATGAGACTGATAGTCTTAAAACCTGGTTCAAACATCCTAATCCCATCTCAGACTATCCTCTTAACTAATTGTTTACTTTTCATCTTCTCCTCCCCCTACAATCTTGATTAAAGAAATGGTGATGGTGATGAAAACACCACCTGTGCCCATAATGTCTTAATTTTCCTGCCCAGGACTTCATAGTCCCTCAAGATGATTTCCAGGTTCATTCTGACAGTATCTATCGTTTGTCACCATATGAATCATGACCAGAAGGGGTTACCACTCAACAGGTTTCACAAGACTGATAAGATTCTCCTTATGCCCCAGATATGTGTCTCAGAGAGACAGCACGTCTTCCAAGTGTTCGTGTCAGCCTGACTAAAGCTACCCTCTGACATGGGAAGCAGTCAACCACCAGAACTTATATTTTCCTCCTTTGGCCGGAACTACTTATCCTCTCTTCTGGCCATGTCTGTGGAGGTTAATTAACATTTAATGGAGCATAGGAAGCTGCTTCTTCTTCATACCCACTGTGTGAAAAGCCTTGAACCTTACATTCCCCCAAGGTTCAATATTATTTCTACAGTGGGATAATGTGTTACTACTTCTAGGGTCAGATACAGTTGTCTTATAGGAGCCCCTAGAGACACTGACTTAATTTAAAAGATTGCCTCTAATAATGGTGATTTCTGGCTTTGACAGGTCAGTGGAGAGGGGAAGGCTAGGGAAATATTCATTTATATAGTATTTACTACATGCCAGGAACTGTGTTAAGCACTTTTTACAAATATTATCTCATTGGATCCTCACAACAACTCTGTGATGGTATAATATCACACCCATTTTGTAGTTGAGCTGGGTGACCAGGGACACATAGTTAATAAGTATCTGAGGCTGGGTTTGAACTCATCTTCCTGACTGTGGGCTCAGCACTCCATCCAGTCCACCACCAGCTGCATTTATTTGAGATCTCTGAGTTTCCTAAATATCATCATGTAACCATTTAGTCCTATTTCTCTTGGATTATATATATGATAAGTATGCATTAATATATTCATTAGTCATATAATCTATTAACATCTGTGCATATAATACATTTGAATATATGTGGGTACATTTATTATGTTAACATGTATTGGCATGGTTAATTATATGTGATGAGTTTGTGATCATATATTAATTAAGTGTGATGATATATTAACATGTCTGTTCATGTAACACATTTGCATAATATATGGGTATAATATGGTATTAACACATATTGGCATGACTAATTATATGTGACAAGTATGTGTCTATATAATTAATCATGCTAATATATTACCATATCTGTTCATATGCTACATTTGCATGTATGTGGATGTATTTATTGTATTAACATGTATTGATGTGCTTAATTATACATGTTATTATATTGTATATTATATATCAGTGGACAATGACATTTTGGTAATTCTAACCATATCTGACCAGCATGCATTGTCACTGTGATCCTCATTAGAATTAGGATTGAATTTCTGGAATGATCTCTCAGGGATGTTGAAGATATAAAAGAGCGTCTGTAAGTGTTGAAGTCATCTGTAATAAGTATTTGTATTGAAGAAAATAGAAATTAGCACAATGTTTTTATGTAGAGGAGATTTGGGAATGGGGCAGGGGAAGGGAAAGAAGACTTGGGCTCTGATCTCATGGAAACATCTTCCATCTATTCAGATTGGCAACTTTTCTATAACTTACAGTGTTAGAAAGTTACTTGAGACAGCAAGATGATAAATGACAGAAAATGTGACTTTCTATGGTCACAGAGCCAGAATGTGTCAGAGGCAGGACTGAAACCTGGGTCTCATTAAACTTGAAGGCCAAACCATTCCACCTCTCATCCACAATGCATAAAATTAAAACTCAAAGATCTATCTATTTTATGTGTAGTAGCTAATACACACTCATTGGGTTTATTTTTTAAAATCTAGCATTTTACAGAGTGCTAGATTTGTGAAATGAAAATGACTAGTTAACAAAAATTAGATGGTTGCAGATTTTTGGCTTATTCTGGGAAGCAGGACAGTGTGTAGGGAGAGTGTTGACCTTGGAGTCATAGGACCTGAGTTTAAATCCCAGCTCCATTTACCTCCTTTGTGACCCAAAACCAGTTATTTCACTTCCAAGGGCCATTGCTTCCTTAACTGTAGAATGAGGGGATTGAAGTAAACAGCTTCTGGGGGTCCCTTCCAGCTCCAAATCTACAATCCCATGATCTGATGAATCACTTCCTAAAAATTAGATCTGTACAAAAATAGAAGAGTTTGTCTCAGGAGGTGGTGAATTTCCCAACACTGGGATATATTCAAGCAAACCAGATGACTTCCTTACTTATTAGAGTTGTTGCAAAGAGAACAGGCATGACATTGAACCAGATGACCATTAAGATCCCTTCCAAAGGGGGCAGCTAGGTGGCACAGTGAATAGAGCACCGGCCCTGGAGTCAGGAGAACCTGAGTTCAAACCCAACCTCAGACACTTCACACACATGCACATACACACACACACACACACACACACACACACACACACACACAAACTAGCTGTGTGACCTTGGGAAAGTCACTTAACCCCAATTGCCCTCCCCCCTCCAAAAAGCAGAACAAAAAACAAAAAAAAGATCCCTTTGAATTCTTGGATTCTAGGATGCTTTGGCTGTGATTCTTAAATGAGCTTCTATATATCACAATTCACTAATAAAGGAAATGAAGGAGATAGTGTTAATCATTACTCAAAGAGAAGAGATGGATTTTCCAATAGATTTTATAGGATGTTATCAATTCCCATTTGTCTAAGGAAAAGATTCTTTTGTAAAATGACTGTGGTCCTGATCCATTGCACAAAAATGGGGTTTTATTAGAGTCCCACTCCCAAACTCACTTTCTGGTGCTTAGAATGGCTGCCAATAACAACATGTATCATAAAAGTCATATTAAAGATACCCACAAGTTTTTTTCCTTCTAGCTACACACTAGTAATGGCTAACTAAAACCTGGGAGGGTAGTACCGTGCCTGAAGGTTTTTACAAAACAACTGGACAATCATTTGATCGAATCAAATGGGATTATTTTAATCTTCCAGTACTGTATCTATGGCTTGGGCACCAAATCCCATAGCCCTTTTCCTAATTTACCCACACACACACCTGTTCACAGATGACTCTTGTTGCCATAGCACTAACCTGTCTCCCTGTCACTGTTCCTAGCCTCCACAAGATGAGTCTAAGGGATAATTTCCTGAAATAGACACCAGGTACAAACAGCCACAAGATGCCTAAACATCTTGGTAACACCCTGCCAGTCCCCAGTCCTATCACTGCCAAACTTACCAATTGAACAAGCTGCTTTCTTGAATAAAGTGTGCCTCTGTTTCCCCTGTAGGCCTGCATTGACAAAAAGCTACCTGAAGTTCCTAAGATTATAGGTTTAGAGATGAAAGAGGCCGTAGAGGCTGTCAAATCCAGCATCCCCCTTATTTTATGAGGAAACAAAAGTCCAGAGAAGTTAAGTGAGTTGACCAGGGCCAACCAACTAGTCAATATCTGAGGCAAGATATAAGCTCATGGCTTCCTGCCTCCTAATCCATTACTCCATCCACTGCACCATACTGCCTCTCGATAATGACTTCTCGAAGAGTTGAAAGCTGAATAACACCCTGAAGATTTCCTAATCCAATACTCTTATTATACAGAGAAAAAATACACTGAGATCAAGGAAAGGGGAAGTGATTTGCACGAGAATGCACAGGAAATGCATCGTAGAACTGAGATTGGAACCCATAATCTCTGACTTCAAATCTGTTGTATCGCACTACCTTCCAAAACCACTGGTCACTTTCTTGTGGAGATGGTGCTCAAATATACAGACCATATACAGCTACCATGCTGGCATCATTACTTATCTGACTTTGATCACACTTGACTAATCATTGCACTCATTTCTTTACTTTTTTCTTTTTTGACTACCAATTGGAAAAGGAGACATAACGTCCTTTTTTCTATGTACATAAATGCTTGGAAGAATCAGGGAGGTATGAATGTTGTCTTTGACCAAGTAGAGTATGTGGTATAATGAAAAGAACTGAATTTAGATTCAGCAAACTCAGATTTGAGTCCTGACTACTATATTTTCTACCCGTGTGACTTTGGACAAATCTCTTCCCAACTTGGGCCTCAGTATTCTCATCTGTAAAATTAGAGCATTAGACTAGGTTTGCTTTAAGGTACCTCAGAGTTCTAAGTCATATGGAAAGAATAACAATTCCTAATGACATGGAAACCTTTTATGTTAGTTTAAGGTGTGGTACAGTCTTCTCTTAGTCCTTGTGGCACAGTGGATAGAGCACTGGGACTAGAGTCAGGAAATCCTGCGATCAAATATGACCTCAGACACTAGCTGTGGGACCCAGGGCAAATCATTTCATCTCTGTTTGCCTCATTTTCCTCAACTATAAGGTGGGGATAATAATAGTACCTTCTTCTGAGGGTTGTTGTGGGGATCAAGTAGCATGTTTAAGTTCTTCCTTGCTTTCTTCCTTCTTCCTTCCTTACCTTCTTTCCTTCTTTCTTTTGTTCTTCCCCTCTATTCTTCCTTTCTTCCTTTCTTTCTTTCCTACCTTTCCTTCCTCCTTCCCTCCTTTCCTTCCTTCCTTCCCTCCTTCCTTCTTTCCTTCTTTCCTCCCTCCCTTTCTTCTTTCCTTCTTTTTTCCTTCCTACCTTTCCTCTTTCCCACCCTGCTTCCTTCCTTCTTTCCTTCCTTTCTTCCTTCCTTCCTTCCTACATTTCCTCCCTTCCCTCCCTTCCTGCCTTTTTTTTTTCTCTCTCTCCATTGTTTTTGCTCTTTCTCTCCTCCCTTCCTACATTTTTTTTCAGGTCAAGGGAAAGCATCACAAAATACACTTAGACAAGCAGCAAAAAAAAAAATGGCCTTCAAATCAATTAAGATAACTTCAGTTGAAAATGGTAGACAGAAACACACAGAGTCTTCCACAAGGTGGAAGGGAAGCTCACCTGGGTGGCAGTAGCCAGGGGGAAGAACTGCATGTCACTCGGAAGTTTCCATTTAAATTATTAATTTTTGCTAACTTGATGCTCAGTTTTTTGTGCATATTAAAATCGAGCAAAGCTGTCAGCACTCTGCTACAGTATAGTCTTATTTACTCTACCCTAGTTATGGCAATGAGTTGATGCATTGCTAATAATCATGTCATGTTCATCATATACAAAGAAAGATTTCCTGATCCTGCTACCAAAATGAGTTGCTTTTTTGTAGTGAGGAATGGTTTGCACTGAGCCATCCACATTCTCTCAACTCATCCTCCTCATTATAACCATTACAACTATTTGCAAGACAGTTGGCCCAAATTAGAGGAGAAATATGGAGTTATGGAACAGATGAAGTCAATTTTTGTCCTGCCTGGAGATGAAATCTGCAACCCCATTGTCCCTGATCAGATCATGTTCTAATTAAGTGATATCCATCTGCCATTTTTCCAAAAAGGTAGCCTGGAAGAATCTGCCTAATATATGAAAAAGTCCAACATGCAATTCTATGGGGTAAAAGATATAGAAAACCAACTACATACTGTCAGAGGACCCTAAGTTGAGAGCTAGAAGGAACTTCAGAGGCTATCTAGTCCATTTTACTGGTGAGAAAACTAAGGCTCAGAGAAATGCAGGGACTTGGCTAAAGTCACATGATATCACTAAAGTCACTGGTCATGTGACCAGTAAGTAGCAGAGTCAGGATCTGAACCCAAGTTGTCTGACTCTAAATCCAACATTCTTTTCATGAAATCTTTCAGAGCGATTGATAGAGGCAGCACGGCATAATGGAAAGACTCCTGGATTTATCGTCAAAGGACCCAGGTTCAAACCCTATTTCTGCTACTTTCTTCTACCTGTGTTGTGTATAGAGAAAGTCAGTTTACCACTCAGGACCCCAGTTTCCTCATCTGTGAAAGGGGGTGCTCTCCTAGTATCTTTCCCTTATTGTACCAACATGCAGTGTTATTCCTTAGTAAAATGCCTAGCATGTAGTAAACATTTAGTAAATGATTGTTGATTGACTCTGTCTCCTCCTCCATGTTCCCTTGGGTGCTAACAAACTTTCAAAGACCTCTCCTTAAAGATTCCAAATGTTAATACTTAAGCTTTGACTAGTACCTCTGATTCTTCCACAAAGCCCCTTTAGTCTCAATAGGAGATACCAACTCTGAGATAGCTGGGTTGGAAAGTATGGTCTGACAGAGGATGTGTTTTTTCTGATCCATGAATGGAAAAAAATTATGTGCCATTGGGATTTTTCCTAGAAAAATCTATAGACGACAATGGAGGACAAAAAACATACAGTCCTCTAAGGTTTTAAAAGGAGGTTATTTAGAGTAGGAAAGTTAAAAAACACTTCATAACAAAGACACTATCATGGTCCCCAATAGAGTATTTAGTACAATTTATCTTGTTTAAAGAATCTCCCATTTTTAATAACCATTTGTGGGAGCCCTCCAGGCCCTCAACTGAGTTGTGAGCATTTTAGCAGTATCCACATGAGGCTATGTTGCAGCAGCTCACAAAATCTCTCTAGTTTTTTCCTGGCACAGACTGGACTGGAGCTCAGCCACTCTTTTACTAAAAGAAAAAGAAAGCACCCTGCTCAGACTGGATCAACAAGTGCCTACATGTGCCAGGCATGGTGCTAAGGATATAAAGAAAGGCAAAAAAAAAAAAAAAACAGTCCCTGCCCTCAAGGAGCTCACATTCTAATGGAAGAGTCTTATAAATAGCTACTGAATGTACCAGTAGGATATATCAAGTATAAAGAGAAGGGGCTGTATTGGGTAGGTGTCATTCATCCCTCCAATATCAATTAGATTGTGTTTTCTTAAATATTTTTGGGAAGAGAGAAAGAGAAAGAGAAAGAGAGAGAGAGAGAGAGAGAGAGAGAGAGAGAGAGAGAGAGAATACATCCTTCAAATGTAGAGAGGAAAGGTACTTCAAAAACCCTTCTTTCTAGTTATTCAGTTACAGTCCTTTCTCTATGTCTTTTCTGACAATGCAATAGCTTTGTGTGGCCTCTCTCCATGGGTGAAATGTTTGTATGGCTTTTTTTTCCTTGCAATATCTATGAAATAAATGTTCCTTTGTAGAAATTCAATTGATGTTAAATGGAACAGGAGATGCTAGTCACTATTCCCCTAAAAATGAAGAAGAGAATAGTAACAATGGCCCAAGTCAATAGAAGAGAAGAGAAATACCCTAGACCAGTGGTTCTCAGCCTTCCTAATGGTGTGACCCTTAATACTTGTACACGGGCATGTTTGCATGTGGGCGTACCCACCTGGAGACAGATAGAGAAGTGCAGTGTCGAGCACAGAAATATGTGTTTTCCTATGGTCTTAGGCAACCCCTGGGACCCCTGTGAAAGGGTCGTTCGATCCCAAAGGGGTCACGACCCACAGGTTGAGAAACTCTGCCCTAGAACCTTGGAGTTATCTCCTGGAACCTTAAAGATCAGATGTAGCTGATTAGCCCTGGGAGAGGGAACTAGAACATACATGCCACTTTGGAAATTCCAGATTCCCTAATCAGCAACTGAAAGTAAAAGTCAAAAGCTTAAAGAAATACAGGAAGTCAAAGCAGCACAATGAATAAATCAAACAATTCAGTATCAATAAAAAGCTTCAATACAGGGGTTTGAGGAGTGAAGAAATCAGAAGCAACAAAGAATCCCAAAAGGAGGAGAATATTAAATATTTCTGGGCATCATTATGCAGCAATCCAATGAAGACTTAAGTTGGGATTGAACAAGAAACAGAAAGTTAGCACATCCAAGGAACAGCACAGTTTTATTAGAAGTGACTGAAAATTGGGAAAGTGGAAAGCACAGTCAGGTCTGGGGTCTAGGGCCAGCTATATAGTAACGTAGGCAAGCTTTCACTCAGACCCTAATTAAAACATCTGGGGCACGGGTCAGAAGTTCTGAAAGAAAATAGCTAAAACGTAAGAGTAACAAGAGAGTTAGCAAGATTCAGAAACAGAAAGCCAGTCTTGGAAGAAGGAAGACCTGGGTGGGTTCAAGGCCTTCCTTTGTTTTGTCTAAGTGGCACTCAGCAAGTCATATATTGTCTTCATGTCCCAGACAACTCTCAAAGACAGATATTGATAGACTCAACATCATTGTAGGCAGGTTCGACAACATAAGGAATGAACAAAATCACAGACTTATCTGCCCCTCCCTCCCAAAAAAAAAAATCTTTTAACCAACTCTGTCAGATGATCGTTATATGTATTTTTTCCTGTTTTGCAAATGAAGAAACTGAGGCTCAAAAAGGTCAAATAATTTTCCTGAGGTGATAAAGCTATTAATGTCAAGAAGAAGATTTAAACCCAAGTTACTTGAGTACAGGTCCAGGATCCTATATGCTATAAGAAGTACTCTTGGGTAGAAAGGCCACTGGGGGAGATAGACTCAAGGCCAATGGATAGGACAGAGTTAGGTCAGATTCTTGGCAAACAGGGCCAAGGATGAGGTTGCCACATGAGGGAAGGGGGAATCAAAGGGAGGGTCAAAGGTGTCAAAGTCAACTTGCTTTCTCCATGACTTTATCCAGGTACACAGCCTGTCTTCCCCTACAGGCCACTCCCCATTCTCAGAGCAGGTGCAGAGTTACTCAGGTTTTGCTCAGGTGTTAGCCACTTTGCTGAAGTTAGTATAAACACAGCAAACTGTAAACAGAGATGTCACTCTAGAATACATACTGCAGAGTACAAGTTAATTAGGAACTCCTGGGGTGACAGAACAGAAACACCACTTGAAACTTAGTTAAGAAAAATTGTAATTAAGAAAAGAAATATAATAAAGTTCAGCTGCCTCTCAAACTGCCTCTTCAAGTCAAATATCCATCTGCTCATCGGGTCTGAAGTTGTGAGCATGGAGAACTCATATCCCTCATACAACTACCTTACAGACAACTGCTTTGAAACCTGTGGGCTAACAGATGATCCTATGGGTCTCCAAATCATTTTTGGGATGAAGAGCAGAGTTTGGCAGGAGAAGGCACAGGGAGAGGTGGAAAGCCAATAGATTCTAATCAGATAAAGAGATTTTGGAATTCATGAACATGGAAGGGGTACATTTATGGGTGGTGGAAATATCAACAGCATGAGCATCTTTGTGTGTGGCTGAGGTGGGTAGAGAAGTAAATCATGGGAAGTGAGCAGATTGAGGAACAGAGTGATTGGAGTTTTTGAGGGAGAGTCAGTCTATATGTTGGAGTCCCCTCATATGAGTTTGGGAGCAGAGAAAAATTATGAGCCATGTACCAAACTCGTTGAGGAAAGGAGAGCACCCTTAAGGTGTGCAGAGAATAGCTACTAGGATTTTGATTGGGTGGTGGATATGAATTGTATGAACCTTAGTAGGAGAGGTTCTGAGTGATAGAGCTAAAGAATAAACCTGAAAGTATTAAGGGGGAGAAAATCAATGAGCCACGTTCCTCAATTGTTGGACATCCTCTGGGTTTATAGAGGGTTTTTGCCACCACTAAAAGAGCTCCTGTGAATATTTTGGTACCTCAAGGACCTTTTCCTTTTTCTTTGATCTCTTTTGGTATAGACCTAGTAATGGGATAGCTAGGTCAAAAAACATACAATGTTAATAACTTTTTTGTGACTACAAATTTCTTTCCAGAAAGTACCCATTCATAGGTAACGATGCATGAATGTCCCACAGTACCTCCAATACTTATTTTTCTTTTTGTCATCTTTGCCAGTCTAATGGGTATGAGGTAGAATCTCAGAATCTGCTTGAATTGGCATTCCTCTAATTTGTAGTAATTTGAAGAATTTTTAAATATGATTATAGAGAGCCTGGATTTCCTCTCTTGAGAACTATTCACATTCTTAGACCATTTACAAATTAGAGAATGGCTCTTTTTCTTATAAATATGAATCATTTTCTTACATATCTTGGAAGTGAGATTTTTATCAGTAATTTGCTGCCAAGATTTTCCCCCCAGTTGATTGTTTCTCTTTTAATCTAACTTTATTAAATTTGTTTATGCAAAAACTTTTTTTTATTTTATGTAATCAAAATTATTCATAAGTAGTCCCTGAATCCACTTGGCTATCTACTATAGACTGTAATGGAAAGACTATTGAACCTAGAGTTAAAGTAGACCTAGGTATGAATCCTGCCTCAACCCAAGGCAAACTCTTCAGCCCCTCATTGTCCTCAAATGTCAAATGGAGACAGTAATGCTTAACTCCCAGGGTTGTTGAGAGGATCAAATATATGTAGCACGCATCACAGACTTTAAATGTCAGCTGCAATCATTGTACTGTCCAGTCCACCTCTCTCCTCTGCCTTTGTAGACATCTGCAAAGGTATTATGACAGACTTAAACTCTTTGCTGAAATCCAGGCACTCTATGTCTATGACATTCCCCTGATCTGCCAATTGAACAACTCCATCAAAAAAAAAAGGAAATTATGTTGAGCTGGCAAGACATTCTTAATGAAATTGTGTTGGCTTATGGTGAAAACTACTTCCCATTCTAAATACTCACAAATTATCCCTTTAGTAGTGCTTTCTAGAAAATTGTTAGGAATCATTATGAAGCTCACTGGACTGTATTCAAAGAATCCAATGTCTACCCCTTTTGGAAAATGGGTGAAACACGAACTCGTTTCTAGTCCTGCCACTCCTCAGAGGTTCTCCATGATTCTGGCATGATTACTGACAATGGTTCAACAATCATATCCACAAATCGTTTTAATATCATGGGATTGAGTTCACCTAGACCAATGGACTTGAATTCCCAGGCAGACAAAAGCAGGGAATCAGAGAAGCCTTCCTGGAGGAAGTACCATTTGAATTGGGACTTAAAGAACAAGTAGAATTATAAAAGCCAGAGAAAGAGAGGACAAACAGTTTAAACAGAGGGAAAGAATGTGGTGAGCAATGGAATGGAAACTAGAAGGTGCTGGACATATGCAAAAGATAAGAAGTGGAAATAACAGCAACAAAACAATTAAAATGGAATTCTCTGAAATTATAATGGCCAAAGTTGGTCCCAAAGTAGAGATTGAGCAGATACTCTTTTATCTTTGCAGAAGTGTGGGTGTGGAGGACTATATAAAACATCAAGATTTTTCAGTATGTTGGTTAGTATTACTAAACTGTTTCTTCTCTTTAAAAAAGCATCTCTATTATAAATGATGGCTTTTAGTGGGGGGTGAAAGTGGGGATGGTTCCCCAGAGATAGAAGGAGAAATGTAGATGATGTAAAAACAATTCTAGTCAACAAGTATTTACTAAGCTATGTGTTCAGCATTGTACTAAGTGTTGGGGATAAAAATTAAAACAAAATTATAGTCCTTGCCTTCAAAGAGCTTACATTTTAACAAGAGAAGGCAAAACATAAAAGAAAGTCAAAAAGTCAGGGGAAGAGAGAAGGTATCCATGGAAATGTATGGTGGAGAAACAAGAATGGAGAATCAGAAACATAGCTGGTAAAGGAGTAAAGAAGCAAGCATGACTAGCTTGGGGACTTCATTAAAATGGATCTTCCAAGGTAGAACCCACCAGTCATAAGAGGAGGCAGAGGGATCTTCTAGAGTGGGAAAGCTACAGGGACAGAGGCATCATTCAGGGAGAGAAGGATCATGGGACATGGTGAGAAAAGCATCTTCCTGAAGAAGACAAATTCCTTTTATGATATACATGTGGTCTTGATACCTGCAGAGCCAATAATTTCT
This sequence comes from Pseudochirops corinnae, assembly GCA_028646515.1. Lineage (NCBI taxonomy): Eukaryota > Metazoa > Chordata > Mammalia > Diprotodontia > Pseudocheiridae > Pseudochirops > Pseudochirops corinnae. Next base: position 309,066,718 of record CM053586.1, on the reverse strand, counting down.
CTTCTCTGTTATAGCTCAGCCCTCCTTTTATTCCTCAAAAGCATACCAGAAATGCCAGTTTACTAGACATGTTTCCTAGAAATAGCATGCTTGCTCCAAATTCTCAAATCCAGAGGATATCAACAACAACAAAATTTAAGACAGCAAGCCAGTTTGGCTGTCAACAATGTATATGGCAGAGAGAAAGGTGAGCTAAGGCTGGACCCTAGGTTGTGAAAGAATTTTTTTTTTTTGCTTTTTTGGATGGGGAAGGTAGGGCATTTGGGGTTAAGTGACTTGCCCAAGGTCACACAGCTAGTTTTTTGTGTTAAATGTCTGAGGCCAAATTTGAACTCGGGTCCTCCTGACTCCAGGGCCAGTGCACTATTCACTGTGCCACCTAGCTGCCCCATGAAAGCATTTTTACTAAGAAATTTGGTAAAGAACATTCAGTTCATGCCATATTAGAATCAGTTGAAGGAACTACAGGTGCTTAGCCTCAAGAAGAGAGGACTTAGGGAGACACGATAACTGTTCAAGTATCTGAAGGACTGCGGTGATAGAGGGAAAAAGTATAAGACTTGGTCTGCTTGATCCTCTAAAACATCATTTGAAGCAGTGTATGACATATGTGAATTTAGTACTTAGGAGGCTATAACAATAGTCTAGGTGGATGGTAGAGGGGGCCTATATTAGCAAAGAAGCAAGTGATGAATGGCAGACATAATGGTAGAGATACAATCACAGGACTTGGTAGTTTCTTGGATCTTACGTGAATCCCCTTCTTTCCAGGCAAATACCCACCACTCTAGTTCAAGCCCCCATCACCAGTCACTTAACCTCTTACAAGTCATCCAACTGATCATTCTGCTTCCATCCTCTCCCCTCTCCAATCCACTTTGCACTTTGCCACTCAATCTTTATAAAGCAGAGTTTTGATCATATCAATCATCTGATCAAGAATTTTCAGTGGCTCCCTATTGCCTCAGTAGAAAATAGAAAATTCCTCAGCGCAGTATCAAAAGCCCTACACAACGTCTCCAACCTGACTCTCCAGACACTTTCCATCACTCTTCTTTGTTGTTGTTCAGTCATTTTCACTCTTGTCCTACTCTTCTTTACCCCAACTGGGGTTTTCTTAGCAAAGATACCAGAGTGATTCAACATTTCCTTTTCCACTCATTTTATAGGTGAGGAAACTAAAGGGTTAAGTTACTTGCCCAAGGTCACATAGCTAGTAAGTATCTGAGGCTGGAGTTGAGCTCAGATGAATCTTCCTGACTTGAGGTCTGGCACTCTTATCTACTGTGCCACCAAGCTTCCCTCACTCCCCGTTACCTGCTCTATTCAAGTTAAACTGTCCAACTTGCTGTTATGAAAACTCAGTATTCCCTTTATTAACACTGTACCTTTGCATAGGCAGTGTTCCTGCCTAGAATACACTCCCTCTTCATCTCTACTAGAATCTTTAGAATTCTTGTAGGGTCTGCTCAGGTACCATATGGAAAGACATTTTCTGATCTCTTTAGTTGACAGTGTCCTTTATCTCCTCAAATAATCTTTTATATTGTTATAAAATGAAAACTCCTTAGGGGCAAAGACTGTTTTTTGTTCCCCATACTCATCATGTTTTCTGTAACATAGTAGATATATGACAATTTTTGTTGAATTGAATTGTGTAAGGAAGATAAGGGATGAGGAAGAGTTAATGGCAGAGTTTTGAGACAGCTTGGCTGGGTGATACCATTCACAGAAATGAAGGAGTCAGAAATGCAACTGTTTAGAGCAAAAGATATTAAGGCATGCTTTGGATATGATGAATTTAGAGATCATCTAGGATGTCTAAGGGGACTTCAACTAATTCCTGGTAGTTGGAAATACTGGTATACAGATAAATTCAGGAGTCATGCGAATAAAGGTGATGGTTGGAAAGGCTGTAGAGAGAGGACAATAAGGAATATTTATACATTACATATAACTTTTTTCATCAAGGAACAGAAATCATTCTATAATTCAACATTTATTTATTAAATATGAATTATGTTCTAGACATTGTGTGAGGCATTGGGGATATAAAGATAGATGCCAGACAGACCCTGAATCCTACCAGATTATTATTGGTTGGGCAGAAGAAGAATCAGGACCTCACTGATATTGATGAATTGGAATTCCTTCAAGAATCTGTGGTGCTTAGGCACACATGGAACTCCCTCAGGGGAGAAGATGTCATGCTCAAAAATGGCATGATGTCACAAAGTGAGGTCATGGAAGCAGTTGGGTGGAGGGGTAGGGGAGAGAGGTTCCAAACCTCTCTTCTATACCACTTTACCATCCTCCACTGGAACAATTGCCCAGGGATTTCATGGGTAGCTGTAATGGTAAGGAAATTTGAAGATTTTTCCTGTCCCTTAATAAGTGTAAGGGAATTTGAGGACCTTCCCTGATTTGAAAATATACTCTGCCCCTAATAGGCTGAATGTGGCACATGGAGCCTGTGGTGGGAAGAGTTTGCTGAAGGGTAGAGCAGAGTCCACAGGAGAAGCTTGCTTAGCTGAGGCTTGTTTTTTAGGAAGACACATACCTTGTTACTTTGTAATTGGGCAGTGGGTCAGGAGGGTTGTGATGTTATCTGACCCTGGAGAAGGCTATATATATATATATGTATATATATATATGTATGTATTTTTGTGTGTATACATATATATATATATATATATGTATATATATATATATATATATATACATGAGGTTTTGCTTTGAGGCTCACTTATGGGAAGAGCTGTGTGATTTGGCCAGATGAGACTCTGGGTAACAGTTGAGCCCCTGGCTTTGAAAACCCAGATGTTGGTGCTTCTCTCTCTGACGACTGACTGTATTATGTGATGGTCAGTCAGCTAGAAGCCCCATCCATTTAACTGTGTTATTTTCTCTGTCTATATTTTTTGATCCGCTTGTAACTTCTGCTTGTATTTTCTGAAGTGCAGGGTACTGACTTTTTCCCCTGAACTAGGTAAATGATATAGATTTGATTAAAGTAAGATTGTTAAACCTTTTTGAATTACTTTCCTTTAGAAAAGCAGATCAAAGAACCTGCTGGGTACGCTAGGGTGCTTGCTGCTACAGTAGTTCCAAGAGTATCATTCAAGCTAGATGGGTTCAGTCCACCAGTAAAATCTCCACCCTACACATTTGCTTGGGTCTATGATCAATTTTCAGATATATACATACGTATGTATGTATGTATGTATGTATGTATGTATGTATATATGTATTTGTGTATATATATATAATATATTTTATGTGTGTGTGTATATATATAAAATCTGGCGAGCAACAGTGAAAAATAACCTTCTTACTCTGAGTCATAGGGTCCTCTTCCTACTGAATCACATTCACCTACACTGGGGGCTATTTCTAGGAGCTTCTTTTTGGAGTAACAAGGTAGAAGACATCTATGTAAAGACATTCCCTCTTGTTTAGGGCCAGATCCATATCAGTACTCTAAATTATAGGTTGCTTTGGTCCCTAGGTTGGAAAACTGGTATAGCAGGTGGAGAAAGAAATTACTCTTGACATTAAGTGGGCTGGGAAGTGAGTATTTTCTGTTCTTTTCTATTTATAAATTGTTTTGTGTTTCAAGGCACTGAATCAGACAATTTCAGAAGTGGAAGGGAGTTCAAAGGCCATCTTGTCCAATCTATACTTCAGTAATAATCCCCTGCACAACAGACCCAACAAATGGCCACCGTTCTTTTCTTGGAGGCCTTTAGGGAAGGGAGACCCACTACCTCCTAAAGCAGCCTTTTCCACTTGGATATAGCTCTAATTGTTAAGTTTTTCTTTACGTCAAGCAAATGCACTGCAGTCTAGCCATGTCTCTCAAATCTCAAACTTACTGAATCGATTTGTTTTTAAAACAAAAGTACAATCTTACTTTTATCCCTATTAAATTTCATCTTGTTCAATTTAGGTCAAAGTTCTAGTCTTGTCATGATGTTGGGTTTGTTTGTTTTTTCTGGTGAGGAGGGGAAGGGGAGATTCTATCATTCAAAATGTTAGCTATCCCTCTTAGCTTTGTGTCATCTGATAAGCAGGCCATCTGGGCCTTTGTCCGAGTCATTGATTAAAATGGTAAGTAGTACAAGGTCAATGACAGATTTCTGGGACATAATTCTAGAAACATTCTCCTAAGGTGACATTGAACCACTAATAGCTTACTCTTTGGGTCCAGCCATTCAATTAATTAAAAATTTACCCTATTATACTATTGCCCAGCTCACAGCTCTTCAACCTGTCCACAAGCATAGCATGAGAGGCTTGAGCAAATGTTGCTAAAATCTGGATAAGCTCTATGTGTATACACACAAACTCACACCCATTTAGAATATATACATATACACACACATACATATACCTATATGTGTATATATACCTGTATTTCTAAATGATCTATAGAATACACCAAAGACAGTATAACTCTCTTTCTCCTTCTGTTGTTTTTTGCCAAAATGATTTTCCTTTCTGATTTCTATTTTTTCTCACAGGATTATAATTTCTTTTTTAAAAATAATATTTTATTAAAAACCTAATAGAAACTTGATTTAGAAAGTTTATATAGAGCTAAATCTGAGAGGCAGCTTGTTGTAATGAATAGAGGATCTTGGGATCGGAAAGTAGTTTCAGGCCCCACCTCTGACACATACTGGCACATTCCCAGGCATACCTGGGAAAATCACTTAACCTCTAAGTGTCCCAGTCTACTCTCCAAAACTATAATTTGCAGAGAAGGTACCAATCTGCACTGGTAGAGAGGGTTTCTTCATCAAGTCTTCCTTGTGCTAATGAAGTCACAGATCCAATCCCATATTTCTGTAAACCTGATATCAAATGGTACAAGCAACTAAACTTGCATAGTAATTATTTATAGGATTAGAACCTAGAGGAATTAAAAAGGGTATCATATTTTATGTATGTGTAACACTTGTGCGGTATGGCTAACATGACCCTTGGACCCCCCACAGTCAAGCCTCTTTGATGAGGTATGCTCTCCTATCATCTCTGTGTTGGCTCAATGAACCCAACTTGCCCTCACCCTGGAAAGTTTGGGTTCCCAGTAAAGGATCACCATTTTATAATTGCAACTCATATTTTTCAGTCTTAGGGGAAATTCTGTTATAGGGGAATATACTGGCCCTACTAGGCAAGAATCTATTTTGTTCCTGAACCCCCACCAGCATATTTCCCATGTATGCAAAATCATTCTTGATGTTGACACCATTAACTTTCAAACATAAAATATTTACTTAACAATAAATGTTAATAATGATAAATATGTTGCAGTTGTATAAGAAAAATAATAATGATAATAATAAATAATTCATCCATCTATCCCTTTCCAGATGCCTATACTAAGAATGGCCCCTCACCCACCAAGGCTACAAGAAAGCTATTTTATCCCTCACTGCCCTCTCAGCAAGAAGTACTCCTTTTTCCTTCTAGAATTAATGACCTGAAAAGACAGAGGGGAAACTTGACCTCTGTTAGGAGATTGTAGGGTGGGAAAAAAATGTGGTAACAGAAGAGAACAGGAAGAAGAGCTTCCCATGTGGAGGCTTTTCACCAAAAAGAGAAACCTAACCTATCTGAGCAGGAACAGCTTCTTATCTTCCAAGAAATGATGATGTGGATTCACAGGTACCATCAGGTGTGAGATCAGCCATTAAGAGTCAGAGGATGAAAACGAAGGGGGTAATACTAATTGATCTCCAAACTCTCTTCCAAATCTAACATTCAGTGATTCAGCATTGTGTTCCCAGGATAACAATCAGTGCCATGAACCATTCTTAGAAGAGGAGGAGTGAATGTATATAGGGGCTAGTTTTTCTCTCCAGCTTTTTCTCAGGGCCATCTAGATAAATCCAACAACTGAATAATATATCAATCTTATCTGCTTGATGGATGCTGCCTGATTTGGAGAATACATTTTCCTGGAAATCAAATTAAGTGGCCATTCATGTTGAGCTCATCTTACATGTCACTGTAGGTCAGATGCATCAATGCAGAGAGAAGCTGCAGGGATATAAAGAAACAAAGGGCCCAGCTGGGTTTTAAATGCCTAGTTTGGTTTCAATACTTGGAAACTGCTCATCATTAGGAAATGAAATCCTGACAACCAACAGATTTCAGCATATCATCTTCCAGTTTAGATTATTCCCAGGCATCAGACAGACTTCTGACAGCTGAAGACCATTGGTCCAAAAGCCTCTGCACAATAACTGTGAACCACTCCCTATAAGACATGAATGAAATGAGGGAAGGGAACTGTCAGTGACTGTTACCATTGATTCTTGATTATTTGTGCTAAAGGAGAGATTAATGGCACAGAAAACCACAAATAAAGGATAATAAGCCTAAAATTTGCATTTGGTTTTGGAATACATTCTATATGACTGCTTTTTCCAGCAATCATCCTTCTAATTATTAACCTAATCATTAACCTAATTATTGATTACACTAATATTTAAATTAGTTTGCATTCCTTAAGCCATTCAATAGCCAAGTGGGCTTAAGATGGGGAAGTCAGCTTGGGTTTTTAAAGGTGCTATGGCTAACTCCTTTCATGAAAGTCCCCCCTGAAACCATATCAGAGAGGAGGTGACCCCTGGGTTCTCAACAGAGCTCAAGGCTCAACATTTTCTACCAAACTGGAAAGACTTACCAACAAGTTGCCAAATTTTTTGGTTTTAACCTCCATGTTGTTGTTCAGTTGTATCCGGTTCTTCATAACCCTATGGAACCCAGCACACCAATACAGCCCATGGAGTTTTCTTGGCAAAGATACTGAAGTGATTTACCATTTCCTTCTCCAGTAGATGGAAGCAAACAGAGGTTGAGTGACATAGTCACAGTCACACAGCTGCTAAGTGTCTAAGGCCAAATTTCAGTTCAGGTCTTCCTGCCTCCTGGCCCAGGCACTCTATCTACTGAGCCATCTAGCTATCTATCTAGGTTTCATTTAACTCCACTGGATTTCTCAAATACATCCCCTTCATCCTATTTTCCCACCCTAGTTCAGAGTCTCATCACCTTTCATATGAACTATTCCAATAGCCTTCTAATTGGTCTCCATGCCTCAAGTCTCTCCTCATTAGAATCCACCCTCCACAAATCCACATTATTTTCCTGAAGCACTGGTCTGACCATGTTATTCCTGTACACAATAAACTCCATTGACTCCATGTTGTCCTTAGGATCAAATATAAACTCCTCCATTTGACATTTAAGGCCCCTCACACCTATCTTTCTAGCCTTATTATACCCAGCTCCCCTTCACACACTCTACAATTCAATCAAACTGGCCTTCTTTCTGTTCCTCACAAGTGCACTTCATTTCCCATCTACAGGCTTTTTCATTGGCTCCCCCACCCCCACCCCCACCCTATTCAGGATTGAACTTCTTCGTTCCATATCTCCATCTCTCAGAATCTTGTATTTCCTTCACTGCACAGCTCAAACACAATCTTCTATCTGAAAACTTTTCATAAGTCCTCCCAAAAAGTTACCTTGCATTTATTTTGCATGTGTTGTCTATGCATGTACACATTGTTTCCTCTGATACAACATAGCCTCCTTGAAGCCTGGTAGGATTTCATTTTTGTCTTTGTATTCCCAGAACCTAACACAGTACCTGAAATATTGTAGATATTAAGTAGATGTTTCTTGATTGATTAATGAATGTGGTGATAATATGTTATCTGAGGACCAACCTAGCTGGTCAGAGTTCATAGAGGCTCATCACCAGGAGAAGGAATATTAACAACTGGAAGGAATGACTCTAAGAAGGAAGGGGCTGAACTGAAATTTGAAGGAAACTAGAGATTCTAAAAAGTGGAAGTAAGAAGAAAAGGCATTCCAGTCATGGTAAAATCAAAGGTACAGAAATGTTAAAAGGAATGTAAAAAAGGAAAAGTAATAAGAGATTGTATGGAGAGAAGACATAGAAATTATGTCTAGAAAAGTCTAGAAGAAATATAAATAAAGTCTAGAAAATAGTGGTGAACCTAATTGGGTACGACTGAATACCAAACTAAGAAGTTTGTATTTTATCCTAGAGGTAATGGAGAATCACTGAAAATCTTTAAATAAAATAGGAATGATGTGATCAGACCTGTGTTTTATGAATATTAATTTAGAAACTACATAGAGGATACAATCGAGAGGTGGTTAGAGACTGGAATCAGGAAAGCTTTCAGGAGGTTATTAAAATAATCTTGGTAAGTGGTGTTGAGGGTCTAAATTGGATTGATCAGATTTTTAATGGAGATTGGAGAAATGATTATAAAGGCAAAATCAAAAAGGGTTGGTAACCTCTTGAATATACCAGGAAAGTGACCCAGAGATGGAAGAGTTAAAGATAATTTCGAGGTTTTGAATATATATGACTATAAATGATGGTAGTACCCTCTACAAAAAACAGTGAGGTTTGGCAGAGGTGGGTTTAGGGAAGAAGATGAGTTCTGTTTTGCATATGTTGAGTTTGTGATGTTAAGGAGACAACCAAGTGGAGCTGTCCAGCATCTGGCATGGGGGAACTTGAGGTTATCATGGAGTTTAGGGATAGATATATTTGGGGGTCATCTGCATGAATCTTATTCATTCAGTTTGGTAAGAATTGAACCAAAGTGAGATGATGAGATCAAGGAAGAACAGAGAGAAAAGACTAGCCCACCCCACCTCCCAACCCCAGCACTGAGCCTTGGGGGATGATGATACAAGAAAAGTAGTAACTATACTGGTAGGACGAAAACAAGGAAAGTACAATGTCAGAGAGACCAAGGGAAAAGATCATATTCAGGAAGAGGCAGTGGCTGACAGTGTCAAAGACTGAAGAGGTCAAGGTCAGGTAAAATGAGGACAGAAAAAAACCCTTCGTATTTGTCAGTTAAGAGATCAGAGGTGGATTAAAGAGAGTGGTTTCAGTAGTGCTGTGAGGTCAAAAGACTACAAGAGGCTGGTAAAGTGAGAAGGTAAAAAGCACACACAGATAATACCTTTTAGAGGTTGTACACAGCCTGATTTCTCCAGTCCCAAACTACTGTGCCACCATCAGTGGCCTCTTTACAACCCCAAGTGAGTTCTATTTTCTAGGTAGGATACCTCACTCTGGGTAGAAATCTATGTCTGGGGGACTATATAGGTCTTTTGGGTAAATAGCCCTCCAGAAAAGAAATTGTGATTTCTTGAATGCCTGTAAATTCAAATACAAGTTCTGTATAGCCTTTATTGCATTTAATAAAATCTGTTTTATGTTTGATACCTGAGAACTTGAGGAGACCTGATGTTGCTTTGAGGAAATTTCAGATATTGACATTCCATGGTGCTACTTGCATGTGGGCAGATAATCTGAGAGGATTCTCCATACATTCTCATGAGGAATTCTATTCTGGATACTGATATTCCCAGGTTTCATCTGGGTAGGGGCTAAGTCAAAGAAAAAGTGAAAACCTACTCCTTCCCCACCCTCACCAAAGTATGCCTAGGTATGAGAAATCAGAACTTAGCTTTTAACACAAGGAGCACCCTGCTTTGGGTTTTGAAAACTTTTAAATCAAGAAGTCGCTTATTCATAGATGCATAACACTGGAAGGTATAATAATGTTAGTATCTAGTTGACAGTTAGCTGATGGTAAAGAGGTCCTTGGAGAACAGAATACCAGAGAGCACATAGCCATGAGAGGTCCTTTCCAGGGATCAATAAAATCATCTTGATTTAAATATTCTCAAAGTATTTCCCTCTCTCTGGGTGGGTGGGTGGAGGGGAGAACTAAGGGCTCAGAAGGAGTTGAGATACCCCTACCTCCTTCCAGTGGGTCAAACCTCTTTTATATAATGTGGGTAGCTGGCCTTCCATGATCTATGATTCACAGTTCTACTCTGGAAGGGGCTTCAGACAAAGGAAGGTCCAGGTTTGTTGCTCCCCATGCTGGAGCACTAAGTTCTAATTACTCCTTGCTCAGCCTCACCTCCCATCACTGTTTGATCATTCTGTTTGATAGCAAGTCCTATTTCAATATCTCACTGCTGCCATCTTCCATGGTCAACAGGTCTCATGGCATGAATCATCCCTGTTTGGATCTTTCCGTTACAGGCTGACCACCTTAACTCAGTTGCTCATCCTCTGGTTGCTCTCCATGGTTTAGCTTCTAATCACTACTACCATTTCCTGCTTTTTCCTTTCTTCCACAAGAAATAGTGCCAGCTCTCCAGCAGCTAGAGGGTGGAGGGGTTAGTGCTTTAATCCATTTTATAGCACTTCAGAATGAAATTGCTGACAAAAATGCCTCAGGGATATTGGAAATGTTTAACCCTTTCAGGCAGGAGCAGGGTATGCTTGGGGGCCATTTAAGGGGGCAGTTCTGGTATGTAAAAGAGACTCCTCAAGTGGTTGATAGACCAAAAGTGACAACAAGCTAGTTATATGTTGGCATGTAAGCGACTGTACATATGTATGTATGTATACATGTGGGAGTGAGCATATAGGCATTAGCTCGTGTCCTTTAAGCCCAGGACCCCCCCAAAAAACTTCTTTTAATAGTGTGTTTGTGGAATGGTCATGGCCTCCACTAGATAGCTATTTGGCACAGTGCAGTGCATAGAATGCCAGTGTCGGAGCCAGGAAGGTCTGAGTACAAATACATCCTGGGATGTTTACTAGCTTTGAGCAAGTCACTTAACTTCCCCTGCCTAAGCTACTTCATCTGTAAAATGGGATAATAATAGGACCTATCTCCCAGGATTGTCTCATTATTGAATGAAATATTTCTAAAGTGCCTTATAAACTTTAAAGCACTATGTAAATAGGTATTATCATCATCATTATTGTTAGTGATATGACCTCAGGTAAATCAGCAAACTTCTCTGGGCCTCAGTTTTCTGAAAAATAGGGGAAGAAGAAAGAGAGGAACTCATCAGGGCAGCTAGGTAGTGTAGTAAATAGAGCACCAGCTCTGGAGACAGGAGGATCTGAGTTCAAATCCAGCCTCAGACACTTGACACATACTAGCTGTGTGACCTTGGGCAAGTCACTTAACCCCGATTGCTTTGTCTTCCTCCCCTCCAAAAAGAGGGCGAGAGAGAGAGAAAGAGAGAGAGAGAGAGAGAGAGAGAGAGAGAGAAGGACTGATCTTATAATACTTCAATTTTCAGGATGAAGAGGGGAAAAATAGGGAGGAGAAAAGCAGAAAGAGTAGGGAGAGAAAATAAAATACCTAGCATTTATATAGCCTTGATTCTCACAACAACCCTACAAAGTAGGTGTTATTATTTCTAGTTTACAGAATAAGAAAATTCCAGCTGAGAGAGCTTAAGCAATTTGCCAAAGCAATTTGCCAGTCACACAGTCAATCAGTGCCTGAGGCAAGATTCCAACTCAGGTCTTTTCTAACTCCAAATCTACCTAGGGTCTAAGAGAATGAAGGAAACATGAAAGAAGAAGACAAGGAGGAAGATGGAAAAAGGAGGAAAATGGGAGAGATAAAGAGGAGAGGAAGAAGGATGAGACAAAGGAGAGGAAGAGAGAGAGACAGGAGAGGAGAGGACAGGAGGGAAGAGGAGAGGAGGGGAGGGGAGGGGAGAGAAAAGGAGGGGAGGAGAGGGGAGAAGAGAGGAGAGGAGAGAAGAGAAGGGAAGGGGAGAGGGATTGAAGGGGAGGCCATGGAGAAAGAGGAAAGGAGAAAAAAGAAAAAAGAGAAGAAAACTCTACACTGGTATCACCGAACCCCTCTCCCATTAGCAAAATAAGCAGAAGGTGGGGGAGGGAGTATAATCTAGGTAACACAGTGGATAAAGCATCAAGACTGAAATTGAGATCTGAGTTCAAATCCGACCTCAGACCCTGCCTAGCTGTCTGACCCTGGACAAGTCACTTAACCTCTCTTTCCCTCAGTCTCCTCATCCATAAAATGGAGATGGTAATAAAAGCATCTACCTCTTGGCTTGTTGTAAGGACCAGATGAGATGATATTTGTAATGCATTTGGCATGGTGCCTGGTACATGCCACATCAATGTTAGCTATTGTTATTAGGAGTAGATGCAGCAGACAGTGTGTCAAAAGATGTAAATACTGGTGCTGTCACTGCAAGACATCATATGTACCTTGGAAACCAACCCAGGAGAGCTCTGCCAATGTTTTTAGCATATCCCCATGCCCCCCACCCCCAGCCCAAAAGCTCCACAGAGTTAGACAGCTCAGGCCCTCCCATAAGATCTATTCACTGGCTTGAGATTAAATTGAGTTCCATTTGCCCTCTGTTACCTGGTCACTCTCCAGAGACATGTTTGGCTACCATAACAGTGCCCTGAGGTCCTCCAGTGCCAACCTGAGCTCCAAAAAGCTCGATTTCAGTGTTCCACCTTGAAAACTGGGGTATGAAGGGCTATAGTTTTCTCCTCCTCCCCCTGAAGAAAATTCTTCAGTATACAGAATCTGCAAAGAAAAGTAACCTTGGCCATGACTGGATACGCTGCTTTGCTGCCTCAGAGACCAGGGGGGTGTGGGAGGGGAGGAGGCGGAGATGTTATACAACATCATTCCTAGGCCTTCAGAATTGGGCACCTCTGGCATTCTGCTGATAAGAGGGATTCTGAGCAGGGATACATGAAGCTGGTAAATGAAAGCAGAGTTTTAATATTTAAAGGTAAGATGACAAAGTCACTTGGGATTATTCAGTGCCCTTCCTAGAAAACCCAAAGTTACAGACTAATGTTTAACCAACCCACCATTTCACAGATTGGAAAACTGAGATGCAGAGAGAAGGCTAAGTCATTCTAAGATCAGAAATCCAGAGTACTACCTAGCCCAGACACTATCGAGCCCATTCCCCTCAATTTACAGATGAGGAAATTGAGACCCAGAGAGGTTAAGTCAATTACCCAGGATCGCACAGGTGGTAAATGTCAAGAGTAAAGTCTGAACACAGATCCTAAGACTCCAGAATCTCTTCCCATGAAGATGGAAAAGATTCCTTCTAGCCTGGACTTGATTTTAATTAAAGTTACTTGACATCTCTAGAGGTTTTGACTCTCTCTTTCTCCTTTGCCCTTCGTTGGAGAAGTCTGGGTTCTCCAGCAAGTCAAGCCCAAGTTATTTTATTTTGAAGATTCCTCATCTGTTCAAGATCCCCAGTGGGAAGGAGAGATTTGCTAACTGCCTCCCATCCCTGCAGGGACGTCAAGGCTTAAGGAAGTGGGAAGAAATTCCTCAATAGGAGAAGCTATGAGGTCTCTGAAGTAAGTGAATTACCCAAATTCCATGACACAATGGATAGCCAGGTGCAGACATTGGGTCTCTTGGGTTCTGCACTCAATTGTGTTCCCCCACTTTTCAGAGTGACTCCATAGTTATTTCAGTGAAGAAGTTTTCTTTTGTCCAAAACTTAATGCCAGTGTGAGGAAAGGCCTTGCCCTCCTAAAACAATTCAGTTCAACTCATCAAGCATGTATTAAGCACTTACTGAATACAGTGGACTATCCCAGATGCTAGGGGAGAGGCAAAGTTTATATAACACACAATCCCTGCCTTTATGAAATCTAATCATGAAATAAGACATAGATGCAGATATCTACAATACCCATTACAAGATTACTGTATTGGAATGGTACATAAAATGGTATATATTAAAAAAAAGAAGTCCAAGGGGAAAACTTTTATTGGCAGGGCCATCAGGAAAGACTTCCTGGAAGGGGCATGTTTGAGTTGGACTTTAAAAGATGTGCAGAAATTCATCAAGCAAAGGCAAAGGAGGAATTCTAGGCATGGGGGAGACAAAATGGTACAAGATTTCAGGCTGCATTCAGAGGAAAAGTTGTCCACATTGCTTTGAGCCTAGAGTACATAAAGGAGGAGTAATATGAGATAAGACTGGAAAGACAGTGTTTATAGAGGGCTTTCAATATTTGGCAAAGAAGTTGGAATTTTATTCATCTGGCATTAGGGAGTTATTGAAGATTTTTGAGCACAAGAGCATACAATAATTCACATTTGTATAATACTTTGTAGTTCACAAAGCAACATCCTCCCCCCAAAAAAAGTTTGAAGTATCAATATCCCCAATTTACTGATGAGAAAACTGAGACTTGGAGAAATGCTATAGTGGATAGTGTGCTCTCCTTGGTGTCAGGAAGACCTGGGTTCTCTCTAACACATCCTAGCTCTATAACCCAAGACTAATCACTTCCTTTCTCAGTGTCCCAAATACTCTAAGAAATTGGGTCACAGATTAGTTGTACTGGTGAAAAGAGTTTCTACCCCAAGTGTTCCCCATACTGATGAAATTCAAGGTCCATACCTTGAGTAGAATGTCAGCTATTATTATCAAGTGACTTACTCATTATCACGGTGATACTGAATGACAAAAATTTCCTGACTGGAGTCAGATTTGGAAGTCAAGCACTCTTTCTACTGCTACATTGAACAGCAAGATGCCTCAATACTTCCTACTCTTTTATTTTTCCAAATCAACAAGAATGAAAACCAGAGAGAGAAATAGATGTTGTCTAAGGCAACAGTTAATGTAGGGATTAGCATTTCTCCTGTGCTTAGATGTCATTTTGTCAACCTCCCCTCTCCCGTCTCATTTTACACAGAGGGAGGCTGGATTCCAGAAATGAATTGACTTATTCAAGATCACAGTTGGTCATTGGTGGTCTAGGATTAGAAACCCTGGTTCTAGATTCAATAAAAACTTTGACGTAAGGCATCCCATCTTCAGCATTTGCTAATCCAACCACCCATCCAAAGTAAGAATTCTTTTAGATGATCAGTTGTTCAAGGGAAGCTCTGGACTTCTTGGGGCATTCCATTGACAGATGATTCTGGTTGGAAAGTTTTTCCTCAACCTAACCTGAAATCTTCCTTTTAATTTGTACTTTAGAAGCTCTACCTTCTATTAACTGCCCAGTCTACTTTACCTAACCAAGATAACTCAGTTATATCTCCCCTTATTTGGATTGTAGATGATCTCTGGGATAATGTGATCCTGAGACAGTGTCTCAACTTGATAGAGACCTCAAAGTCCATCAAGTACAATCTCTTCATTTCACACATGGAGAAACTGAGGCTCAGAGAAATGTAGTGACTTGCCCAAGGTCATACAAGTAGTAAGCATCAGAGGCTCCATTTGAACCCAGGTCTTCTGACGGCAGAACCAACCATTGCTCATTTCACTGAACTGTAGGCTACCAGTGATAGAAGGGACCATAGTGATCATCTAATCCAGCTTCCTCATTTTTACAGATCAGGAAACCGAGGCCCAGGGAAGGGAAATGGCTTGGCCAAGGTCACACAGTGATCCTCAGCAGAGCCAAGACTAGAACTGTCTAGCTTTCCTGGTACAATGATAGTTTTTCAACTCTGATACAGATCTAAGACAGGATATATTTTCTCCAAGTTTTACACAAGGAAGTTTTTTTTTTTTTTAATGTCTGTCTAGTCTTTGTGATGTTAGAGCAGGCTGCCAGAGCAGAAATGGGGAGGAGGGGTGGAAATGGAGGCTTCCCTTGGGGAACAAGCTCTGGGAGTTCCGCATTACACTTTAGGTTCTCTTCTCATGCAAATGGCCCTTCTGAAAATGATGAAAAGAAAAGCAGCGGGGGACCAAGGGCCAGATAAAACCTAACCCCAAAGGGGTAGAAGAGCCAGCTCAGAATAGAACACTCCAGCCTCTCCAAACACTCTGTAAAAGAACAGCCTCCTATATAGCCTGTGCCCCTTAGGGAGTTGCTTAGGAAGTGAGACATTAGGTCCCAGAAGGCACTGGCTACTCCTTGGGGTCTGCTCCATTGGGCTGGGGAGGGCATTTGGGGAGACGCATCGGTATTCCACCTACCATGTGACACTCATGGGAAAAGCAACTTTGCTGATAGGCAGAATCAGGTGAGGGTGGTTTGTCCTTCCCAGGGGCCTGGGATGTTGGAGAGAGAAACTTGGATACTGTGAATCAGAATGCCAGCTTAAAAATGAGAAGGCTCAGGAAGGTGGCAATGGGGAGGGAATGGCACTGACTCCCCTGGTCCAGCTGCCCCTTCTCGCCTGCCAAAGATCTCAGGCAAAGCACTTGTGCCTTGTTTTGTGCCTTGGTAAAAGTCAAAAAGTAAGGGAGTCATAAAAAATCATAACGACACACATTTTCAGAGTACCCTTTTTACAGTTACCTACAGGAAGCCTCTCCCAACTCCTCTTAATTCTAATAGGGCATCTAGGTGGTGCAGTGGATAGAGTACGGGACCTGTAGTTAGAAAGATTCATCTTTCTGAGTTCAAATCTGGCCTGTGATGCTTAGTAGCTATGTGACCCTGGGCAAGTCACTTAACCCAGTTTTCCTCATTATTCTCATCTGCAGAATGAGCTAGAGAAGGAAGTGGCAAACTACTCCCATATCTTTGCCAAGAAAATTCCAAATGGGGTCACAAAGTGTCAGATATGCCTGAAAAGCAGAAAGTATCCTACAGGTTCTTTGATGCTCACGGCCCTGCTGTTGAGGTCAGAGTTGGGAGGACTGGTTCAGATTTGAAAGAATTCACTTAGACCTCTTTAGCCAATGAGAGCTTTATTGACGCAAAAGCATGCAGGCCTGAGATTTAGCAAGGAGCTAAACAAAGGCATTGATACGGGAAAAGAACCAGATTTAGAGCGACAAAAAGCTACATAGCCTACAGGGTGATGATGTGATTTTAGGGTTTCTAGTGGGGTTGGAGATTTAGGGACAGGATGAAGAAGATGGATGACCCAAGATAAGAGAGATGGGAAATTTTATGACCCAGGATGGGGGAGAGACAAGGAATTCCATGGTGCAGGACAAGGGGGAAATTTTATGGTATTTCAAAATAAGGGAAGAAACTCTAGGATACCCTCAGGTTCAGGAGGGCCTCACAAGGTACTGAAAAAACAACCCTTAATATTGACCGTTATGGCACCTTTGTATCTACACCATTGGGAAAGAAATGCATAAGATAATATATCATTATTCCCAATTTGTTGTTGTTTTCTCATTTCAATGTCTTTGCGACTCCATTTGGGGTTTTCTTAGGAAAGATACTTGAGTAGTTTGCTATTTCCTTCTCCAGTTTGTTTTACAGATGAGGAAACTGAGGCAAATAGGTTTAAGTGACTTGCCCAGAGTCACACAACTAGGAATTATCTGAGATCAGATTTGTACTCAGTCTTCCTGACTACAGGCCCCATTCTCTATCCACTGTACCACTAACTACCCCTCCTAAAATTAAGAGGAGTTGGGAAAGGCTTCCTGTAGAAGATGGGTTTTTATTTGAGACTTAAATGAAGCCAGAGAGGCCAGTATAAGTAGCAAGGAAGGTGCTGACTTGTCTTAGTAAAGGAGGTTCCCTTTCCATAGCATCTCCCTAGACTAGTAGCTTTCCAAGTGAGGTCCATAGACCCTGTGTGTCCCTAAGAGTCTTTTGGGACGTCCAAAAGAGGAAGATTATTTTCATAATAATACTAAGGCATAATTTGTCTGTCAAGATTCTCCTCCCTTTTCCAACTATATATCTGTGTGAGGGCAGACTTTCTTCAAAGACTTTAATCAAAATGACATATCACAACAGATTGAATGCAGAAACAGATATGAGAATCCAATCCCCTTCTCTGAAGCTGGACATTAAAGAGATTTGCAAAAACATATAAAACATTCTCATTAATGTTTTTTTTAAGAATGAGTTATTTTTCCTTTAAAAGTTACTTATATTAACATGAAGTGAATTTATTGTTGTTATTTGAGATGAATTAATGCCTTAAAATGTATTCAGTTTCCATTTATAGCATGGTAACTACCGATAGATATAAACAAGGATGTATTGGTATATGTTTAACAACTGACTCTTTAGGGAGAAAATGTGTATATAACACTTTTAAGTTTAATCTATATTACGATTATTTTCTCCAATATTTTCTTAAGTCTAGATAATCAGCAAAATAAAGTCCTGATACATAGTCTTTTTTTATTTCTAAGGTGTAAATTTTCACCCCTAAAATTTAACAATTGATTCAAGCTGACTCCAGCCCATCTCTGGAAAGAATCCACATAAACAAAAGCTCTTTGGAGTCCTTAGTCATTTTGAAAACTGTAAGGGGGTCTTAAGACCAAAAAACCTTAAGAACTGCTGCCCTGGACCATTGAAATCATAGGTTCAGTTTTGAAAAAATCTCAAGATTCAAAAAAATCTTTTAATACATCTTCCCAGTCTATGTAAGAATGTCAGCATAATGCACAAAGCAATGGATCTAGAGTTAGGAAGACCACATGTCAGATCCATCTCTGACCCTTCCTCTGTGAATATAGACAAGTTCCTTAATTTTTTTCCATGCACCTCAGTTTCCTCATCTGAAAAATGGGCATATTTAACCTTAAAGTACTTTTCTCATAGGGTCATTGTGCAGTTCAAATGAGAAAATGCAATGTTTTGCAAATTTCAAATTGCTACGTGAGTTATTATTCTTTCTTTCCTTTCTACGCCAACGCCAACTCTTGCACCTCTGGCAAGCAATATTCAACCTCTGAATGCTTTTTGAGGAAGGGAAGGTGCATCTTCTCAAGGGTCCCATCTTCTATGAAGCTTATCCTATTTGGATAGGAGGATTAGAATATTTGGGGAGATACTTCATCTTACAGATGAGGAAATTTGGGGACCATAGGATTTAAGTGATTTGCTCAATATTACGTGAGTACTAAGGAGCCTGAGTTAGAATTCAAACCCAGACCCTGTGATTCCAAGTCTAGTGTTCTTTCTCCTATCACAGAGTGCCTCCCTAATAAAAACAAAACAAAACAACAAAAACTAAGCACTCTGTCTCCTCTGAGGGACCTAAACTGAGTCCAAGATCATTCCACCATACCTTGGTCCAAAATATCCCATCACATTCCATCCTGCCCTGTCTTTGCAAGAAAGTCTTATACTTAGAACTACAAAGACAGAACAGGCAAGATACTTGAAATACAATTTACTCTTTAGAAAGAAAATGAAGGGTGAACTCTTTTCCCCTACCACCAAAGGATGAAATCAAAACAATGGAAGGATATCCTAGCTACCTCAACCCAGTGACAAAGTCTCTAGAGCAGCAGTTCTCAACCTGTGGGTTATGTTCAATTTGTAACAATGAAAATCCTGCATATCAGATATATACACTAAAATTCATAATAGTAGCAAAATTACAGTTATGAAGTAGCAACAAAAAGAATTTTATGGTTAGGGGTCACCACAACATGAGGAACTGTATTAAAGGGTCACAGCATCAGGAAGGTTGAGAACCACTGCTCTAGAGAATGTAGTGTGAGCCACTTCTTCAGTCCAGGCCCATCTCAGAATTCTCTCTGGGGACAGGGAAGAATCCTCACACTGATTCTGGGAACCAGCCCAATGGCTGAGGTGGCAGCCTGTTCCTCACCATCTGTGGGCAAACCAGAATCACTGGTGCTTGCAAGGACATATTGCCTACTTCCTAAACACTGCTGGAGGTTTGGGGAATAGACCTTTGTTGACAAAGTCAAGTCTGGCTTCTCAGAGGTGAAGTTGCCATCTTCTTCTTTTGCTTGATTTTATTCCTTCCTTTCTATGATTTAAGCTCTTTTAGGGGGTGAAGGGGGAGGCAAGGTAATTGAGGTTAAGTGACTTGCCCAAGGTCACACAGCTAGTAAATATATCAAGTGTCTGAGGTCCTATTTGAACTCAGATCCTCCTGATTCCCAGGCTGGTGCTCTATTCACTGCGCCACCTAACTGCCCCTGATTTAAGCTTTTTGAAACTATTATTTTGAAAGGAGGTAGTTTGGTATAGGGAGAAGAGAGTTGGATTTGGAGGTGAGACATCTAGGTTCCAATTCCTGCCTAGCATTTTACTGTCTTTATGACTTTGGACAGTTTCTTCATCTATAAAATGAAGAGAGTGGACTAAATCACCCTCAAATCTCTTCTAGCTCCAAATCTACAGCCTCAATTCGATAAATATTGACTGATCCCCCTACTTCCTGAGTGGAAGGATATAAAAATTAGTCATTCCATTCAATAAACATTTATGAAGTTCCTATCATGTGCATGGCCTTGTGTTAGGTCCCGGAGATACAGAGACAGAGTGGACATAGGCCCTGCTGTCAATGAGCTCATGTTGTAATCTAATGGGATGAAAGACAGACCCACAAATAACTGTGATCCAAGGGAAAGTAGGATAAATATGAACGAATGTGGCATTGGGGAAACAAGGAAGGATTTGGAGTCAGAAGGACTGGGTTCAAATCCTAGTTCTACTATTTAAGCCTTTAGGAAATCCACTTCATTTCTGTCGATCTCAGTTTCTTAATATATAAAATAGACTAGACCACCTCTAAAGTCTCTCCCAGTTCTGAGTCTTATAATCCTAAGCACAATATGCATAAAGACAAAGGATCATTTTGAACTTGGGAAGGGAAAGATCACTTCTCCTTCCTTCTCCCTCCCACCACCAAGGTGAAAGATGGAAGCAAAAAGTGATGTGCAGTATATCGATGGATAAAGATTCGCACTTAGGGCCAAGAAGACCTGGATGTCTGTGCCCTGAAAATCAACCAATCCATCAATAAACATTTTTTAAGCACCTGCTGTGTGTCAGACACTGTGCTAAGCACTAGGGATACAAAAAGAGACAAAAACAGCCCTTGCTCTTAAGGATTTTACAGTCTAATGGTGATTAAATACACTTGGCAGCACATAAAGTGACATGTGAATGTGTGTCATTGTTGTTCAATCAGTGACTCTTCCTAACCCCATGGACCATAGGACGCCAATACTGCCCACTGGGTTTTCTTGGCAAAGATATTGGAGTGGTTTGTCATTTCCTTCTCCAGTGGATTAAAGCAATTAATGGTTAAGTGACTTGCCCAGGGTCACACAGCCAGTATCTGGGGCCAGATTTGAACCCAGGAAGATGAGTCTTCCTGACTCCTGGTCCAGAGCTTTATCCACTGTGTCATCTAGGGAACAGAGCCTTATAACCCTAAGAGAGAGTTAAAATGAGCCAGATGATGATTTTTGCCAGAGTGAGAATCTGAAGAGGGACACAGAGAATAGAGCATTATTTCATGAGAGACTCCCAGGATATGAACTTGAGCCTGTGTCAGTCCGGAACTGTAACTCTGGGAGAAGGTCAACAAGCACAAGGTGGCGTGTGACCAGGGCAATGAGCTTCATACAAAGGATCCTGAGGGCTTGGGGAAGAGGGGGTGCAACACATTGTTTGGGGGGCCTCTGGGAAGGCTTTGTGAAGGGGAGGTCACCTGACCTGGGCTCCAGAGAGTGGAAAGGATACTGATACCTCCTTAGCTTCTTTCGTCCTGGCTGGCATGAAGCAGACTGAGGTTGCAACATTCCAGGGAGCTGCTGGGTCATATGATTGTTATGTTCCAGTCAGAGAATTCTAATTTTCAACCAGCAAAACCACCATCAGGAGCCAATGAACTCAGACCCAAATGAACTCAAACCTCTCCTGCACATAGAGCTGATGTCAGCAAAGAGGGGGGAAAAAAAGAATTATTGACCAAATAATTCCCAAATGGACTGTTCAACGATGCTCTTTCTTCTTAAAGGTGACACCAGTGGTTTTTTAAGTAACAAAGTGCCTGTTTTATGCAAATGTCCCCCGAGTGGCTTTCATTAACATTTTCACATTTATCTTGTCACAATATCTACCTTATTACAGTGAGTCATGGTCTCTTCTTGTTCTTCGGGTAAAACATCTTTATAAAATAAACTCTCTGGGCCAAGATTAAGAGCCTACTTTTTAATGAAACCCCACTGTGATAATTCCAAGGAGAAGAGTAGGTGGTAAAATATCCTTCCAGTGAAGTCAGACTATGAGGGGTGGACTGAGAAACTTGCCTGGTGATGGAAATGGAAATTTATCTAAAGATGATTCAATTCTAGTCAATCATTTACATAACTCTGGAGCAGAGTACATCCGTACAAGCCTGTTTTGCTATTTCTCATTCTGAATGTTCTATATTCTATCTGTGTCTTTTCCCACGACTGGAATTTTTTTTTTGGTAGCAAGGTGACTTGCCCACAGTATCAGAGGGCAGATTTGAACTCAGGTCCTCCTGACTCCAGGGCCAGTGTACTAGCCACTGTGCCACCTAGCTGCCCCCATTCCTCATATCTGGAGGAATGTCGTTCTTCATTTTCACCTCTTAGAATCCCCAGCTCCCTCAATACTCAGTTCAAATGCTGCCTTCTATAGAAAGCCTTTCCTGATCACCCTAATAGCTACTATCCCCTCCTCTAATGTTGCCTTGTACCTGATTTGTATACATCTTGAATTCACCTAATCATTTACATGTTGTCTGCTCCTATTAGAACATGAACTCCTTGAAAGTAGGGGTTACTTTTTATTTTTCTTTGTTTCCTTGGCATTTAGCATAGTTCTTGGAACATGGAAAATGTTTAACAAGTGTCCGTTGATTGATGATGGATCCAGAACATAATCACCTCATTTCTGCCACCAGATGATGTCCAGTCATCCTTCCAGGACCAGGTTAGGTTTCCCCCTCCAATCTGAGTTCCCTTCCTTGGTTTTTGATATGAGTGTATAGAAATGTCTCTTGGCCACTTGTTTCTTCTGCGGTGGACATTACTGGCTAGCTTAGTTGGTTTGAGCTGGACACTAATGAAGCCAAAACCACAAATTTCATGTAAAACAATTACGTTCACAATGTTCCATGGCCACAGATTGCAGACTAAATACAAGCAGCCACCTCAAAAAATTAGAGAAGCTAGCTAATAATAGCTAACGTTTGAATAGCACTTTTACAAAGTATTTATAAATATTATCTTGTTTGAAACTAAAAACAATCCTAGGAGGGAAGTACTTTATTATTATCCCCATTTGACAAATGAGAAAGCTGACCCAAAAGAGGTTAAGTAACTTACTCAGTGTCTCACAGCCAGGAAGTATAGGAGGCAGGGTCCTGTTCAACCCACCGCCCCACTTGGCTGCCTCATGAGAGTAAGTCTGGAGAGAAGAGGGTGACACTAACTAGAATTCTGAGAAACTCTCATTATCATAAAAGAGAGGCATGAGCAGAACAAAGTAACAAACATTTTCAGTTTTCATGGGGTGGAGTTCAGCTTTGAGCCACCAGGACAATGGAGACATTATATTTTCTGTTCATATTGTAAAAAGAAGATAGTTATTATTGAGCTCTAGATCTAGATATCATTAGGAAACTTGAAGAAACAAAAATGATGTAATAAGGAGAAGTACCTTTCTAAGAGTTCTTTCATGCCCAATATAAAACGAATTAATTGACAAGAGCAAACATTTATAATGAGCAACACCATTGACCAAAAGGCCCTAAGATCAGAATACCAAGGTGGATGTAACCTGGGAGACTTCTGAACCTTAGGAAAGATTTAGAGTAAGTTTGGAGCTTCTGTCTAAAGTTCACTTAAGTGGTAATTGATAATAGCTAATCGTGCTCCACGGTACTTATCTTTCTTTAAACATTGCTCCACAAAACGTCTTTTAAGCATTTCTTATTATTAGAGTCCTTGGCCACTGAGATGCAGCTATTATAGTAAATTATGTCAAAAGAAAGTCTCACACCCAGCTTTCTACTTGATGGACACATTGTCTCCACAGTGTTCACCCTTAACAGTCCGGTCTGGTAGGGGCGGAGTCAAGATGGCGGCTTAGCAGCAGCAACATATCACAGCTCTCACATAGCCACCCCAAAATACCCATAAAATATGACTCTAAACTAATCATAGAACTCCAAAACGC
Organism: Pseudochirops corinnae; assembly: GCA_028646515.1. Lineage (NCBI taxonomy): Eukaryota > Metazoa > Chordata > Mammalia > Diprotodontia > Pseudocheiridae > Pseudochirops > Pseudochirops corinnae. The sequence continues at coordinate 309,042,921 of CM053586.1, read as the reverse complement.
ACACAAATATACTTTCCACTAAAATCAGCTCAGCTACAAGAAACCATATCAGCACTGCCAACCGAAACCAGCCTGGCCTGAAGCCCTGGCTGAGCCCCGGGGGCGGCTGGACGGGAGGAGTACAGGAGCCTCTGGTGAGGGGATTAGCGGCAGCTGCAGCAGCATTCAGAACTAGGTCAGTGGGCCTTGCAAAATCGGGGGAGAAAAGTGGTCCGGCCAAAAGGCCTCCAGGGCTGGAAAGTGAGAGGCAGAGGTTTTGGCTTTCTGGTAGTCCAATAATTTTTAATTTGTCTCTCCTGGATCTGTTTTCCAGGTCAGTGGTTTTTTCAAGGAGATATTTCACATTGCCCTCTATTTTTCATTTGTTTGGATCTGTTTGATAGTATCTTGATTTCAGCTCAGTTGAGCTCTAGATTATTATTGAGCTCTAGATCTAGATATCATTAGGAAACTTGAAGAAACAAAAATGATGTAATAAGGAGAAGCACCTTTCTAAGAGTTCTTTCATGCCCAATATAAAACGAATTAATTGACAAGAGCAAACATTTATAATGAGCAACACCGCTGACCAAAAGGCCCTAAGATCAGAATACCAAGGTGGATGTAACCTGGGAGACTCCGCGTTTCAGCTTCTGCGCCCTTGGCCTGCAGACAGCAGGGGGACTAAGCGATCGTTCAGAGGCCAAGTGCTCTCGTGTTGAGCAGCCTGGATCTAGATCGTGGTCTTGGGCCTTGGTCCTGTGAGTCTTCATTATCCAGTGATCCGGAAGTAAGTAGGAAAGGGACCCAGCACCTTCCTGAGGGCTATGGCAGCTGGGAGGACCCCAGCGATTTGGGATAGAGCTTTCCCTTCTGGAAGCAGAGCCCTGCAGAGATTTAAAAAAAAAATCACGGACTGACCAACCATGAGTAAGAATAAGCATAAGAAACAAAGTAAGAACAGCAACCAAACCCTAGATTCCTTCTTTGGGGAAAAGAAAGATCATGGCAGAGAGAGGGAGGAGGAGAGTGCAGCCAGAGCGTCCCTGCCAGGGGCTTCCAATAAACATGAAGAATGCCTTAAAGCTAGAGATGAGCTGAAGAAGGAGTTTGAAAACCAAATAAAAGAAGTAGAAGAAAAATTG
>CM053586.1:309023949-309041297 GCA_028646515.1 Pseudochirops corinnae | reverse complement strand
TCTGTGTAATTTCACATGTTCAGCCTGTATTTGATTGCTTGTCCTTCCAGTGGGGGTGGGTGATGAGGGAGGAAGAGAAAGAATCTAGAATCTAAAGTTCTATAATCAAATGTTAAAAATATATATCTGTATATATATATACAAAAAAAAAACAATCCAGTCTGGTTTCTCTGTGATACTAATCCAGGATGCTCATGTTTACCTTTCATTTCTCCCACCTGTCTTTTGTCTGCTGTGTCATCCCCGTTTGTTTCTGGCCCTAGTCAAGGGTTTTATAAACCAAGGTAAAAATAATATCAGTCCTGCATCCTTTTGTCACTCTCCACCGGCTTTCTCAACATTAATCCTCATTAATCCCCACTAATCTAACCTGAGAAAATGAGTACCAAATATGCTCATCTCTCTATGGAGAGAAGGGAAATTGATGAACTAAGAAGGAGAGAGAATAGCGAAGACAATTAGCTGGAGGTCAGGGCCGGGGAACTCCCTGAAAGGGCGATCTTGAAGCAGGTCCTGTTCTCCGGATCTTTGATCCTGTCTTTGGCAGTATACCATAAAGGAAAGTGTTCTATAATCGTTTAGGAGAGCCCTAGATTAGAATCCTGCCTCCATTACTTAATAGCGGCACAATCACAGACAGATTACTTTAGTCTTGCTTTCTCTTCTGTAAAATGAAGATAATAATACTGTATCTATAACTACAGACCCTATGACCTACATCACAGGCTTGTTTTAAGACTCAAATGAGATAATATATGTAAAGTGCTTTGAAAATCTTAAAACACTTTATAACTATTAGCTAGGAGCATTTTGACCTCCCATACCTATCTGCCTATCTATTGACATCCATTAATCAGAGAGGGGTTCATCTCCTGACTACTGTCTCCATCAAAATAGGCTCTGGTTTACATATTCAAGGCAAAAAGAACTCAAATTGTGGGATCATTGATTTTGAGCTGAAAGGAATTTTTGATGTCATCAAGTCTGAGATACTTCATTTTTCTAAGAAAAACTAAGGCTCAGAAAGATTAAGCGATTTGTCCAGCATCATACAACTACTAAGTTGTGTCTTGGGCAGAATTAGAACACAGGTCTTCCTGATTGTAGGCAGCTAGAAGTTGCAGTGAATAGACTGCCCAATCTGGAGTCAGAAGAACCTGAGGTCAAAATTGCCCTCAGACACTAATTGTGTTTGACTAAGCAAGTCACTTAACCCTGTTTGTCTCAGTTTCCTCACCTGTAAAATGAGTTGGAGAGGGAAATGGTAAACTACTCTAGTATCTTTGCCAAGAAAATACCAGATGGGGTCCTCAAGAGTCAGGCATAAGGAATCAACAAAACAAGAGCATCTTTCTGATCCTAAGTTTAACATTCTCTTTCCTGCCTCAGATCTGGATTTGTAACAATGAGTGAAGAGACCCTTTAATATATAGATTGTGCTTTGCTTTTTGGGTTTAGTTGGAGTGAACTTGTCTTAGACGATGAATTATAAGAATTTTGCTTTGAGATTCCATTTAATGCAACATTTAGTTAGCAATTACTGTGTTCAAGGTGCCATGGGCACATAAATACATATAGCATAGATCCTATGCTTGAGACTCTCCCAGTCTCCATGAGATATCTCCTGACTTCCTTCTAAGAGAGCTGGACATTTAGAAAATGAAGTGTGGGTCTTCACTGTAGAAGTCTGCTGAGCACTTAGGACCTAGTAGGCCCCCCATAAGAGGTTCCTGAGCACCCAGGTTTGTCTTAGAAGAAGCCACACTCTCCCACCAGTTACAACAAGCTCCACAGGGAGAGTTGGGTGAGAAAGAAGAAAGGGTAGAAAAAGGAGAGGTGCCTAGATCACAAAGGATAGGAACAGTGGGCAGTGGACTCCCCACCCCTCCATCCTGCCAAGGGAGATGTTCCCCTATTAATGATACAGTTAGGTCCCACCAGCAAGCAGACAGGCAGGAAAACCTCTGATAATTCATCCAGAGGCAGGAAAGTGCTGGATCTGACACCCGTAAACAGAAGATGTCAGTTCAACGTCTGCTCCTGACACCTCAGCTACTAATTATTTGGCTGCACACTATGGTTGGCTGGGTGGAAGAGCCGGGGGGCTGGCACAGTCCTGTCAATAAACACAGGGCTTGAGTGGGGAAGGATAGAAACAAATCAAAACACAGCACACAACATTCCTCCCTTTCCCATCTCCCCAGTTAATAACTGGAGCAGGAAGCAATCTCCTCCCCCTGCAGGATCCATTGAACTTGGACAAAGTCATCCATACCACTTTGGGGGAGGGAGGAGTGGGAGAGGGGAGAGGTAGTACAGTTCCCAGAATTAGCTGTAGAACCATTTTTTCTTCAATTGCTTAGAGTTTCAGACCCGTCAGCCAGCCATCATTCCTCCCAATCATTTCCATTTTTGAGGCATTTAGGGCTCTGACCAAGAGGATTTTTCATGGAGATGTCTCTCTTGGTCAATATTCCCTGAAAGACACATCCATGGCCTCTCCCTCTTCTTCCCTCCCTCCAAACTCTTAGGGTCCCTGTAGTACCATAGGGTGCCTGGCCTCTGATTTGCACTAAGACCCCTGTGATTTAGTACATTAGCCTTCCAAGAATTTGCATTTTTTAAAGAGGATTCCACAGAGGGCAATGCCTGAGGTAAAGTAATTAATCTCTCATTTCAGGCACTGTGACTGGTGAATTAAAAAGATGTTGCTTCTCATTCACTACCTTCTATCTCCCTTTTTCCTGCTTCTGCCTTGACTGCCCTCTCTTCCTTGTTCCTGGTATCTCTTTCCTCCTTATTTCCACTTTTGGGGTTTTGTTAGCTTGAGCCCCAGTGCTACCCTCTGCTAAAGGCTTCTGCTGAATATGCCACCAAAATGGCTTTCCTTCACTTGGTATAGATTCTGCATTTCGTCTCCCTCACCCTTTCTACCAGAATGTTAGCTCCCTGAGGTCAGAGACTGTTTCATTTTTGTCTTATGTCCCTAACTCCAAGCACAGTGCCTGGCATGTAGTAGGTGCTTTGAAAATCCTTGTTGAACAAAATCTAATAGTATTGGATGATGCAGTATAGAGGGCACTGGACCTTGAGTTAGGAAGACCTGAGTTCAAATTCAACCCCAGAAACTTACTAGCTGTGTGTCTCTGGGCCCTCTTCCTGCCTCATTTATATAATAATACAAATAATAATCTGGGAATGATAACAATAGGATCTACTTACTTACCTCCAAGAGTTTTTGTGAGGCTCTATTGGGGTAATAAATATGAAGAACGCTTACTTAGCAAGTTAATGTCAAGTTCTTTTCAGCGGTATTGCGGTATCCAACTGTCCATGACTGCGTTTGGGATTTTCTTGGCAAAGATACTGGAATGGTTTGCCATTTCTTTCTCCAGCTCCTTTCACAGAGGAGGAAACTGAGGCAAACTGGCTTAAGTGACTTGCCCAAGGTCACACAGCTAGTGTCTGAGGCTGGATTTGAATTCAAGTTCAAAAATTAAAAATAAAATAAATAAATATGGAAGAAAAAAAAAAGAATTTGGGTCCTTCTGACTTCAGGGCCGGCACCCTATCCACTACAATACCTAACTGCTCTTCTCCTTAACCTTGCCCTCCCTTTAGCACTTAGAAAGTGCCTGGCACATGCTGTTTGCTATATAAATGCTTGTTCCCTTCTCCTTAATGTGTGCGTTTCTGATCATTCAACAAACATTTATTATCTCTTATTTGCAAGACACTGTGCTAAGCTACAGAGATACAAGTTTGGGGTTTTTTGGGTTTTTCTTTTTTTGCTTGTTCTTAAGATACCATTCCTACCTTTAAAGACTCTTTGTTCTACTGGACTGCAACAGGTGCACAATTAAATATAACACAAGGCAAAGAATGATTAGAACGGGAGCGAGATGCAGACTAAGTGATATAGGAAAATTCAAGGAGAAAGAAAATACTCTCAGGGTGGAAAACCATAGGAAGCTTCACGAGGAGGTAGCATGTGGCCCGAGCCTTGAAGGAACAGAAGGTCCAGGAAAACGATGTATGCGGACAAGGCAGATGACCTGAACATTGGGTGTTCAGAGGCAGGGCATGACATTCATTTACAAAACTGCCTAATCTACCTCCCTGTAATGTGAGTCCTGCTGCCTGGGTCAAGGATTTAGTGACAGATTTTTATATATTTGGAACTGTCTTCCAGCTCCTTCCTCCCATAAAATTGAAACTCTAGCTGTGCTTCCAAGACATTCATTCACAAATTATAGCCACCTCATACTTTACAAGGCTCCCATGGCCTCCAAAGATAATTTTCTCATCTCTCCTCATAGATATGGTTAGAAAGTAGTCCATGTGTTCCCACACATCATGGGGCAAGCACTACCACTGGTTCTCCTGAAGGAAAGATGTTCTATGCACCCCTATGTGAGAATATCAATCCTCTCTCTCAAAGATCTTCCTTGTAGGGGAGGTATGGCAGATATGAACCACAGTAAATAGTGAGCTAGATTTGAACTGAGAAAAACTTGAGTTTTAATCCCATTTCAGATACTAGCTGTGTGACCCTGGGCAAGTTACTTAATCTTTGTTTGCTTCACTTTCTTCATCTGTAAAATGGGTTTAATAATTCCTATCCTCCCAAGATTGCTGTGAAGATCCAAGGAGATAACATACATAAATCACTTTGTGAACCTTAAGGCACTATACTATATAAATGCTACTTAGTGTTAATATTATCCTGTATCTCTTCCATTCTCCAAGACTCTAATGACAACTTGTGTTTTCCACAGTCTTCTCAATGCCACAAGCTACATATGGCACCTCTATTCCATCCACCATGTCCTAAGTCCTTCTGTATGCACTTCCAAGCAGCTAGGTAGGTAGCACTTATTTAAGGATCATTGTTATGTCTTAGATTCTTGGAATATCTCACTGATTAGATAATAAGCTCATTACATGGTAGGATAGAAAGGTTGTATATTTGGAGCCAGATAACATGAGTCTGGATTCTCATTCTCACTTTGCCACTTGAAACTTGTGTGACACTGGACAAATCACTCATGATTGCTAAGCCTCAGTTGTCTTGTCTGTAGAATGATGAGGTTGGACCAAAGAGCCTTGAAGGTCCCTTATAGCCCTAAGGCTAAGATTCTAAATAAGAGGGCATTGTTGGAAGAGCTTCTGACTCAAACACATGCCATAGCAGAACAAGTCCTGACTCTGGGAACCATCTTGGTCATTTACAGGATATATGACCCTGGGCAAGTCACTTCAACTCTCTTAGGGTCAGTTTTCTCATCTCCTCCTCTTAAAAATAGGGCTGTTGATACCTTTTACCTCTACCATGCTTTGTAAGCTGTAAAGTGCTGTATGGTACCTAATAATTCACATTTATGAGCCTTCAGAGTTTACCAAGAACTCTCCTCCTCACAACCTCATAAGGGAGGTAGGAAGTGCTAGTATTGCCAGTCTTGTCCTACAGATGAGGAGAGAGCTCAGGGGGGAAACAACCTATTCCTGGGCCCATAGTCAAGGTCAGGTCAAGGAGTCAAAGCCAATTCCTGAATCCAAGTCCAATTGATCTCCATGAAACCTAACTCAAGTCTTATTATTGTTATTTTTGTTGTTGTTCCTGTTGACGTCACCATTATTATCATTAAACTCTTCAGGTAGAAACTTCTAGCTGCATCTTGGATTAAATTCCATATATATATTTATATTTATTCACACACATATACACACACACACACACACACACACACATATATATATATACTCCTTTATTTATATATATAGCATACTCCTTTATATATGTATATTATATGTATTATGTGTGTGTGTGTGTGTGTGTGTGTGTGTGTGTATCCCTGTCTTCCTATTGTTTGTGGGACATTTGAGCGCTCAGAGCCCTCCCTTAAGATCCAAGCAAAGCCTCTCAGCACCTCCTCCCACAAGATAAAAAAGGTGAGAGAAGCCTGGGAAGTAGGAGAAAGGGAGGAAGGTGTTGCTTATTTGGTCATTGCTAGTGTGGTAGGAATGCAAAGAAGCTGGGGATCCTAGTTGTCCTAAAGGGGAAGAGGGGTGACATCTTCTGGCCAGCCTGCTGGGAGGAGAAGGGTTAGAACAGACCCCTCATCCATTCATTTGACAGACACGTATATACAACCTCTTGCATGCTAGGGTCCAGGACTAGGCACAGCAGGGGGAGAAGGGAGACAGAGTTCAGATAAGACACAGCCTCAATCTTCATGAAGTTTTAAATCAAAGTGGCAGGTACTAACAACACATTTGGGGCATAGAAATAGAGTACTTCGAGGTGGAATGGGTCTGTGGAGAGCAGCTGGTCCAGCCTCCTTGATTGAGCAAACGTTTGTTAAACCCCTCATGACAGCTCACATGTATATAGCACGTTAAAGTTTGCAGAGTGCTTTGTAAATATTATCTCATTCTAAGAAGTTAGGTGCTATCATTATCCCTATTGAGGAAACTGAGTCAGACAATCATTAAGTGACACTTCTAGGGTCACACAGCTAGGGTCAAACGTCCGAGGTTGGATATAAACTCACATCTTCCTGACTTCAGTGCCAGCCCTCTATCCCACATGCCACCTACCTGCCTCCTCCAAGCAGGGAACCACGCTAGGGGCTAGAAATATGAATGAGGAAACCGCTCCAAGAAAGTTAAATCATTGAGTTCAAAGACATAGGAGGAACAAGCAAGCAGAACCCAGATTAGAACCTCCCAAGTTGCCAAACACCCCTGGTTTATATGACGATAACATTGGAAGGGACCTTAGCCATCTTCTCCACTCATCCCCTCATTTTTGAAATGTAAGAACCTGAGACCCAGAGAGTGAAATAACCAACTCAAGGTCCCACAGTTAGCTAGTGCCAGATGGGAGACTAGTACTTACCTAGATGTCTCCACACCCTACTGTCAGCTCTTCTGTCATCATTCTTATCGCCCCTACAACCCTGGCCTTGATCATGAGTTTCACCCTGTCTCGCCAGGTCTCCCCACTTCCTAGGCCACTTTCCTGACTGCCCCTTCAACATGGCTCCAAGCACACCTCCATTTTCCAGCGCCCTTTCTATATTGTTCTCTATTTAGAACATAAACCCCTTGAGGGCAGAGGTTATCTTGCTTGTTCATATTTGTAATCTCCTGGCTTAGCATAGTGCTCTACCACATAGCAAGTTCTTAAATGAGTACCCAATCTATCTCCTTATAAAAGAAAATGATGAAAGAATATTTACTGAGCAGCCTGCCAATTAAAAGAGAGAGAGATGTGGAAGGGACAGATGAAAGGGGCAGTGCTAATTGATCCAGGCTTCCTGAAGAGGCAATGTTTTGCTAGTAACTGTCAAAAATACTGGACTTCAGACCTTGACTCTCCTATTGAGATCTTGGAAGGAAATGTGTTAGGTAGATGCCAGATAAGACTTGGTTAAAACATCTCTCACATAGAGAGCTCCTGCTCCCTACTTTCCCAGTGTCGTAACACTGATGATGTCCAAGAACAGTCAGCAAGCTATTGCCTGAAAACAGAAGTCTTACATGAGCTAATTAGCATTTTTGTTAGACTGCTTTCGCCCACAGCCTGGCTTCTCCTGGCCCCTGTCTGATTTCTTTCATGCCCTGGGTCTGCTCATCTGAATGACTATATCAAGAGCTGTTATGAAATGAAGGATTGTCATTTTTGATGTATTCCCTTGGAAAACGACTTATTATGCATTGAGAGAGCTGTGTGCTATAAACTTTTATATGCCAGCGTTTGAGATGGCTGTTCTTTTTCCTAGTGGCAGAGCTGCAAGTGACTTATTCCTGTTTTCTCAAATATGGGGCAATAAAGTCTATGGTGGCACATACCATTGACTAGAGTTTTGTGACAGTTGGGGTTCTAGTCCACCTTCCTCTCCCGTCTTTGTCACACTTTGGGGCCGTGACCACTGACACGGAGAAGTGCCATGTAAATCTTGAGTTTATGTTGCTACTGGAAAATGGAAATGTTTAAATGGCGATTACTTTGAGCAGTGAGCCAGAGAACAGTTAATGGAGTCTAGAGGGAAGCTAGGAAACTTAACAACTGAGTTTGTGAGTTTGAGCTAAAAGTATATGAGCATTTGGAGAGGAAGAAGAAAGGTATCCACCTGCAGAAAAGACCGGAGAAAGAAATTGTCACAGAAATCTGAAGGCCTAGGTTTTCATTCTGCCTTTAACGCTTTACAGCAGGGTAACAATTAGATAATCATTTCATATTTCTGGGCTTCAGTAGCCTTAGGTCCTTGTGAGGCTGACTCAAGAAACCATATCTAAAATGCTTTGCCAGCTTTAAAGTGTTACACAAATATCAGCTGTAATTGTCCTTATTTTTCAAAATAGAGAACACATTCCCAGCCCAGAAGACTTAGGTTTAGAGTTCTCCAGCCTTCTCCATCTCCCTCGGTGAAGACAATAAAGCCTGGGGTGTGGAGGGTGGAGTGGGGTATGACTGACAGCTCTGTGTGGACAGATTAACTGGAGTCTAGCAACGGCTAACATGGTAATATTGGCAAATCTGGTGAGAACTGACAAGAATAATAACATCTATATATCAGTTTCAGATTTACAAAGCATTTTACATCGATGTCTCACCTCAGTCCTCTGAAGTCAGTGCTATTCCCATTATAAAGATGAGAAATTTAAGGCTGAAAGAGATTAAAGGACTTATCCAAAGTCACACATCTAGTAAATGTGGAGACAGGGATCTGAATTCAGGTCTTCCTGACTCCAGGCTCAGCACTCTATCCAATGCAGGTGCCTCAATCTGTAGGTGCCTCAATGCATGTGGTACATAAGAAGGTCATCTCTTGTTCGACTAGCTGCTTTGTCTTCCAAGGCTAATTCTAATGGTAACTATAGTGGTTGCCAGCCTTGGAAGCACCCTCGCTTCCTACCATAATGGTAATGGAAATTTGAAGATCTTCCCTGCCCCTTAATTGGCTGAATGCAATCACATGGAGCCTGTGGTGGGAGGAGTTTGCTGAAGGGTGGAAGCTGGGAGTCAGAGCAGTTAGAGCTGGAAGGAGGAGAGGATGCACCCAAGGAGACAGCTAGGCTTGTGAGTATTTGTTTGTGGGCAGGCTAAAGGATGGTGTGGCTCTCTACTATGATGCTCTCTTTGTTGCTGCGATGGATTGGGTTTCCCAGTGTTGGGCTTTGTTCTTTGATGTCTAAATAAATGTTTTGCTTCTGTCTTCTATATGGATAGTCTGTTATATTTTGTGATTGAGAACTATGACAGCATATTCACAGCCACCATCAGTGTTATGAATATTGCCATGGTGCTACACCTGTAAGAATCAATTGCATTGCCACCTTCTACACAAAACTTTCCCCAACTCTTCTTAATTCTAGTGCTTTCCTTCTGTTGATTATTTCCTGTTTATCCTGTATATAGCTTGCTTTGTATATATTTGTTTACATGTTGTCTCCCCCATTAGACTATAAACTCCTTGAGGGAAGAGACTATCTTTTGCCTCTTTTTGTATCCCCAGCACTTAGCACAGTGCCTAGCACACAGTGGGTACTTAATAAATGCTCACTGATTGATTATCCAAGCCAGATATTTCTGGAATTCTGGAGCTGAATGGGACTCTAGAAATCATCTAGCAGAGCTGCCTCATTTCCCAGGATAGTAGTTAGATGACTTGCCCAAATAACTGAACTACCTAGTAACAAAGGCAGGACTAGAACCCAGATCTCCTGACCACCAGTCCAGAGCATCTTCCATTATGCTCTGCTTCCTCTCCATGCTATAGATCATCTCCAAAACATTCAAAAGCCGCAACAAAGCCTGTTCCCATAGCTACACTGTAGGACAGGAATGAGAGCAATGATTTGAGCTCCTAAAGGACAGGGACTGTCTTTTGCCTTTTTTGTATCCCCAGAGCTTAGAATAGTGCTTGGCACTTAGTAGGCTTGTTGAGTGACTAACTCAGAGGGGCCTGGACTGCTCGATAAGGAAAACTTAAGCAACAGATGCTTCTCCTTCATAGTACTATATCAGAAAAAGGCCTGCTGGGCTTGAGCTGTCGAAGATTTGTGACTTAGTAGATCATCTTAGGGAGCTGTCTGGTGCTCAGAAAGACTGAGTGATCTACCCACAAGCACAGAGCCAGAGAAGGAAGGAAGAAATACACATTTAGGTTGGGCCTGCTACGTGCCAGGCACTGTGCTAAGTGCTTATACAAATATTACCTCATTTGATTCTCATAACAACTCTGGGAGGGGGAGCTGTTATTACGCCCATTTTACCATTGAAGAAACTGAGACAAGCAAAGATTAAGTGACTTCTCCAGGGTCACACAGCTACTACATGTCTGTAGCTCAGGTCTTTCTGACTCCGAGGCCACCGTCAGATTTGAAGGAAGGTGTTTCTCATTCTAAGTCCAACACTTTTTTCACTATGCCACAATGCTTCTCATACTTGGTAATCACTTCTTTTTTGCTTTTTTTGGAGGGCAATTAGGGTTAAGTGACTTGCCCAAGGACACGTGGCTAGTAAGTGTTAAGTGTCTGAGGTCAGATTTGAACTCAGGTCCTTCTGACTCCAAGGCTGCTGCTCTGTTCACTGTGCCACCTAGCCACCCCTTGGTAATCATTTTTACATGAATCCTAAGCCAGAATACAGATATCTTGATTTGGATCACTTGAGAATATTCTTCACCAAAATAGTTTAAAATTACCATGCATAGATTTCAAGGGGTTCATGGACTTAAATGGGGAAAAATTACATCTTTATTTCCATTAATTTCTAATTGAAAGCTAGCATTTCCTTAAACTTTTATTTTAAAACAAATTATTCTGAGAAAGTACCTGTAAGATTTCACTAGACTACCCCATGGGGTCTGTGACACACAAAAAAGCTTAACTTCTGGTTTATAAACAGAGCAGGAGTTCACAGGAATCTGAGATTAGGTGATTTAGAGCTAGGAAAAAAACCTTCATCCACATCCCTGATGTGATAAGAAAACTGAGACACAGAGAGGTTATGACATCACTTCACAGAGCTGGCGAGACTAGAGTAGGAGTCAGGAAACAATTCTGTGACTCAGTTTCCACATCTATTAAATGTTATTAGTGAGCCTGTCCTATTAACAACCCAAGGTTGTTGTAGAGAAGAAATGAGGTAGCAAATGAAAGAGTACTTTTAAAAATATAAAACAGAATTTAAAAATAAGAAATTATTTGAGAACCTAAGGCAATCTTAATCCCTCATTACACTGTTTGTGGTGATACTTTGGAATCCAGAGGAAAAAGGAAATCCTTTCTCATACACACTTTCTATTTGGGTGGGGAGTGCTCTGAACAAGGGTTCCTGGAATCAGAAAGATATAACCCAGTTCCATGATTTGCTAGATGTGTGAACTGTGCCTCAAGATCCACATCTGTAAAACTTGATTAAGGGAAAAGGCAAAATACAACAAAATAACATATAACACCTAAGACCAGGGACAACCTAGTGCGGTAGAACAAAATACTGCTTCTGAGGAGTCAGGACAACTAATGCAATCAGATGGGGTGGACTACATGAGGCTAAGGGGGTATCGGGGTATAATTATATTGATATATTAATATGTATTAATATAATCAGTAACTGTGTTATATTAATAATTATATATTAATATAATTAATACTTATATTAATAATTATACATATAATTAATACTTATATTAATAATTATATGTATTAATATAATTAATACTTATATTAATAGTTGTATATATTGATATATTAATACTTGTATTACCTGTAATACCTTGCAGGGTTGTCATGAGAGGATTGCTTTGTGAAATATGAATTGTCACTGGTTTTTATTGTCTTCTTTACTCTTCCTGGACTGGGAATTTTTAATTATCAAATTATAGTACAATTCTCTATCACGCAGCTGGAAGAAACACCTTTCCTTCTGCCATGTGGAATTCCTGTAGACCCAAAGAACTTTAGCCACAGGCAACCTGTGGCTAAACAGCTTGGATGAGGCTCCAAGCTGCAGGCCAGCTGTGGAAAAAAGTCAATGAAAGGGTATGATTCTCTCTACAAAGAGTAGTGGGAGAGACATATTTTAGCATCTTCTGGGGATTTATGTTTAATGGCGCCACTACCAAGATAGCAAAGCTCAAAATCGATGCTCCCTGGCGAGAAAATACCTTTACTCCAGTGTTCTTCCTTTCTTTTCTCCTTTCAGGTAAAAACCTAACAGAGATGATTGACAAATATAATCCACAGGAAATATTTTTTTTTTTAATCAACTTTCCTTCCCCTTCATAACCCCTCCCCCCAGGAGAATCTCTTCTCAAATCGACCTTGTTCTAATAACGAGGTGGTTGAAGCATTCAGTGACCCGCCTCAGTCCCTCACCACCATGCCCCAGATGCCTCCTTCTTATTTACGAGGAATGAAAGGAGGGCAAAGGACAAGCAGTTAAATGGGAATGAGTCTTGGGGTTTCAGAAGAAAGAGGAGAACAATTCTCTGTTTCTGTAGGGTTGATCACACAGAATCATATGATTTAGAGATAACCTAACCACACTGCATTTTACTGATGAGGAAATGAAGGCCCAGAGAAGGAAAGAGAGTGATTTGCCCCAAGGCCAGGCAGCTAACAAGGGGAAGAGCCAGGTTTGGAACCCAAAGGGTAGAATTCTAGGACTAGATTAGAAGGGATTTCAGAAACCATCTAGTTCAATCTACTCAGTTCACAGATGAGAAAACTAATTTACCCAATGTTCCACAGATAGTAAACTCCAGGGGTTGGATTTGAACCCAGGTCCTCTGATTTCAAAGACTGTATTCATTTCATTATACCCTGACGTCCCCTTACCCTCATCTAGTCCACCCCCATTTGACTGCATTAGTTGTCCTGACTCCTCAGAACAGTATTTCTTTCTACCACACTAGGTCTTTCTACCACACTAAGACACTCTGGTCTTAGGTATTATATATTATTTTGTGGTATTTTGCCTTTTCCCTTAATCATTTAGTAAAGCTTTTTTTTGAATCCAATCTATTCTCCACCAAATTAATAGAAGGAGCCAGGAAGGAACCAGAGAACAATTGATTCTCTCTTATACTGGCGACAGCAGGACAGAAAGGAGGAGAAACCCTTTGGGACAACAGCTTAGTGACCAACAGGTCCAGCAGATTCTTTACTCCCATCCTTTTAACAGAGAAAAAAAACCTACTCATTTTAGACTGAGTAAAGAAAATCCTCAGGCTCCAACCCTTACCTTTTAAATGGTCACAGTGTAAGCTACCTTCGGTGCCCCATCCACATGCAAGCCTCTTTTTCAGACTGTGTAGCCCAGTGGGAAAGCACAGAACTTGGAGTCACAAGGACTGGCTATGAACCCTACCTCAGATGCTCACTAATTGTGTGACCCTGTCATTCAGGTGTTTTTACTCGTGTCTGACTTTTCATGGCCCCATTTAGAGTTTTCTTGGCAAAGATACTAGAGTGGTTTGTCATTTCCTTCTCCAGCTCATTTTACAGATAAGGAAACTGAGGCAAACTGGGTTAAGTGACTTGCCCAGGGTCACCCAGGTAGTAAGTGTCTGAGGGCAGATTTGAATTTAGGTCTTTTGACTCCAGACTCAGTGTTCTTTCTATTGTACCATCTAACTACCAGTTAGAGTAGACCAATTCTCAACTCCACATTCCATTTCCCAGCTCTGAGAATTTGCACAAACTAGTCACTGTTTCCTTATATCCATCTCTTAGACCTCCCTTCATTCAAGGCACAGCTCAGGCACCAGCAATCTCCTGCCATAAGCCTTCCCTCTCCCCCCCCCCCCCCAACTCCCATCTCTCAAGAATTAACGTTCTCTCCCTCCTTAGATCACCTTGAATTTAGTTCTCTGTACACGTTGCATTCCCAAAGTAGAGTGAAAACCCCTCGAGGGCAGTGTGTTTTATTTTTCTGTTTGTATCATTAAGGCTGAATGGAACACTGAGTTTGGGAAACAACTCTGGTCTAACAGAGCCTTTCATGGGAGAAGACTTTGGTGATGTGGATAGACTGCTGTGGGTTTGAAGCCACAAGACACTAACTGCAAGACTCAGAGCAAGCCATTGAACAGTAACAGCAACAACAGTAACCGGAACTTAAGGCTCTAAGGTTTGCCGAGTACTTTGCATGTTACCTCATTTGATCATCACAAAAACTCAATGAAGTTTTTGCTATTATCTGTATTTGACAGATGTGGACACTGAGACTGAGAGAGGATATGGGAATTGGCCAGGGTCACACAGCTTTTAAGTATCTGAGGCAAGATTCAACCTCAGGTCTTCCTGACTCTGAGTCCCAAACTATCCACCACACTATCTATGGACCTTTCTTGAAAGTGAAGCAGAAATCTGAGGTCCCTTCTAGCACTAAATCTATGGTTCTGTGGCTTTCCTTAGCAGATCTGCTTCTGTGGACCGATGTAAGCATCCCACTTTTCCCTGTTGTATCTGGGGACTGGGGCCTGATGGGGAATCATTTCACAGGACTACTTTGAGTATAGGGCACTGGGAGCCCATGGGCTCTCAATCCTGCTTTGCTCTGGTCCTGTGGTCTTCTTTGTGATTATAGATGCTTTTAATACTGCCTTTTATCGAGGGCCTTGGGACCAGAGGCCTTCAGGCATGAGTGCCTATAAATTGCATCTTATTTCAATATTAATTACCGTATTATCCCAGAAACAAATAACTGCCTAATGCTGGGCCAAGAAGAGCTATTAAATGCAGATATTAATGCCTGCTCCCCGTCTTCTCCAGCCTAACTCACAAGGGTAATACAGGAGATAATGGAAGTAAATGTGCTCTGAGTCCTTTGGAAAGAAGGTGCTGGATGAAGACAAGACGTCATAATTATTGCTCTCTGCCAGATGGGTGAGAGGGATAAAGATGACTTGATAGGAGCTGCCCTCAGCAAAATGATGAGTCTCTAAATCCTTGAGTCACTCCCCTCAACCTCCTACCTAGAACCACCTCGACTCTGTACCTGAGTGCCTGGGCTCTGACAAGCAAATTTTGGCTGTGTTTTGCCCAAAATCAGGCCTCCAGCTCATTGCCCCCTCTGCCAGCTTACTAGCCCCCTTCCATTTCCCCTTTATATGTTGCCTTCTCCCAGTTAAAGCTGTGTTCCTCGAGGACAGGATACTGTCTGCTTGGGTCCTTTCCTCCCCTTCCCCACATCAAAACCTACCAGTCCAAAGTCCACTTCCTTCAGATCCTTGCCCTCTGATACAAAACAATCAGTCCATCATAATCTCGGACGCCTTTTAAGCTCAGAGGTCACGCTTGAAACACACAATAGACAAGCCATCATTCTTCCTGCCCAATGGGAGTTTCTCCAAATCTACTTCTCTAAGACCTAGCTTTTCCTTGTCTTGGCATGTCCTCCTCATCCTACCTGACTGCCTAAGCCTTATGGTGTTTTTCTGGACTCTTCTTTGAGAGGACTCTTAATTTGAGATCCTCGGCACTGTCCACTCTATTTCATGGCTCCCCCAAGTTGCCTGTTCCCTCCTCCCTATTCTATACTTCCTGGACATAACTGCCAGAAATAACCTATATTTATCTGCTGCCAGGAGCTGTGATAGAGTATTTCCCAATGTATTCTCTCTCCCAGGTATTTTATGTACTTCTTTTTTTTTTTTCTTATGTACTTCTTAATAGAGGCCAGGAGGGGTCAATCCCTTAACCCACAGGATCAACCAACGATGGAGAATTTAAGGGATGTGGCAGAGCTGTGAGGGAGACAGAGGCTGGGGGAGGGAATGATCACAGAGGTAGTGACTGACCTTCCTGCCTACAGGATCATCCTTAATAAGAATAAAAAGAAACATGACCATTTCAAACAGCGACATTGATCCTGTAGGATTTGCAGGACCACCATGTTCTTTTGCAAATAATAAATAGACCCTGTTTTTGTATTTACTGTCTTGCAGTTCCTTTGATGTACACAGCTGACATGATAAAAGATTGCTTTGACTTCTTTCTATAAACTTACAAAACATAAGATTTATTATACTTTATAAAGATACAGTCTTGAGGTCATAACTTAGGATGCTTCCTACTGGGACAGTTATCAGAATTTGGGCACTAGGAAGTGTTAGGAGTGACATTGGCAGTGAAGGTTTACCGGAATTTAGAACATTTGTTTAAATGACCTGTGAGAGCAGAAATGGGGAAAGGGAGGACAGAGAGTATGGAGTATTCGCCTCTCAATGTAATCAGCCTTCTTCCTCATCTAGTCAATTGTTCCCCTCCCCCAGCAGTCACTCCAATCTGAAAAGTGCAAGTAGATTCACTTGATTAGAAAAGTGCTCTCCCTCTGTGAATCAGTTCTGAGAACTGCCACCCTACCCCGTGTCCCTGGCTTTTTCCTCACCAGTGTGGTTGGTGACAGTGGTGGGTGGCTCATACTGAGAGCAAGGCAAAGTAGTGACTGGCCTCTTCTGGCCTCAGCCAGAAGGAATAAGCCCATCATTTCTTTCCATTCTCCCTCCTTGGTGGCTTTTCCCAGAAATCCATGTAGAGGGATGAGCTCTGAGCTGATGTACTATATGAGAGCGCTGAATTGGAAGTCAGGAAATGAGGGCTTTAGGCTCGGCCACTAACCAACTGTGTGACCTTGAACAAGTCGCTTTGTCTTTGGGAGCCTGTTTTCTCATCTGCATAAAAAAAAGAGGGTTGGACTCTATAGATCTTATAAACACTTGTAGATCACTGTAAGGTTCTTTCCAACCCTACAGCCTTACCTTAGAAGGGGAGTTTATAACTTTTTTGTGCTATGTACTCGTTTGGTAGTCTGGTGAAACCTACAGGCCCTGATGCTCAGATAGGATTTTTTTTTTAATTAGTAAGTTTAGGAAATGCTAAGTTTCAGTTAGAGATGAGTGAAAATAAAGATATAATTTCTTTGCCACCCAAGTTCACAAGACCCTTGAAATCTATCCATTGACCCATTTGAAAGACCATGGACCCCAGGTTAAGAACCTTGGCCTTATAAGCAACAAGGTGTGGCAGAGCACTAGAATTGGAGTCAGAGAACCCAGCTCAAATCCAAGGCTCTGCCTGTGTCGCCTTAGGTAAGTCATGCCATTTTTATAGGTCTTAGTTTCCTCACTGGCGAAATGAGGGGGTCAGATTAGATGACCTCTAAGGTCCCACCCAGCTCTAAATCTATGGTACTGAGCCCTAGCTCTTGTTTTGATAGAATGCAGTCAGGTGATGAATTTCACTTACCCAGAAGCCAGAAGGAACCTAGAAAAAGAAGGAAGACTAGAAATGGTCAGGTCAGTCTGCAACGTGGATCTCTACAACATTTA
>CM053586.1:309003081-309023449 GCA_028646515.1 Pseudochirops corinnae | reverse complement strand
ACTACTTGGTATCCTAAAGAGATCATTAAAAAGGGAAAAGGACCTACATCTGCAAAAATATTAATAGCAGCACTTTTTGTGGTGACAAAATATTGGAAATTGAGGGGTTGCCCACCAATTGGGTAATGACTGAACCAGCTGTGGTATGTGAATGTAATGGAATACTACTGTGCAATAAGAAATGATAAACAGGCATTTCCAAAAACCTGGAAAGACTTGTATGAAGTGATAAAAAGTGAAATGAGCAGAACCAGGAGAACATTGTACACAGTATCAGCAACATTATGTGATGATCAATTATGAATGACTCAACTCTTCTCAGCAACGTAATGATCTAAGACAAGTACAAATGACTCATGAAGGAGAATGCTATCCACATCCAGAAAAAGAACTGATGGATTCAAAGCAAATCAAACCATAATTTTTTCACTTTATTCTTTTTCATGTTTTTCCCTTTTGATCCATTTCTTCTTGCACAACTGTGACTAACATGAAAATACGTTTTACATGATAGCACATGCATAACCTATATCAAATTGCCTACCATTTTAGGAAGAGGGGAGGGAAAGGAGGGAGAAAAATTTGGAACTTAAAATCTTGTAAATGAATGCTAACAATTGTCTTGATATGTAATTCAGAAAAAATAAAACACTATTAAAAAGAAATAATAATAATAATATCATGATTCTTTATGTATGCTGGGAATTAGCCAGAGTGCAAATTTTGAGGTGTAAGAACCCCATATTTTGTCAGTTCTTTAGCAGAGACACCAAGGAACTTATAGCCAAGTAGAAGTCATAGACAAGTTTGTTCTCTGTTCTCTTCACATGGCTACCAGTTACTGTCAAACGCAATACTTTCATCATCTGGAAGTTGATAGTAAATTTAACTTCATCTCTTTTGGCCACCATATTCTCATTGTGGGTGAGCAGAGATGGACACTTGCCAGTTTTGTTCAGATTGGAGCCCAGTATTAGAAGAATTTGCTTGAACAAGGATTCAGAGGCTCAAAAAGCATCCTATATTTTGGCCAGTTTCTTGACCAACATCTTGTTCTAATTCAATTTCTTCAATGCCTTCATACTCACGTAGGCCTTAGCCCCATTGTAGGGACTCTAGTCTCCCAAGAGTCACACAGAAAATTTAGATTGTAGTGTGGAGTTGAGTCTGATGATGCTAGAGAAATGTTTGTCTTTCTGGAGATCATGGTTCTTTAGAATGATCTGCAGACTACAAAAACTTCTTGCATTTGTATTGGGCTCCATGAAGGACTTTTCATACAGTTTCACATAGAATATTGCTGCTCTGGACTGCCTGGAAGTCTCAAGCTGGGAAATGTGACCGAGGTCTTTTCATTACCTTTCCAATAGAGGAGATAAAAATCCTTGATGATCTTTAGCTTATATCATGAAATAATTGGCCACTGCAAAAATGGACTCCTTAGTTCAGTGAGTGATTTTCACTTTAAACACTCCCATGCTAAGGAAGTATAATCAGGGCAAAGGCTAGCCTTTCTTGCCACCACACCATTTAGGCCATTTAGAAAGATGAAGTGGCCACAGACTATCACTAATTCCTCTTTTTTGACTCTTGCTCGTGTCCCTGGACTGCTCCTGTCACTTGCCCTCTCCTAGAGGGCCTCATCAAGATGGTGCATGACCTGATTGAGTGTGCTTCAGAGAGAGGGGATTCTCTGCGACTTTGATGAAGCTGATGAGTTGTTAACCTCCTGGACTTCTCACTGAAGGGATTATGAGATGGTCATAATTGAGGTCCTTAGTGTTCTTCATATATATATATTTGCTTTTTTTGGAGAGGGAAAAGTGGGGCAATTGGAGTTAAGTGACTTGCTCAAGGTCACATAGCTAGTTTTGTGCTAAGTGTCTGAGGCCGGACTTGAACTCAGGTTCTCCTGACTCCAGGGCTGGCACTCTATTCACTGTGCCACCTATCCTCCCCTTTCAGAGACACTATTAAAGGGTCCAAAAAGAGATTTGATGGGGCAAGGTTAAGAATGATAATGAAACAGGAATAAAAGGGATGAGAGGTAAATTGATAAAAGTCTTCAAGTATATGAAGAATTAGTACCTGATTTGGACAGTAGATAGCTAATGAGAGGCCATGGGCTTGAGTGACAGGTTGGAAAACAAAGATTTACTGTCTGGAGGTCAAGTGGGAATGGTATTAAACCCTGGAATAGATTATTAAAGGAAGTTGCAGAATCTCTTTCATGGGAAACTTTTAAACTGGATAGAGAAGCATCTGTCTAGTATATAGTCCTGGCTGAAGATGAGATAATCAATTAATCAATCAATCGATCAACCAACAAGGATTTACTTAACATCTACTATGGCCCAAGAGCTTCACTAAATGCTGAGATTAAAAAGAAAAGAGTTAAGTAGCTCCTATCCCAGAGTAGTTTAGATTTTAATGGGGAAGAGAGAAATGAATGAAACTTTCAACAACATTTTATTTAATTAGCATACATTTTAGCCATAACAATTTCATATGGAATAAAAGCTTTCATTAGCTATTGGGGACTATTTTCCATATTAATGAGATTAATTTAATTTAATTAATTAATGAGATTTCCTGTGTCTCCTGTGTCTTCCTATGAAATCTCATTTATGCTAATTAAATAAAATGTTGTTGAAAGTTTCATTCATTTCATTTCTTGAAAATATACATAGTTAATGAGATTTTCTATGTGTCCAGACTTTAGGGCACCCTGTACTACACATAGAAGAGTATCATTCCTTTTAGGATACTCCCCCAGTTTACACTTGCACTTGACAGTTGCATGATGAGATGGCAGCTGCTACCTTCTTGAGGGCAGGGAATATTTCACTTAACTTTGTATCTTCAACGTCTAGAAAAGTGCCTAGAACATGGTGGTTGCTTAAGAAATGCTTATTGATTGATTTGTATGGTAGCTCCCAAAGCTACTGTACTATGATGTGATATATTTATGCTGCAATTAGAGATGCATAAGTTCTAGGACTGGGGAGGTGAGAATCCCTCTGTACTCTGCTCTAGTCATGCCACATCTGCAGTATTGCATTCAATTCTAGGTACTACATTCTAGAAAGAACATAGATAAACTAGAAAGAGTCCAGGGATGTGACACCAGAATAGTGAAGGGTCTCATCTCATCATACCATAAGTATCAGTTAAAGAATCTGTGGGTGTTCATCCTGGAGAAGAAAAAACTTGGAGAGATATGATAGCTCTCTTCAAATATTTAAAGGATTAATGTTCTAGAAGCCCCCTGTGGATAGAACCTAAAACAAAATGTGGAAGTGCAGAGAGTCCAATTTAGGTTTGATGTGAGAAAAAAGCTTCCCAGCCATTGGGATTGGAGGGCCAAACTTGGAATAGAAGTGGGGGAGAGGAGTTATCTCTCACTAGAGGTTTTTAACAAAGATATTATGCTCTATTATTGGCTCTATTATAGAGGGGATTTGTGTTCAAATACCAATTGGACAAAGTGGATCCTAAAATCTCAGAAAAACAGAATCACTGAATTTCAGAGCTAGAAGGGATACTAGTGGCCACCATTACTAGTCCAACCTATACCTAGAAAAGATCTCTCCAGAATATACCCACAAGTCATTATCCAGTCTTTGACTAGAGACCATTCCAGACCTTAGATTCCCTGATCCTGCCATCTATCCTGAAAGCTGTACTTCCTTCTATCTTCCTTGTTTCTGTTAATGATATCACCACTATTTTCCCTGGCACATAGATTTGAAACCTCATAGTCATTCTTTAATTTTTAAAAAATAATTATATTTTATTTAAAAGTCATTTTTAAAAATTTTGAATTACAATTTTTCCCTCCCTTTCCTCCCTTTCCCACTCATGGAGAAGGCTAGCAATATAGTAGCAATGATACATGTGAAGTCACGTCAGACAAACTAGCCATGTTGCAAAAAAAAAAAGCAAGAAAAATAAAGTAAGTGTGCTTTAATTTGCTCTCAAATGTCATCATTTCACTCTCTAGATGTGGATAGTATTTTCCATCACTGAGTGCATTGGAATGGTCTTAGATCCTTGCATTGATTGTAGTAACTAAATTTCACAGTTGATCATTTTTACAATATCATTGATACTGTGTGTAATGTTCTGATTCAGCTCACATCACTTTGCATCAGTCCATATGTATCTTCCCAGGTTTTTCTGAAACCATCCCTCTTGCCATTTCTTATAGCATAGAAGCATTCTATCAAAATCCTATACTACAACTTGTCCAGCTATTCCAGTTATTAGGCATCCTTTCAGTTTCCATTTGTTACCACATAAAGAATTGCTATAGCTATTTTCATAAATGTAGTTTTTCTCCTTTTTTTCCTTTAATCTCTTTGAGATACAGATCAGGTAGTGGTATTGCTAGATTAAAGGAAATGTGGTTTTATAGCCCTTTGGGCATAGTTCCAAATTATTTTCCTTTTTTTTTTCGATTAATTTATTTATTTTTAGTTTTCAACATTCATTTCCACAAAATTTTGAGTTACAAATTTTCCCCCCATCTTTCCAATACTCCCTACCCCAGAATAGCTAGTTTACTGAATACTCCTTTCCCCAATCTGTTCTCTCTTATATCCTCCCCCATCTTCCCCCCTAATTTTCTAGTAAGGCAAAATGGATTTCTATACCCTGGTGCCTATATATCTTATTTCCCAGTTGCATGTAAAAAATGAACAAACAATTTTTTTTTATACACATTTGTTTTTAAAACTTTGACTTCCAGATTTTTTTCCCTCCTTCCTTCCTCACCCACCCCCACTGAGAATATAAACAATTTAATATAGGCTGTACATGTGTAGTTATGCAAAACATCTCCATAGTAGGTATATTGTGAAAGACTAACTATATTTCCCTCTGTCTTATCCTGCCCCTCAGTTATTCTATATTCTCCTTTGACTCTGTCCCTTTTCAAAAGTGTTTGCTTCTAATTACTTTCTCCCCCAATCTGCCCTCCCTTCGCTCGTCCCCCCTATTATCCCCTTCCCCCCTATTTTCCTGTGGGGTAAGATACCCAATTGAGTGTATATGTTATTCCCTCCTAAAGTCAAATTCAGTGAGAGTAAGGTTGTCCCATTCCCTTTTACCTTCCTGTTCTTCCTCTCCATTGTAACAGTTTTCTTTTGTCTCTTTTATATGAGATAATTTATCCTAATCTATCTCTCCCTTTCTCCTTCTCCCAATATTTCTTCTCTTATCTCCTAATTTTATTTTTTAAATATCATCCCTTCATATTCAACTCATCCTGTGCCCTCTGTCTATGTATACAGAGGTATACATACATATGCACACCCTCACATTTGTATTTATATACACCTACACCCTACTATACATACATATATAGTATACATACATACACACACTCACACACTCACACACACATATTCCTTTCAACTATCTTCATACCGGGAAAAGTCTTATGAGTTATCATTTTTCCATGTAACAATGTAAGTAGTTCAACTTTAATAAGTTTCTTATGATTTCTTTTCCCTGTTTACCTTCTCATGCTTCTCTTGCTTCTTGTATTGGAAGGTTGAATTTTCTGCTCAGCTCTGGTTTTTTTCATCAAGAATGCTTGAAAATCCTCTATTTCATTGAATGACCATATTTTCCCCTGAAGCATTATACTCAGTTTTACTGGCTAGGTGATTCTTGGTTTTAATCACAGCTCCTTTGACTTCCAGAATATCATATTCCAAGCCATTCGATCCTTTAATGTAGAAGCTGCTAGGTCTTGTGTTATCCTGATTGTGTTTCCACAATCCTCAAATTGTTTCTTCCTGACTGCTTGCAGTATTTTCTCCTTGACCTGGGAACTCTGGAATTTGGCTATAATATTCCTAGGAGTTTTCTTTTTGGGATCTTTTTCAAGAGGTGATCAGTGAATTCTTTCGATGTCTATTTTGCCCTCTGGTTCTAGAATATCAGGACAATTTTGCTTGATAATTTCTTGAAAGATGGTGTCTAGGCTCTTTTTTTTGATCATGGCTTTCAGGTAGTCCAATAATTTTAAAATTATCTCTCCTGGATCTATTTTCCAGGTCAGTGATTTTTCTCATGAGATATTTCACATTGCCTTTTATTCTTTCATTTATTTGGATCTGTTTAATAGTATCTTGATTTCTCATAAAGTCATTAGCTTCTATTTGCTCCAATTTAATTTTGAAGAAATTATTCTCTTCAGTGAGTTTTTGAAATTCCTTTTCCATCTGGCAAATTTGGCTTTTTAAGGCATTCTCCTCATTGGCTTTTTGGGACTCTTTTGCCATTTGAGTTAGTCTATTTTTCAAGGTGTTATTTCAACAGTCAGGCTGTTGACTCACTTTTCTTGATTTTCTTGTGTCATTCTCATTTCTCTTCCTAATTTTTCCTCCATTTGTCTTACTTGGTTTTCAAAGTCCTTCTTGAATCCCTCCATGGCCTGTAACCAGTTCATGTTTTTCTTGGGAGCTTTTGATGCAGGAGTTCTGACTTCATTGTCTTCCTTCCATTCCATGCTTTGTTCCTTTTTGTCCCCCAAAAAAGAATCTATGGTAGGATTGTGTTTCCTCTGCTTGCTGATGTTGCCAGTCAATTACTTGACTTTTGGACTGGAGAGAGGTTTGTCCCAAATTGCTGGGGTTTTTGCAGCTGCCAAAGCAATTAGGAGGGTGCCCTCTCTGCAGACCCCACAGGCTCTGGCACCTGGCCACACACCCTAGGACCTCCACCCAAGACAGCAATCCAGATCCAAGCATGGTAAAGAAAGAGTGATTACTCTCTGAATGTTCACTTGGTCCCCCTACAATCTGCGGGCCAGGAGCTCCTGAGGCAGCCACATGGCACAGCCAACATGCCTCCACAGCTTCTTGCCCTGGAGTAGGGGCTGGATCATGTTCTCTCATCCACTCCTGTTCCAACAGAGTTCCCCACTGTCCTTTTACTTTGTCTTTGTTGTTTATGGGTTGAGAAGTCTGGAAGCCACTACACCTGCTGGTGCTTCACTCTCCTGAAGTCTGTTCTGGCCACTGCTGGTCGGGGCTGCCCTAGGGCCAAAACCACATGGCTCATGAGAGGCTGGGCTCGGCTCCCAGCTCAGTGCAATATCCCCTTCCTGCCAGCCTGCTTTCAGTGGGAGATTTGTTTCTCTCTGTCACTATGTGGGTTCTGTAGCTCTAAAATTTGTTTAGAGTCATTTTTTACATGAATTGGAGGAGGTAGAAGCCGGAGCTGCCAGGAAGTCCTATTTCTACTCCACCATCTTGGCTTTGCCCCCAGTTCCAAATTATTTTCCAGACTGGCTGGACTAGTTCATAACTTCACCAACAGTGCATTAGTTTAGTGTACCTAATTTTCCACATCCCATCCAGCAGCTGTAATTTTCCTTTTCTGTTGTATTAGCCAATCTGATAGATGTGAAGTGTGATCTCAGTTATGTTATTTTGCATCTCTCTAGTCAATAGTGATTTAGAACATTTTTCATATGACTATTGATAGTTTTGGTCCTCAATGTACTCTTTGACTGTCCCTTCTCCCTATTATCCTTCATCCATTAAATCAGTTGCCCCATCTTGTAGATTTTATGTGTATAATATTTCTCAAATCTGCTGCTTCTTTTCAATTCCTATGGCAAAGCACTTTCCCCTGAGCATGACCTCTGAATTATTGTAATATTGTAATAGCCTTCTAGCTGTTCCCCATGCCTTTAATCACTCCCCTCTCCTATTCATCTTTTACTTTCTGATAATCTTCCATTAAATGCATAGGTCCCTGTGTATATACCACCAAACTGTTTCTATATTACTTGCCAAAGAAAATATAAACTACTTGTCCCTGTATTCAATACTCTCTACTGGTTCAAATTCCTGAATCTTACTTTCCTTTTATTTACTCCATATTGCTATCTATTGCTATCTTACTAGACTATTCAGTGTTTCCCAGGCTAATCCTCCCACCCCCATGCTTTTGCTTACACTGTCCTCCAAAATTTTATGAGGGTTTGATCAGGGAAGTCTCTCTCTACCCAGACAGATTTGCTTAGGTTACCAAGAGATTTGAGACAGGTCCATTGACAGGGTAAGAGGACAAAGACAGATTCTCATTAGGTGAATGTGAATGGGAACAAGTCTTCCCTGGACTCTCCTAGGGAATAGATTTCAGTGATTGGACTGCTTCCTCCCCTCCCCAAATAATTTAATTGACTAAGAGTCTGGGAAGACCAGAACAGTTGGAGGAGTTATCCTACTATCATATCTTACAAAAGTGAGCCAATATACTTCCTCCTTCCTTTGCTTCCTATTTCCTGTTTAGAGGATAGATCAGAGCTCAATGACCACAAGACTAGTAAAGACAGCCAGCAGGAAAAATATAACAGTAAAGAGATATGCAATGCCTTGAAGAGACAATGAAATGCTCAGTAGAGAACAATGGAATAACATTATGATGCCACCAGAGGGCACTGGTAGTATGAGATGACTTGGACACAATTCTTGCTAGTCACAGTTGTCTTATTCACAAGTGTATGCTGTAGCCACACAAGTTTCTGGCCTGCGCCCCTTCACAAATCTTTCCTGGTCACATATATGACTTACACGTATGCCCTTCATCTGTTTTCCCTGGTGTGTTCTGTACATGGATGTCTACTTGTGGTAACCTATAAAAGTGCGCACCATGTGAACATGGGATGTTAGGTTTTCTTTTTTTCTTTTTGTCATCTTATTTTCTAGCATATACTCTCATTGGCTGGGTAAAAATAAATGTTATTGAGGGCTTATGAGCTATGATTTTGAGTGGTTGTCTCAAAATTGGGGCTTTTCTGTGATGGAAGGGCCCACCCAACAGCCACATCAAAACACAGGCATAAGAGGGTGGCAAACACAGAGCTCTGTTAGATCTAAGAAAGGAAAGCTAATTTGACCCTGAAATCCTTGACAAAGAGGCAGTGAGCTCTCCAAAAGTCAATGACATCATCCTGCCTGGTCTCATCTGATGCCCAATTCCTGACCAATGCTTGACTGTGCCCTGGTTTCTGAATTCTGAATCCACATCATAATCCTCCATGATTACTGGTATTATAGGGTATTAGATCCTCACCTAAAATGATATGGATTCTTCTCTGCCTTTTGGTTTTCTAGGAAAGGAATGAATGAAAAAAGCATTTTTTAAATGTTTACTATTTTTTAGGCACTGTGCTAAGCACTGAGGTTGTGAGCAAAAAGAAAAGGCAGCCTTTGCCCTCAAGGAGCTTACATTCTAATAAAGGAAGATAAAAAAAAGGGAACTAAGAAACTGGGAAAGTGGTGGTGGGATTGGTGGTGGGAGAGATAAATATATCTAAAGTAGGGTCATGATTTTAAAGTCCAGAGAGTCAGGAACAGGGTGAGGGGGAATGGGAATCTTATGGGTTATCAGGGAAGTCAGATAAAAATATGGGGTCAGACGGGGCAAAAGCATCAAACGTGACTTTAAAACTTATAGGGTGCTTTTGCAGGTAAAAATAAAACTCAAAAGATAATTAATAAACTTTCTAATTGCTGTAATTGATAAGAGGCTGCTGTGGCACAGCAAATCAGGTTGTTGTGTTTGTCCTTCATTTTCTTCCTTTTTTGGAGGAGGGAAGACAGGGAAATTTCCGCAGGTCACATAGCTATTAAGTGTTAAGTGTCTGAGGTTGGGTTTAAACTCAGGACCTCCTGACTTCAGGGCCCGTGCTCTATTCACTGCGACACCTAGCTGCCCCTGGACTTTGTTTTCAAAGAGGACCATGATATCAAGGAAAGGATGACATGACTTACAGCTGACTTTGATTTGCAAATCAAGACCTGGTCTGAGAGACAGGAAGACCTGAGTTCAAATCCTGCCTCTGAACCATACTGACTGTGTGATCCTGGGCAGTCACCTAACCTCTTGGTACACTCTAGATAAATTTCTAAGAAAATAATTTGTAAAGAAGGTATACAGGAGGGAGGAGAGTTTCCTTATCTGAGAATTTTCAGTACCAGTGAAATCATAGGCAGAATCCTTATCCTTTTCCCTACTGAGATCTAATTTTCTATCCCTGTTGTAAGTATTAGCTGCACATATTGGCACACGTATATGTATGTATATACATAGCACTGGCCCTGAGAAAGAGAAAGTCTATTATCTCCAAAGTCTCCATCTGTTCTATTTTTAGGGAAGAAGAGGGCACGTAGGTGTTTACAATCAAGTCAGGAAGAAAAAATGAGCACAATGAACAAATCTTGACTAATAGAACATCGTGAGGCATGTCTTCTTACTCTGCGGTTATTGTCTTATCAAAGATTTATATCCATCTCTTGAGGATCTTTAAATCTTTGGTCTCTTGAGTAGCTTAAAGCAAAGGATTGACATTTCTTCAATGTAAATAGAAAATATTAAAAAATGAGTCTAAGTTGCTGTTTGAAAAAATTGCTTTCTCAACTCGTGAACCTGTAGTCTCGTCAACTATTTAATTCTGATTTCAATTGCCCAGGAACACACCTGTGACTGCCGATATCACATGCATAGCATCAATTTGTCATATAATTGTAAAATCAAAGAGACCAGTGTCCCCACCCCCATTCCTAAACACCTGCTTTTTCATTGTTGCTATGTCTGGCAGTAGGAGACAGATGTTAGAATGGGGCCATCTAGTGAGATGCCTTACTTACTGAGAGTGTCAGGTTCAGAGTATAGACATATACACATGCAAACCATTTCTAATTTTCAAAATAGATTTTGAGTCCAAAGTCTGTCAACTATGGGAACGTGAGACTTTTTTTCTCCATAGAGATTCAATTAAACATCATGGCTAAGTTCTCAGGACAGACCACAAAGGGTTTTTTTTTTTTTAACCCATAATATTTCCAAAGATATGCACTAATATTATATAGAGCTCTCCTGCAATGTCTTGGAGTGTTTCTATGAGGAAATGCTTCTATGAGGAAATTCATAATTCCTGCTTTGGACTCTAGGAATATCAATATTCCCCACTGCAGGCTTGGAGGCAGGGTTGGGGACAAAAGTAGGCAACAGGGACTTCTCTTTTCCCAAGCTATTTGTAATATGTGGGAAAAGAGCCTCAATGAGATGAGAACTCTGTAGAGGATTCCCACATGTCAAGCAAGGAACAGTGAGATGGCAGGATGGAGAGGAGGCACCAAAAATGAGGGAGGAGCTGGACAAGGCAGAGGGCCAGGGAGGATGAGGAAAAGTCCTTTTATGTCATCTCTAGACTGGAGGGCAGAGGAATGGCTGCGTTTCATTGTTGCTCCTTATTTCACCTTCCACTTTCTTCCTTTCCCTCCATTTCGGAGTGGCTTTTCCCCCACTACAGATCCTCTTTCTTTCCCCTGGACAGGGGAGAACAGTGAGAAGCAGGACTAGGGTTGGGTGACATGTTCCGAGCTAGCAGCAGGCTCTGGAATGGTAAAAGGAATAAGCAGAGCTGAAGCAGGGGGGAAGAGTAGCTCCCCTGCTGATTAGGTATAAGTACTTATGTATATGATAGAAGTGTGAGTTAGGGGCAGTCTAGATAGAAAGTGACATTTTGTGCCAAAAACATTCTATGTTCCAAGCCCCCAAAAGGGAGAAAAAAGATACTTCTTTGAGCTATTGTAGCACAGAAAGAGAGAGATAGTGGGAGAGAGGGGGGGGGGGGGAGAGAGAGAGACAGAGAGAGAGAGAGAGAGAGAGGGAGAGAGAGAGTGTGTGTGTGTGTGTTTGTGTGTGTGTGTGTTGGTGGGCAGTGGGTTATCTCTGTCTTGTTTTGCTTATTTGTGCACACTGAAGCAGTGAGGTAGTATAATAGATAAAGTATAGGATTGGGGATCCTGAAGACCTGAGTTCGAATCCTGGCTCAGGCAGTTTCTAGCTGTGTAACTATGAGTGAGTCACTTAATCTTTGTCGACCTCAGTTTCCTAATTTGTAAAACGGCTATAATAATATTACCTGCCTCCCAGGGTATTGTGAGAATCAAATGAGATAATATTTATATAATGTTTTATAAACTTTAAAGTGCTATATAAATGCTATTGTTGCTGTTATTATTTTCATCTACTCTGTTGTTAGGTTGTCTGTTATCTTTCTAAGCACTGTCCTTTGGAAGCAGAAACTTGGAGGTAAGTTCAGCTGGACTGATCCTTTATATGAGACAGTGGCTGATCAAACATTTTTCAGCATTGCTCAGCCTGTAATGATATGCACTCTGCATGGAGTCCTGGCGACCAAGTTGCAAATCTTACTGCCTTGCACTCGCTCCTAGCCCATGGCCATTCAGAAGGGCTCCTCAGCCCTCTCTGTTCTTATGGTGAACACACTCTACAAAGTAGCCTCTGTTCTTGTGAAGCAATGCACACCCCGCCTTCATATTCACCTGACTCTTCTTCCATACAGTCACACTTGGGCCAGCTTTCGACTACCCCACTGCCAATTACATCAGATCTTTGACGCATTTCTTGACATCCCCAACTATTTCCTGAAGAATGACCATCAAGGGTTTCCCTTTCCAAATGCCTACGTAATCATGACCCACGGGATTATTCCTATTCTGTACATTTGTCTCTGTCCTCTCCTATCATGAAACAAAATCTGTGATCACTCAAAAGAGTAGAGCCTACCTATGCACATAAGAAATATTAAGTGGATGAATAACATCTATTGTCCAAGCTCTGATGTGGAATTGGATGGATAGCCCATAAAGTTGATCCACCAGTGTATAAATATACAATAAATACATGGACACTGCAGATGGTAATGAACTAAGTCTAAAACTGAATAGGAAGAGGAAAGCAAAATGGATTGCCTTTAAGAAATTATACAGTACCTTTAATAACCCCATGTGGTATTAACTGAGCCCAACTCAGGCTGGTCCACTGGTAGTTTAGGTCTAATAATGAAATGAATTAAGAAAAGGAGATTTACTTAGTTACAGTACAGAAAATATATTTAACAAAGATACTGTACTATATAGAAATACATACAGTCAGGAAGATGTGGTGACTCCTTTAGTTTTGTGGCATCCTCCACATTTAAAAGTCCCCAGTTCCAGCCCAGGGGGGGCTTTTTATATCCTTAGGTGACCAGGAATCCACATCAACATAGAATGGGGCCACCAGGAAGCTGCATCATTGTTTAGCCTTAGTCCAAGATGCTAGGATTGAACAGTGGGCTGATCAAGCCTGTGGTACAGCTTCCATGATTTTTAGGGAAAGAACTATCTTTACCTAGGTGAGGTGGGGATGGGAAGGATTGTCCTAGTTGTTACTGATTCTATCACACCACGCAACTCTCTGAAACATTGTTTCAGGTCTCCCACTGATACTATATGGCTAAAATAATGGAATATTGAGGTCTCTAAAGAAGTAAAATTGTTATTCACAAAGAGGTATGTGGCCGGCATGTATAGGCAGCTAAGTGGCACAGCAGATAGAGTGCTGCACTTGGCATCAGGAAAGGCTGTTTAAATCTGGCCTTAGATACTAGCTGGTGACCCTGGGCAAGTCACTTAACCTCTGTCCACCTCAGTTTTCCCATTTCTTTTTTCTTTTCTTTCTTTTCTTTTCTTTTGCTTTTTGGAGGGCAATTGGGGTTAAGTGACTTGCCCAAGGTCACAGGGCTAATAAGTGCTAAGTGTCTGAGGTTGGATTTGAACTCAGGTCCTCCTGACTACAGGGCGGGTGCTCTGTTCACTGTGCCACTTAACTGCCCCTGTTTTCCCATTTCTTAGAGGAGAATAATAATGATGTCTGTCACCCAAGGTTATTGTCAGGATCCAATGAGATAAATATTTGTAAGGCACTTTGTAAACCTCAAAACACATTATAAATGTTGGCTACTATTTTTATTATAAAGAATTACCTAAGTGGGTAGTTGTGGCCAAGTGGTTAAGGTGATGGACTTGAAATCTGTTGGGGTTTCCCCAAGCAGGTTAGAATTCTGCAGACTATGAGGTGTAATTTTAAAAATGTCAAAGGAAATGAAAGTTGTGTATGGGACAGCTAGGTGGTGTAGTGAATAGAGAACTGGCCCCGCAGTCAGGAGGACCCAAGTTCAAATCTGACCTCAGACACTTAACACTTATTAGAAGTGTGAACTTGGACAAGTTGCTTAACCCCAATTATCCTGCCTTCCCCCCTCAAAAAAGGACAAAAAAAAGAATTACATAAGTGGAGTTATGTAAATGATATCACAAGAAATATATGATCTAAAGAGGAGGAGAGTTGATCTTATGAATGAAAGATAACCACAGGGTAGCCCACTTCCCTTGGGTATCCAGATAATGTCAAAAGCTCTAGGAAAAAGTGGTCAGTACAATTGGTAAATCTTCTGTGAAGGATTTATGGGACGACTTGGACAAGAGTAATAGAAGATAAGAAACCTTGGATGGTTTTCAGCATGGATTTTTGGGGACAAGCAATACCTATGGTGATGAAAGCACAGATTCATGCAAGCGCTCCCTCTTGTTTCCTTGAGGTCAGAGGAGTCTTATGTTAATTATCTTTGTATCTGCCATAGCAAAACTTGCATAATACAGTAGGTATTTTAAAAATACATATTTTTTATTTTGATCAGTCAAAATCTGGCATCTCATTCACTCACCATCCAATTGAGAACACAAGAAAAACAAAACCCAGTACAAATGTGTAGAGTCAATTGGAACAACTTTGTACTTTGGCTATGTTAAAAAAGAAATGGTCTCAATCTGCATTCTGAGTCCTTCACTTATCTATTAGGAAGTGAATAGCTTGTTTCATCCATCATTCAACCTCTGGAATCCTGGATGGTTATTGCTTTCATAAGTATTCAGCACAATAATATTCCATCACATTTATATACCACAACATGTCCCCCAATTTATGGTCACCCCTCAGATGCCCATTCTTTGCCACCTCAAAAAGAGCTAGGAAGGTTTGTAAACCCTTAGAATTTTGTTGTTGTTGAGTCATTTCACTCTGACTCTTTGTGACACCATATGGAGTCTTCTTAGCAAAGATACTACTGTGGTTTGCCATTTCCTTCTCCAGCTAGTTTTACAGGTGAAGAAATTGATGCAAATAAGGTTAAGGGACTTGCCCAGGGTCACACAGCTAGTAAGTGCCTGAAGCCAGTTTTGAAATCATCGTGATGAGTCTTCTGATTCTGTGCCTGGCGTTCTGTCCATTGAGCCACCTAGTTGCCCTTAATCTATCCTTCCACTTCCTCTACCACTTTTTGCTCCTATTTCCCTATTGAATGAAGTGGATTTCTATGCCCCAAACTGTTGTATATGTGTATATCTGTTGACCAGTTGAGATGAGAGTGATCTTTGAGTGTCAGCTGCTCCCTCCAAACTTCTTCTCCTTATTTGTATAGATGTCTATTTGTGCATTGCACTTGTGACATAATTTTCCTTAACCTTCCTTTCCCTCCCCACCCCCACCCCCAGTATATTCCATTTCCCTTCTCCCTCCTTTTCTTAAAATTATCAAACTATAACAGAAGCACTTACAGGCTTAGTTTACTTAGACTCCCTCTATGATGTTAGGATTCAGAGAGGACACGTATCAACTCTTCCTATTTCAGTCAATCAATGAACATTTATTAAGTGCCTACTATGTTCCAGGCCCTGTGCTAAGTGCTGGGGATACAAAAAGAGGCAAATGACAGTCCGCGCTTTCAAGGAGCTTACAATCTAATGTGGGAGACAATAAGGAACCAAATATAGAGACTATATACAAGATAAATAGGAAATAATTAAGAGAGGAAGGCACTAGGATCAGGCGGGTTTGGGAACGGCTTCTTGCAGAAGATGATACCTTAGCTGGAACTTAAAAAAATCAGGGAAGCCAGGAGGTAGAGATGAGGAGGAAGACCATTTTAAGTATGGAAGAAAAGATAAAGAAAATTTACAGGGCTGAGAGTTGTAGTACCTTGTTCATGGAACAGCAAGAAGGCCAGTGTCACTAGATCAGAGAATGTGGTGGGAAATAAGTTGTAAAAGACTAGAAAGTTGGGAGGGCAGTCATTTCTGATGGACTTTGAGTGCCAGACAGAGGATTTTGTATGTGGTTACGGAGGCAATAGGGAGCCAGTAGAGGCTGTTGAGTAGGGGAGGGACATGGTAGTGTTGTGGCCAAACCCAAATCACAGGTCACTACACACTACCTGATTTGTGGCCCACCATTAAGCCCCTTTATATTTTTGTCTTTGTCTCTGTCCTAAAACCCTGTACTAGCAAGGTTATTTCAAAACAGCTTAAGGCATAGTCCTGAGTAAATTGCTCAAGGCGTGATACCCTGACCCCCCCTTCTCCCTGAAACAGCATTCTGTACCAGAATCAGTCCCAGGGTTATGGTGCAAGACTGTCTTATGTAGAGACCACCCTGTTCTGTTCTACTGACCAAGCAGGGTCCCCACACCCTTCACTCAGAACATGACCCTGGCCTATTCCGGGAAATTGACTGTTTTCCACTCTCCCTTACCTAATGACCTTCCACCCTGTATCCTCCACCCTATTCTGGGAGGGACCCCCTTGTCACAGGAAGGTTACACCCTTGTACCCTTGCACCACATTCCCAAATTAGCTCTGAGCTGTAGATCTAACCAATGGCTGTTCTTGGCTTCTGTACATCATTGCTTATGATAGCTCCCCTCCCTGATTGTGGTTTTTGTGGTTTTAGCCTTTTTAAATGCTGCTTGTACCTTCACTCTCCACTGCCTGATTTGAATTTACACTCTAGGTAGTCGTGAGCTTGATCAATAAATCCACACCTAAATTTTACCTTAAACCCAGGTCTCAGCTCACTCTTATTCTCTGCACAACAGTAGGACCTAGGCCTTAGGTTCTTGCAGTAGTTCAGGTGTGATGGGATAAGGGTCTGCACCAGAGTGGTGGCAGTGTCAGGTGAGAGGTCTATTAGAGAGATGTTGCAAAGGTGAAATTGCCAGGCCTTGACAACAGATTGGATATGGGGGCAAGAGATGGTGAGGAGCAGAGGATTACACTTGAGGGACTGGTAAGATGAGGTTGCCTTTAGTAGGGAGGGTAGGAGTTGGGGAGGGTTTACAGGGAAAGATAATGAGCCCAGTTTTAGATACATTGAGTTTAAGATGTCTCTTGCACATCCAGGGTGAGATGTCTGAAAGGCAGTTGGAGATGGGAGATGGGATATTGGAAGTCAGCAGAGAGTTTGGAACAGGCTAGAAAGTGTGAGGGCAGGGTAGGTAGAATTTATTTGATTTGGCTAGGTAGAATCATATCTGAATGAAAGTAGTTTATCCTTGTTTAGCCCCTTATCATTGTTCGTTCATTTTTATGTTTTTATGTTCTTCACTCCTGTGTCTGTACTTCAAAATTTGGACTCAGCTCTGGTCTTTTCTTCAGGAATGCTTGGAAATTCTCTATTTCATTAAATATCTATTTCTCCTCCTGTAGCATTTATATATTCAGTATTTTTTTGGTTGTAAGCTCATATCCTTTGTGTACTGGAATATTCTATTCCAACTTCTCTGCTCTTTTATGGTGATGCTGCTGAATCATGTGTGATCTTGACTGTGGCATCTCAGTATGTGAAATCTTCCTTACTTCTTGCTATAATTTTTTTCTTTGACCTGAAAATTTTGAATTTTTACTATTCCTTGGAGTTTTCATTTTGAAGTCCCTTTCAAAAAGTGACTGATGGATTCTCTCTATTCCTACTTTGTTCTATGGTTCTAAGAGATCTGGGCAGTTTTCTTCCTTCCCTCCCTCCCTCCTTCTTTCCTTCCTTCCTCCTTCCCTCCTTCCTTCTTTCCTTCTTTCCTTCCATCCATTCATCCATCCTTTTTATCTATCATCCATCTATTTTTAACAATAAAAAAAATTGAGTTCCAAATTCTCTCCCTCCCTTCTATTCCTCTTCAATCAATGAGGCTAGCAATGTAACAGTTATGCATGTGAAGTCATACAAAACATATTTGCCTATTATCCCTGTTACAAAAAAGGAAAATAACCCCCCCTCCAAAAAAAAAAAAAGAAAAGTAAGAAAAGTGAAAAAGTTATTCTTCAATCGACACTCAGAACTCATCAGTTCTCTCTGGATGCAGACAATATTTTTCATCATGGGTCATTTAGAATATTCTTGGATCATTGTCTTGATCAGAGCAGCTAAAGTCTTTCACAGTTGATCGTTGTTACAACATTGTTCTTTAGTGTGCACAATATTCTCCTGGTTCTGTTCATTTCACTTTGTATCAGTTCATATAAGCCTTCCTGGGTTGTTTTTTTAAACAACTATCCTTGTCATTTCTTATAACACAATAGCATTCTATCACAATCATACGCCACAATTTGTTTGGCTATTGCCCAATTGATTGGCATTTCCTCAGTTTCCAATTCTTTGACACCACAGACAGAGTTGGTACAAATGTTTTTTACATATATAGGTCCTTTTCTGTTTTCTTTTATCTCTTTGGGATACAGGCCTAGTAGTGGTATTGCTGGTCAAAAGATATGCACAATTTTATAGCCCTTTGGGCATAGGTCCAAATAGTTCTTCGGTTCACAATTCCACCATCCTGCACTAGCACACCTATTTTTCCCCACATCCTTTCCATCATTTTCCTTTACTGTCATATTATCCAATCTGATAGGTGTGAGGTGGTATCTCAGAATTGTTTCAATTTGCATTTCTTTAATTATAAGTGATTTGGAGCATTTTTTTCATGTCATCATTGATAGCTTTGATTTCTTCTAAAAACTGCCTCTTTATATCTTTTGGCTATCTATCAACTGAAGAATAGCTCTTATTTTATAAATTTGGATCATCAATTCTCTATATATTTGAGAAATGAGGCCTCTATCAGAGAAATTTAATGTAGATTTTTTTTTTTTTTACAAATTTCCCAGGTTCCTGCTTTACCCCCTAATTTTGACTAGTTTTGTTTCTTCAAAAACATTAATTTCACATAATCAAAATTATCCATTTTACTTCCTATGAACCTGTTTCTTGCTTTGTTATAAACTCTTCCCTTATACATAGTTCACACAGGTAAGATTTTCTATTCAGTCATTTTCAGTAATATCTGGTTCTTCATGATACATTTTTTGGGTTTTCTTGGCAAAGATCCTGGAGTGGTTTGCCATTTCCTTCTCTAACTCATTTTATAAATGAGTAAACTGAAGCAAACAGGGTTAAGTGATTTGCCTAGGGTCCTATAACTAGCAAGTGTCTGAGGCCAGATTTGAACTCAGGAAGATGAGAGATGAGTCTTCCTGACTCCAGGTTATTTAAATATTCTATTTCCTTTTCTATTAATCTGGACAATATATATTTTGGTAAATATTCATCTGTTTCCTATAGATTGTCAGTATTACTGGTATATAATCAAGCAAAATAGCTCCTAATAATTGCTTTAATTTCATATTCATTAGTGATAAACTCATTCTTTTCATTTTTTATACTTGTAATTTGATGTCCTCTTTTAAAATCAGATTAGCCAATGGTTTATCTATTTTTTAAAAAAATAAAACCAACTCCTAGTTTTATTTATTAGGTCTTTTCAAACTTTCAAATTTATTAATCTCTCCTTTGATTTTCAGGATTTTCATTTTGGTGTTTAATTGGGGACTTTAACTTTGTTCTTTCACTAATTTTTTAAATTGCGTGTCTAGTTCATTGATCTCTCTCTCTCTCTCTCTCTCTCTCTCTCTCTCTGTCTGTCTCTCTCTCTTTCTCTCTCGCTCTTCCTCTCTCCTTCCCTACCCCCCCCCCCCCATTGATATACATGTTTAGAGATGGAAAATTTCTCCTCAATACTGCATTGGCTGCATCACACAAATTTTGGTATGTTGTTTCATTGTTATCATTCTCTTTAATGAAATTATTGACTGTTTCTATGATTTGTTTTTTGATCCTCTCATTCTTTAGGAATAGATTATTTATTTTCTAAGTAACTTTTAATCTATGCTTTCCCAGCCCTTTATTGAATGTAATTTTTATTGCATTATGATCTGAAAATCACACATCTGATATTTTTTCTTTATTGTATTCGTTGTGAGGATTTTTATGCCCTAATATGTTGTCAGTTTTATGAAGGTTCTATGCATAGATGTGAAAAAGGTATCCTCCTTTTCTGTTCTCATTCAGTTTTCTTCAGAGATCTATCATCTCTAAGTTTTCTAAAATTCTTTTCATCTACTTAACTTTTTCTTATTTATTTTATGGTTAGATTTATTTAACTCTGAGGGAGTTAACTTGAGGTTTCCCACTATTGTTTTACTATCTGTTTCCTCCTATAACTCATTTAACTATTCTTGTAAGAATTTGCATGCTATACTGTCTGATCGATATATATAATATATATGATATAATTCCATTGTCTTCTATGGTCCTTTTTTAGCAAGAT
>CM053586.1:308976949-309002581 GCA_028646515.1 Pseudochirops corinnae | reverse complement strand
GATATTTCACGTTGCCTTCTATTTTTTCATTTGTTTGGATCTGTTTAACAGTATCTTGATTTCTCATAAAGTCATTTGCTTCCCTTTGCTCCACTCTAATTCTGAAGGAATTATTCTCTTAAAAGCTTTTAAGGTTCTTTTTCCATCTGGCAAATTTGGCTTTTTAAGGCATTCTTCTCCTCATTGGCTTTTTGGGCCTCTTTTGCCATTTGAATTAATATATTTTTTAAGGTGTTATTTTCTTCAGAATTTTTTTGGGACTTGCTTTACATGATTTTCTTGCATAATTCTCATTTCACTTCCCAATTTTTCCTCCACTTCTGTTACTTGATTTTCAAAATCCTCCATGTCCTGTAACCAGTTCATATTTTGCTTGGAGGCTTTTGATGGAAGATTTCAGACTTTGATGTCTTCTTCCTGCTCCATGCCTTGATTGTTTTTGTCCCCCAAAGAGGATTCTATCATCTGTTTGTGCTTCTGTTGCTTGCTCATATTGGTTGCCAGTTACTTGACTTTTGAGCTCTTTGCCACGGTAGAACTCTGCTTCCAAAATGGAGAGAGTTAGTCCCACATCATTGGGGTCTTTTCAGCTGCTGGAGGTATTAGATGGGTGCCCTTTCTAGAGGCCCCACATGCTCTGGCTCACTGGTCACACACTCCAGGATCACCACCCAAGACCACAATCCAGATCCAAGCAGGTCAAAGCAAGAGTGATTACCCTCTGAATGCTTTCTTGGTTTGCCTACAATGTGTAGGCTGGGAGCTGTGGAAGCAGCCATGCAGGAGTGACTGCAGCCACCATGCCTCCTCTACTTCTTGCCCTGGGGGTAGCAGCTGGATTGCGCTTCCCCTGTTTGTACAAAGTTCCACATTGACCTTTTACTTTAGCTTTGGCATTTATGGATTGAGACGTCTGGAAACCACTACAGCTGCTGGTGATTTACTCTCCTGAGGTCTGCTCTAGCCACTGCTTATCGTGGCCGCCCTGGGGCTAAAACCGTGGCTCAATTGGGACTGTGCTGGGCTCCCGGGGTGCTATAATGGATCCTTCCTGCCGGCCTGCTGGGTGCCTTCAGCAGGATTTTTGTTTCTCTCTGTTACTTTCTGGGTTGTGTAGCTCTAGTTTGTTTAGAGTAATTTTTCACATGTATTCAAGGTGGAGACATGTGGAAGTTCTGTTTCTACTGTGCCATCTTGGCTCCGCCCCTCTGAAGCTTAATTCTTAAAAGTAGTGAAACTGAGTCTTAATTTTTGTTTATTCCTCCTGCTCCCCCTACCTCCCTCACGTCTTAATGTTAACTTGGGTGGTCTTTACTGATTAAAATCATGTAATCAGAAATTGGTCAGAAGATACAACATGTCTTTTGCCTACCTCATGAATGGCAGGAATGAGACAACCAAATGGAAAGAAGTAAATAAGAAGAAACCAGCTGGAGGAAATGGAATATGAATACCTCTAAATTAAGCATTTTGTTTTGATGTGATATTTACACAAAGTATCAAATAATGCCGAAATCTAAAATAAAACTCAGAATTCCTGAAAGATACTCTGTTGCCTTAATGGCCAAAACTTGGTATATTGTAGGGAAAATGTCTATTTTCTGTTTTTTTCTCTTTTATTATTAATGAGTAATCTAGTAAATAGCCTTTATATACCTGAGAAATAAGTTTTACTAAAATTAGCTCTTTAATTTTCTTTCATTAAAAATGGTTAGTTTGCTTAACTATTAGGTTGTCTAGTTAAATAAACTCACATCTTTCCCAAATTATGTTCAGCAAATTTATAGACTTAGAAGTATTTTCAGTAGAGATATTTGATGAAAATTTTTGGTTATTTCCCTTGGGGAGTTGATTTGGTGAACATATTTGTGAGTGGTGCTTTTGGTAATTTTCACAAGACAGAATTGACTTTGCTTCTCTTCAGTTAACAGAGAAGACAATTATCCCACTAATGTAAATTGTTCTAAAGTATTTGGAGAAATATATGGTAGTCAGCAGTCTTATCTATCATTAATACCTAAGATAACATGATTTGCTATTATACTTAATAATAAGAGATCTTTTGTGTTGCTATCAAGGACAAAATTTTTGTGTGTGTTTATTGAATAAAAGAATTATAGGAGAAGTTTCTGGGAAAATCACAGAGTAGGTCAGAAAATTCCAGGTTCTCCAAATTTCCTGTGCAAACAAGGTAAAATAGCAAACATAGAGCAATAAAAATAACCAAAATTTGGGGACAGAACAGTGGTCCTCCTGGGGCAATCACAGAAGATTCAAAGAAAAATCCTAGGACTGAGGTTTGGTCCCTATGAAGAACCCTCTAGGTTAGTTCCACTGAAATAGTAAGCATTGATCCCTGGGATTAGCTTGGTTGAGAGGTAGCCTTTGCTGCAGCCACAAGAATTTTCATCTCCTGGACTGTGTAGGGAGTTGGGTATCTGAACTGTGGAAGATTGAGGGGTTCTTTGTTGATAAGGAACACCAGACCCAACTATGCTGCCAAGATTCGCCCCTGGGCAAGAAGGAACCAGCACATTCCCAATGAGTGCTTAATCAGTGGGGTGGGCACACTCCTGCCTGTGGGCACTTACAGGAGGGTAAAATCCTTGGTTTTGGTTGCAGGCCCTAGGGGAGAATTGAAGGAAGATCTGAGGTCAGAAGCACCATCCACCTTGTCCCGGGACTAGAGGTCATTACAAAAAATAAACTGCTACAAATAATTTTTTTTTAAATGAGCTGGCAAAGGAGAAAGAATCCAACTGTAGGAAGTTACTGTGGGAATAGAGAAGACCAGGGTTTGTCTATAGAGGAAGATACTGAAGCAAAAAAATAAAAAAGCCTCTTCTGCTCCAAAGAATAACATCAGATGGTTGAAGTCCTAGAAGTATATTTTAAAAATCAAATGAGAGAAACTGAGGAAAAATGAAAAAAAAAAAAAAAGAATAATCTAAGAAAAACAGGAACATTATGAAAAGAACACCAAGCAATTAGAAAAGGAGATAAAGAATCTTAAGGATGAAAAAAACTTGAAAAGTAGAATTGGGCAAGACCAAACCAATGAATTTATAAGACTAAGAAATAATAAAACAAGGTATAAAATATGAAAAAGTAGAAGAGAATGTAAAACATCTCATAAGAAAAACAACTGGTCTGGAGAACAGATTAAGAAGAAAAAGACATAAGAATAACTGGACTACCCGAAAGTTATGATTTTTTAAAAAAAGGATCTTGATATAATGACACAAGAAATAATTAAAGAAAATTGTCCTGATGCATTAGAACAGGAGGGGAAAATAGAAGAGATTCTGTGAGGAAAACCTATAGGAATATCATAGGCAAATTCCAAAAACCCCTAGCTAAAAGATAAAATATTACAAGCAACAAGAAAAAAAAAGTTTAAACATGGCAGTGTCACAATTAGAATCACATAAAATGTAGCAGCAGCAACAGTAAAAGACCCGCGGGTCTTAGGACACTATATATTGAAAAACAAAAAATCTAGAGTTGCGGTAGAAAATATATTCAACTAAGTTAAGCATAATCCTGAGTGGAAAAAAAATGAATGTTTAATAAATTGTCAGCATTTCAAGATTTTGTTTAAAAAAAAAAACACACTTTGAACTTAATAGATTTGACATGTAAGATCCAAGAGAAATATAAGGTACATATCAAAAAAAGACTAATTACAAGGGGCTTAAGGACAGACTTTTTAGCTTTTATGTATGTAAAATGTAAAAAGTGTGTCTTAGATTGTTATTAGTAATTGGGTAGTTTGTAAGAAATATTAAGCTAGACCTGTGTATGGTACGATTTTAAAAAGTAAAATTGTTTAGGAACAGGTCAGAAAAGTAATTATTTTATACAGATGAGGTATAAGAAGTAGAATTAACACAGAGGAATTAGATGGGTGAGGAGGGCTGTTAGTCCTGGAAACCTACTTTCATTGGTCATGGGTTTTAGAGTACACTCTCTGTGTCGATACACATACACATACACACATGGAGAGAGATAAAAGTATTCTCAATTGAGAAAGAAAAAGCTAAGGGAATGTGGGGAGAGTGGAGAAGGGAGGGATTTTTAGAGGGGTAAAGGAGGGATTTTTAGAGGGGTGGGTGAGGGAATAGGATAAGGAGGGTGGTAATAAAGTATTTAGATTAATAGAAATGAGAGGATTATGGAGGGAACATTGGTGGGGCTGTAGGTTAATTAATAGGAGAAGAAGGTGATGGATAGAAGTAAAGTAGAGGAGTCAGGAGAGATAGGTAATACAAGAGGCAAACAAA
Organism: Pseudochirops corinnae; assembly: GCA_028646515.1. Lineage (NCBI taxonomy): Eukaryota > Metazoa > Chordata > Mammalia > Diprotodontia > Pseudocheiridae > Pseudochirops > Pseudochirops corinnae. The sequence continues at coordinate 308,998,298 of CM053586.1, read as the reverse complement.
AAGATCAGGAGTGTAATTTATTTGGGGGAAAAAAGCATGCGTAGTAATCATAATCTCAGACATATTAAAGCTAAAATAGATTTAATCAAAAGAGAAATATAGGGAAACTATACTGTATGTCAGCTATATTAATCAGTTTTGTTTTAGATTATTTAAAATAAGTAGACGCTATAAGGTTGGAATATAGCTGTGGTATAGAAAACAACGAGTTGGCAGACTTAGAAAAATATGAAAAGACTCGGACTTAGGAAGAAAGGTTATCCACCATCAGAGAAACAGAGGATAAATAAATGTAGTACAGTCTTATAGAGATGCATATGAATCTGTATTTCTATATATGAGGATGATTATAGATATCTTAAGTATATGTATGTGTATGTATGTATATATGCATGTACATAGCTTCATATATATATATATATATGTACACACACACACTCACACATACATCTGCACTTAATTGTAGCCTTCTTAGAGTGGGGGAGGAAGGGGAGAAAAAAAGACAGTAAAAAGTGCACAGCGAGAACAAAAGAAAATTACAAGGAAGCAAAGAAAAGATCGACATCTTTGAACACAATGCGTAGTATTTATTATACACTGTTTCTTCAAATGGAACTTTATGCTCTGTATTTTCTTTTGGGGGGGCATACTTTTTTGAACTTTATTTTTCTTGTTTTGGTCTGTGTTTTTTTTTCACAATGTAATATGGAAATATGTTTTGCATGACAGCACATGTATAACATATCAGATTGCTTGACTTTTCAATGAGGGGGTAGGAGAGATAAGTAGAGAAAGAATTTAGAATTAAAAAAAATTTTTTTAAATTAATTTATTTTTTTCTTGTTTATATCATTCATTTCCACGAAATTTTGAGTTACAAATTTTTTCCGCGTCTTTCTCTCACCCACCACCCCAAAACAGCCATCCCACTGTATAACCCCTCCCCGAATCTGTTCTCTCATATGGCCTTCCCCATCGCCCCTCTGACTTTCCAGTAGGGCAAGATGGATCTCCCCACTGCAGTGCCTATATATCTTAATTCTCTGTTGCATGTAGGAGGTAATAATAATAATAATGATTTTATATATATATATATATATATATATATGCATACATATACATATATATTTTTAACATTCGGTTATAGAACCTTAAATTCTAGATTCTTTCCCTTACTCCCTTATCACTCACCCCCACTGGATAGACAAGCAATTCAATACAGGCTGTATATGTGTAGTTACACAGAACATTTCCACAATGGACATATTGTAAGAGACTGATTATATGTCTCTCCTTCCTATCCCCTTCCCCCTTCCCCCTTCCTATTCTCTACCCTGTCCCTTTACAGAAGTGTGTGCTTCCAGCAACCCTCCCCACTCTGCCCTCCCTTCTATCATCCTCCCTCTCATCCCCATCCCCCCTGCTCTCCTGTGTGTATGCTCTATATTTTCAATCCTCTCTTACATTCTGCTATGCAAATGACAATATTGTTTTCTTTTTTTCTTTTGTATTTAAGTTTATGTTTCTTTTTTCTTATTGTGTATTTAAGTTTTAAATAAATTAATAAAAAATGAACTTAAAAAGGAATTGTAAAATAAGTCAGATGACAGGTGATAAGTGAGAAAAAGTAAGTCTTCTAGCCTTATAAACCTCAATTTACAGTTTTAATGAAGTCAGGCTAACACAAGTAGTAAATAGGTATATATGCCCAACTTTGATTTAATATGTATTTCAGACACATAAATATTTCCTACTCAGAGGTCGCCTAAATCACAAGTAACTATAAATGACTAAGTCAAGATGAGTATAGAAGTGTTTTTCACTGTTGTAATTTGTCAATGTCAAATAGAATATAAAACCCAAGAAGTGTTTGAATATCACAGTTATTACTATGTAGAAGGGCAGTATTGCTTCTTGATTGATTGATCAGGAGATGTTCTGTAAGGTACTTGGAATTTCATTTTTCTGATTTACTTTGGCTTTTAAGGCTTTGTTTCTTTAGCAGTTAGTATTTTTATCTAGTTTTGAGAAAGTCTGTATGGCCTAAAGGAAATGATACTTTAAATTGTTGAGCCCTACTACCAAAATTTGAATGACTTGTTAGAATCCTAGACACACATACATTCTCTCTCTTGCCCTCTCTTCCTCTCTCCCTCTCCCTCTCCTTCTCTTTCTCTCTCTCTCTCTCTCTCTCTCTCTCTCTCTCTCTCTCTCTCTCTCTCTCTCCCCGTCTTTCCCTCCCTCCCTCCATCAATTTAATAGGGAGGAAAAAGTCACTCGGGCAGTAGCACTTTAATAGCTAAAATAATCAATTGATAATTAAGTTGCTTAATTTATCACCCAACAAGTTTTGTCCTGGATTTGCAATTATCAGGACAATTGAGTGAGCTGGTATCTTATAAAACTTGGACTTCCCTAGTTTTTCAAGGGTAAATGCAACTTTTAATATGTTATGTCAGTCATCTGATACAAATTAATTGAGAATCATATAATTTTACATCTCCTAGACTCATTTCTGAGAATCTAGAGTTGTGACTGGGGAAGAAATGGTTTCTGTGTAAGTACTTTTGTCTTTATAGCATGAGCCCAGCACAGACACACATACTTTTCTTCTCTCCTGCCACCACCTTTCAGCTTTGCCTCAGTGAACTTGCATTTATGAAATACTGACAATGTGCCCAGTACTATGCACTGAGGATGTGAAAATTTTAAAGTGAGTAGCAGTTCTTTTCTATACAATGTTGTATGCATGCTTCTTTGTCTTTCACAGTAAGATAAAGTACTGTGTTATTTACTAGATCCAAAGAAATAATGAGTTAAAAAATTAACAAGAACTTTATGCAGTCCTCCAAATTTAAAGAACACAGTCCCAAATGAAGTTAAAATGAAGTAACTTCGAGACTTATTTAGGTCTTCTAACATTTCTGAATCAAGTAGCTTTTTTCATAGCTACTATAAGATACCTATATCTTCAGGTATTACCAGGGTACCTCATTGGTTTTATAATATTCTGAGTAGATAGAGCTAGAATATCTTATCTTTTTAAAATTTAATTTTTTCCAATTAAGCCTTTTTCTCTTTTTCTTTTGCCCCATTCCAATTGAACAAAAAAAAAAACTAAAATAAAATACTTAATTTACTTGCTTATTGTTAAAAGTAGCCATCATGCAGTACAGTAAAGCAGATTCCCTCTTAGTCATGTCCAAAAATGTGTCTTACTTAGTGTACTTTTAGTTCATTGCCTTTCAGTCAAGATGTAGGACATATGCTTCATCTTTGGTCCATGGGCATTATGTTTCGTCATGGCATTGTTCATTCCTAAGTCTTTCAAAGTTATTTTCATTCTAATGGTTGTAATTTTATAACTTTTTCTACTGGTTTTACTCAGTTCACTCTGGAAAAATTCATATAAATCTTTCCAGTTTTCTTTGAAAATGTCCGTTTTATAATTTCTTGTTGTATAATGCATTCATATATCATAATTTGTTTTGCCATTTCCTAATTATGGACACTCCCTTAGTTTCTAGTTGTTTGCTCAGCACAGTGCTTAGCACATAGTAAACACTTAAAAATACTTGCTAACTGCTACCATAAATATGCTGTTATATGTATTTTCATAAATAGTGATTATAGTGAGTTAAGGAATAAGGCCATGCCATTTTAGTGACTTTGGTTCACAGTTGCAAAATGCTTTCCAGGATCTTAACCAGGGGATCATGGAGACATCTTAAACTCCAAAGGTCCAAATAGAATTCATCTTTCTCCCTAAACCTTTAGATTTTCCAAACATGCCTATTGCTGTCCTAGACACCACCATCCTTCCAGTTAACCATCTTCACAATCTGATTATCATTCTCAGCTTGTACTCACTTGTATATGTGATTCCTTGCCAAGTAAAAATTCTACCTTTTGTCTCTTGAATATACCCTATTCTCTCCTCTGGACCCTTGTGCAGGGCTTTATCATCTAATGCAGTAGCTTGCTGGTTAATCTCTATGCCTCAGTGTCTCCCTACTCCATTTTGGTCTCCAGTGAGCTGCCAAAGGGATCTTCTGAAAGCACAGATCTGATTGTATCACTCCCTTACTCACTAAAGTCCAGTTTTCCCCTTTGTCCTCCCAATAAAATATGAAATTATCTTGTTTGGCTTTTAAAACCTTTCATAACCTAGTCCATTCTGACTTTCCAATCTTTTCAGATCCTATTCTCTTCCACATACTGTATAATCAAGTGACTCTAGCCTCTATCTCCCTATTTCATGTGTTTTCACTAGCTGTCCCCATATTTGAAATCTTCTCAGCTTCCTCATTTCTTTAACTTCCTTCAAAATTTAGCTCAAATTGCATCTTTACAGAAGGATCCTTTGCCAGTTCCCTGGGACGTTTTTTTAATTGACCCCTCTGCTAGTATCTTATGTGTGAAATTTTCTCCAAAATAAATAGGTACACAGTTGTCATTTTATCTCCTCATTAGCCTTGGAGCTCTATGAGAGCAGACACTAATTTTGGCATTCTTGTTAATTATCCTATGCTCTTTGTATAGTATAGTACCTGGTACTTAGTCCACCATAAAAAACTCACAACCTCACCAATAGGTGGTATGCCTATGTTCTCTTAGTTTGTCTCATGCTTCTCATTTTCATTTTCTATCATTTTTAATGATCAAATTAGTGGGAGGTGGAACTTAGGAGACACTTTCTCATGTGTGTGTATGCGCATGTTTTGGAGCATTTTTTTTTCTCCTTGATTGTTGATAGTTTGGATTTGTTCCTTTGAAAACCTCCTGTTCATAGCGTTTGACAAGTTATCTATTGAGGAGTGGTTCTTTTTTCCCTTGCATTTAAAAAAAATAAATTCTTTATGATATCTTTTTTTTTCCATCACTAAAATTTCTCCCAATATCACTCTCCTTTCCCCCTCTAAGAGAGTCATATCATATAAGAGAAAAAAGAACAGCAAAAATGATGAGTATGTGACAAAAATCTGAAAATATATGATGTGCAGTGTTCCGCACATAAGGATGTCACACTTCTGCAAAGGAGTGGAGTTTGAAGTGTCTTCTCATGTCTTCTTTGGAGCTGTGCTCGTTCTTGGTAGTTTTGTGGGGGTTTTTGTTGTTGTCTGACTGCCTTAACCATTTGTGGGCTGAGAGTTCTAGAAGACACCACTTTCTTCTGCTGATGCAGCCACTCCCAAGACCTGCTGTTGGCTTATTGTGGGTGGGGGCAACCAGCACTGTACTATACTCTACTTTGCTCCACCACTTCCATCCCTCTGAAACAGGCATTTCCTGTCTACCTTTTTAGTTGTCTTGGGCTAGAAAAGAACCTTTTGTTGGTTCTGTTGTTCCAGAATTCTTTTTCAGGAGTTATTTTACAGTTGTTGGGAAGGGAATTTGAGAGAGCTCAGGTGAATCCCTGCCTTTATTTTGCTGTCTTTGTTCTGCCTCTGTTCTTGATCAAAATTCATTTTTACTTGTTTTGCAGTGGTTGTTCTTTACAAGTACATTGTAGTCCTTGTGTATGTTATTTTCTTGTCTTTGCTTACTTTGTTGCAATTCATGTAATTCTTTCTATTCTTCTCTATATTTAATATATTCATTATCATAGCAGAGTAATATTCTGTTTCATATATTATAACTTTTTAATCTGTTCACAAGTTGGCATCAACTTTATTTTGTTTCAAGTTTGAATAAATTTGAATAATTTTCTTACATAGCTCGATCTTTATTATAGAAACTTGCTTCATAGTTTTGTTTTTTTGCCGTTACATATTTTCCTTCTGATTTTAATTACATTATTTTTGTTGGTGTGAACACTTAAAATTTTTATATAATGAAAATTGTCCATTTTTACCTTCTGTGATCTTTAATATCCCTTATTTAGTCATAAACTCTTTTCATATTCATAGATCCAAAAGGTAATCTGTTTCTTGGAGAGAATCATATCTAGATAAACAAATGTTCATGACTATCTGTCCTTTCAAAATCATGATATTAATAGGTTCTTAAATAACTTTAGGTATACCAAAATAATTTAAAATCTTTTGGAGAACATTTACCAGTTAAATATTTTGCTTGATCATTCATTGATATTCTTGACTATGTGGACCAAGAAAGATTTATAATATTTACCAGATTGAGCCCAGCCAGAGACAGGATAATGCTGGGTTTTTTTTTTCAAAAAAGTAAAATGGACAAAAAATTTTCCTACGCACATAATGACACATTGAGAGAGAATAAAATGCAGGGAGCAGCAATATTTAGTACTGAAAAGGTTCCATCCATAAAGATAACCTCATTTTACTGATGTATAAACTTAAATCTAAATAAGGTAAGTGACTCAGTCCTTGACTTGGGTAATGCTCTAGCTCTGTCTAGTAGATCCAAATCTTAAATAGCCACTAATAACTAATAACACTACTAACGCTACACTATAAATGAAACATGCCAAAAAATTTTTAGGTTATACTATTTTGTTTCATGAGAATTCTCTCTGTCTACAACAGTCTCTTTTCGAAGTCATGGAAATTTCTTTGCTTGATTTGTTCTTTTACTTCAGTTTTATATACATGCTTTTTCTTTAAATCTAAAACTGCTTTGCTGAAATTTAAATCTACTGTATATTCTCAAAGAAACCGCATTTAGAAAAAAAATATTCTTCTTTCCAGAGTAGCTTTTATGGGGAGAAAAAAAATAATCCTAACATTGAATGATATGAATATTTCTTATTTTATCTGTTTAAGAATCTCACATTTTTACTATCTTATAATCATTGGTTTTTTGGTCTTATTTCTAGTATGTTAGATATTTATTAAAATACAGTGTACTTATATGATTCCATAAGATAGTATTGATTTTGATATTTACCAAATATTTTTAGTCTTTTCAGTAACTTAAAGATTATCTTCTCAGTCATTTAAAATTTTAAGGTGGGTTTGGAGCCATTGTTATTTGGGAAGTCTGAGAAAAGAGGAAATACAAAGGGGGAAAGGTCAAATTCCTCATTTTATATTTTATATTAGCCATAAAAGGACCTCTAGTTTTTTCTTTCAAAATTAACTTTTTTAACCCATCTCTAGGTTTCTCTCTACCTTGAACATTAGCAGATATCATTGTTTTTTTTTTTTCTGTAATAGTTAAGAGTCCCAAAAATTAATGTAAGATAAAGAACTGATAGCAAAAGTGAACTCAGTTCTTGATTAACCTTCCTGGATTGAAAAGAAAGCTTAGGGAGTTTTGGATCATGAAAGAAAATTGACATTTAGTTGCTCAAAAATTTAAATTTACTGGCAGTTATGATCATACTCATATAGTTCCAGAATTATTGAAAATGAATGAAATAGTGTATAGAAGGTATCTAGAAAATACAGTGCTTAACTTTGACTGAAATATAATATTTTTTCATTCAAAAGTCAATGATAGCATGTACAGTATTAAAATCTTTTTAAGATTAAAGTGACAACTTTCTCCCTTAGCAATCTATGTCAGATTCTGGTGGAGTTTCTTTTCGGGGATATATGTTTTATGTTATTTTAATTTCTTTCATAATTTTTATATTTTTTTGTTTAAATATCATTTCCTAGGAATGATCCAAAGACAATTGACTTTTTTTTGGGGGGGGGGAGGAGCCATTGTTAATTAATCAGGTCTTCATAGCATTACATTTTCTGGGTATTACTAGTTTAGTATAATTTGTCATAGTTTTTGGCCATAAAATAACCAATACCATGTGGAAAAAAAAACACTAGACTTCTGTTTTCTCCATTCATGGCATTTCTATTTGTGTCTCCCCCTTTTTTTTCTGTAGATCACTGTGTCCATTACTATGATCTTCGCAACACTAAACAGCCCATCATGGTGTTCAAAGGACATCGAAAGGCAGTTTCCTATGCAAAGTTTGTGAGTGGGGAGGAAATTGTTTCTGCGTAAGTATTTCTGTCTTCTTAGGTTGAGCCCAACATGATTAAATCTCCCATTATTTACTAGATATTTCATTGTGTGTGAGTCTTTCTGAAGTACAACATTGGTGTGTTTGCCTTTTCTTTTGAATAGCAAGCAGAGTGTTATGATTTCTAGAATTGGAAAAGAAAATGCATTCCAGTTGTTAAATTTGTTTCTTTTCTTGTGGCACAGAAAAATTAAGAAAAAAATGGAATGCCAGTTTTGGCACAAGTGCTCTAAATTTCCCAAGACAGCAATCATTTATTAAATACCTACTATGTGACAGGTGCCATGCTAAGCCCTAGGGATACAAAGAAGGGAAAAACAGTCCCTGTTGCAATGGGAGATACAACATGAAAATAAGATGTATAAACTGATGTTCATCTCCGAAAGAAGACATTAGCATTAAGGAGGAAATGAAAAAAAAATTTTTTAAGAAGATATGACTTAAGCTTGACAAAAGCCAGGAAAGGAAAAAAAAAAAGTAGAAATGGAGAGAGAGAGAATTCCAGGCATGCAGGAACAGCTAAAGTAAGTGCATTAAGTCAGGAGATGGAGGATCTTATTCATTGAACGGCAAGGAGGCTAGCGTTAATGCAGTACAGAATACATGAGAGGAAATAAGGTATAAGATGACTGGAAAGGTAGGAGGGATTTTAGGTTGTGAAGGTCTTAAGAAAATAATCAGAAGATTTTCATGTTTGATCCTGGAGGTCGTAGGGAGTCACTGAAATTTATTGAATATAGGAGAAGGAAGTAGTCAGAATTATGCTTTAGTACAATCAGTTTGATGGGTGAGTGAAGGATAGATTAGAGTGATGAAAAACTTGATATGTGGAGAGCACGGTACTATAATAGTTCAAGCATGAGAAGATGAGACCCTGCACAGGAGTGAGAAGGAGTTTATATGAAAAATATAACCAAGGTAGAAACAATAGGACTTTACAACAGCTTGATTATAATAGGTCAGAAAGAGTGAGGAGTAAGTGAGAAGTAAGTCTAGGTGACTAAAAGGTTGGTGGTCCCTTCAAATAGTAATGAGAAAGTTTGGAAGGGGTGGATTTTTGAGAAAAGATATTAAATTCTGTTTTTGAGTTTAAGATTTCTATAAGAAATTCAGTTTGAAATGTCCTGTATGCATTTGGAGATGGAACACTAAAGGTCAGGAGAAAGATTAGGGCTGGATAAGTGATCTGTGAATCATTTGCATAGAAATGATAAATGAATCTCCTTGGGAGCTGATGAGATAACCAAGCAAAAGAGTATAGAGGAAGATGAGAAGAAGAGGGTCCAGAACTGAGCCATGGAGAACATTCACCAGTAGTGGTGGCAATCTGGATGAAAATACAGGAGTAATCAGATGGGTAAGAGGAGAAGCAAGAGCAAATAGTAACATGAATATCTAGATGGAAGAGAATATCGAGAAAAGAGTGATCAGCAATGTCTGAGATTGCAGAGATGTCAAGAAGGATAAGGATTGTGAAAAAGACCATTAGATCTGGCAGTTAGAGCATTGATAACTTTGGAAAATGAAGCTTCAGTTAAATGATGAAGTTGAAGGCTAGAGTGCAGTAAGTTAGGCAGAGAACGAAAAGAAAAGAAGTGGAAATACCAATTGCAGACAAGTCTTCTCAAAGAGTTTAGCTATGAAACACAGGAAGATATAGGACTATCAGTGAAGAATATATCAAGGGAAAGATGTCTGATGATGAAGGAGAAATGGAGCTGTTTGTAGGCAATAGGGAAGCAGTCAGGTAGATTGAAAATTATTGCCAGAATGAATATGATAAGGCAGTTTGAGTGAGAAGACAGGACAGCCTAGGATCACTTGTGAACGTGTAGAGGGTTTTGTGTTGGTAAGGAGAACTGTCATCTTTTCATGTGAGACAGAGGTGATGGAGGAGATTGTGGGGGAGGGAGGTCTGAGTGATGTGAGATGAGGGGAGAAGAGGGGGTTCTTGACAGATGACCTCAATTTCTTTCAGTGAAATATAATGCAAAGTCCTTAGCTGCTAGGGTGGGGAGAGCCATGGGAGATTTGAAGAATGATAAAAAGAATGATAAAAAAAATTTCTACACAGAAATATGCTGTGCTGATAGTGAATTGATTAGGAAGTTACAAAAATTGCCTTGGCACACTGAGTGCCCAGTTGTAATCATATAACAAATTTGTAGTCAGTATGGTGTTGTGATTTTCTCCAACTTCATTCAGTAGCATGTGAATAGGAATAAAGGTAGCATAGAGTGGAATTAGGGGATGCCAGAGCAAGACTGGCAGTAAGATAAGAGGGACTTGAGAGAATAAGAGAGTGTAGAGTTAAATTGGCTCATTAGTGCGTCAGTATGTGGAAAAGATGAGAGTATAGCCAATACAGAGGTGAAGCTATGGGGAAAAAATGAGTAAAGTGTTGAGACTACAGCAAGGATAAAGAATGGGATTAGAGGTTCCCAGGGGGAGAAAAGGATGGGATGGCAATAGATTATGATCAAACAAAGTAATTTCAAAGACCATAAACTAAGTACATGGTAAAACTTTTTAATATTAGAGCTAAATTTTGTCTTCTATAAGGATTTTAAACAGTTTTCTTAAAAAATGAAATTTTAATGTAATTCATTTTTACCATTGTAAAGCTAAAGCTTAAAGGAATCTCAGAACCACCTACTTTTACCAGAGGTGTCATTCATTTGATTCTGGTGAATCTTGCTACTGCTGGAGTTATTTCTTAGGTCCTTCTGCTAATAACTTTTCATTGAAACAAGGGTTCATAGGATTTTTGGTTTTTTGGCTATAATTTATTTGATTTTTAAGACTTAAGGCATATAGATGGTTATCGCTTGAATGATGATGATGATGATGATGAAAATTAATATAACAGATCACAGCATTTAGAACTAGAAAGATCATCTACTCCAATCTCCTCATTTCACAGATTAGGAAACTGTGACTCAGAGAAGTTGAGTGATTTGTTCAGGATCACACAGGAAGTATACAAGCTAGAATTCCAACCAAATTCCCCTAAATTTAATCCTCTCCATTCGGTATATGGTCATATGGGAAAAAAAAAGGAAGCATTTCTAGACAAGGGCAACTCTCATAGGATTTTGAAAAAGAAAAGGACCTTACTAATTATTCAGTCCTGTCCTCTCATTTTATAGATGAGAAAATTGAAGCCTGAAAACAGCAAATCTTGTCCAAAGTCTTATAAGTAGTAAGTAGGAGGTGTAGGAGTAAAACCCAGATCTTCTGACCCAAACTCAGCACTCCTTCTACTACATTGTGTTGTCTGACCCAGTTGTGTGCTGCTCGAATTGTGAACTTGTTGAGCTGCAGCAATTCTTTGTACTCAGTTTTCATCCTGGCATTCAGTAGCAATCTACCTCAAGCAAACCATCCATTCTATTCAGAGCCCACACATTTCCATATCATCTGCCAAAAGAAATCATACCCAGTGATCTAGGAGCTAGAAGGAGAGCAGAAAAGGTGCTACTTGTGCAGGTTCCTTCCTCTACCGGGTAGAAAATACTTACCACACTTACACTTTCTTTTCACTTTTTGATGAATCTTGGAAATATAATTAATATCTCATTCATTTGAAAGTAAAATGAAGGCATTGGATTAGATGACCTCTGAGAACTCTTCTAGCTCTAAATCTGTCATTCTAGCAACTATTGACATTTAAATTATTTTGAAAACATGACATTTCACAACTTTTTTTCTGTCTCTTTACATCCCCATTAGGATTCTTTGTCCTTGCATCCTCACTCACTTTACCCCACATGATCACTGCAATCATTGTGTATATCCCATTCTTGTTCTACATTGTACTTCATAAAAGTCTTTCCAGAGTTCTCAGTAGTCCTCAGACTTGTCCAGTTTAACTTCATTCCTGTGTTCCCTCACATTACTTACAGGATCACAGATTTAGCTCCAGAAAGGGAGCTTAGAGTCATCAAGTCCATCTCCCTCATTTTCAGATGATGAAACTGACACCCAGAGAAGTTAAGTTACTTAAGGTCACCTTGGCAGTAAGTATCAGAGCCAGGTTTCAAACGCTGTTGTTCTTATTACAAATTCAGAGCTTTTAAGATATTTCTCATTTTTTGCAATTATATAAAATTCCGTTATGAAAGTCTTCCCTTTTTTGTCTCTCATAGTATTTTAAAATTTTTTTAATATTTATTCTTGTAAAAATTTTGAGTTCCAACTTCTCTCCCTCCTTCAAACCTCTCTTCCATGCATAGGCAATATTTCAGTTATGTAAGTGAAGTCATGCAAAATATTTTCGTATTAGCCATATTGCAAAAAAAAATAAATAAATAAAAAGCAAAAAACAAAGCAAAACAAGTATTCTTTAATCTACACTATGAAAACTTTTCAACAGATTGCTCATATACATATCTAGGTATTTGTGTATGTATAGATGCACATTTTAAGATAAAGTCCCACCTTAAATGACAGCCAGGTGGCACAGTGAATAGAGAGCCAGAAAAACCAGTGCTCAAATTTTGCTTCACATGCCAGGTAGGTGACCCGGGCAAGTTGCTTAAGCTCTCTCAGCCTCAGTTTCCTCAAATGATAATGATAAGAAGTTAGCTTTTTTGTAGCACCTACTGTGTGTCAAGCACTGTGATAAGTACCGTTACAAATTTTATCTTATTTTATCCTCACAACAACCCTTGTAAGTAAGTGCTATTATGGTCCCCATTTTATAGTTGAAGAAACTGAAACAGGCCTGGGTTAAGTGACTTGCCCATGGTCACATAGCTAGTAAGTATCTGAGGCTGTAGAATGAAGCTAATAATAAAACCTACCTCCCAGGTGGAGGTTTAAGTGATAATTTGCAGAGGTCTTGGGGAACTCTGAGTAAAATCTTGAATCTCTACAAAAGGCAGCTATTTAATGCATTTTGGTTGAAAGGGAAGGAGGCAAGAAAAGATAATTTCAGTAAAATAAGGAACTTCATGTGAGGAAACTTCTCTAGTAAAGCAGATCATTAATTTCTTTATAATGTCTTACATTGGAGAGTTTTCCTGGGGTACTGAGAAGTTATGTCACCTGGCCAAGGTTGTACAATCACAGTGTGTTAGAGACCAAACATGAGTACAGATCTTAAGCATTTATTCAGTACCTTGAACATTCTCGACACAAGGGATACAAAGATGGTATGAAAAACCTTCTTGCCATTGAATTGCCTATCTTTTCCTGGAGATGGCTGGATATTCCACACAGAAAGCAATAATATAGACAGTAGCAAAGTAAGACAACATAATTTGGGAGGTAGGTTGCTAACAATAGTGGGAGCTAGTAAGTACGTCATGTAAGACGTCATTTTAGAGTCAAGCTGTAAATTGAGACAGAGATTCCACAAGATGAAATGAAGGGCATGAAGGACAGAGATAGCAGGCATACTATCATGTATGCACATGTATTCTCTTGCACAGCAAAGTAGACTAATTTGGTTGTAATATAGACTGTATAATGGGAAGGAATATTAAAAAGACTGATCTGAACTGGGTTATGAATGCTGGTGAGCAGTTGTGTTTCATCCTAGAAGCAATAGGGAGACACTGAAAATACTCAAGCAGGGAAGTAATGTGGTCAGACCTTTGTTATAATAACTAAAGTATTATTAGAGTTTCTTTTTCACGTTATTAGACTTCTGTATATTCCAAGAGTGATAATTACCAAGAAAATAAAAACATCATAAGATAATTCTGTGCATTGCTATTCATTTATTGTTCACTAATGTACTTACGTTACTATATATGGAAGCCTGCCGAAAAAAGATGACTATTTATTTACGTTTTATTGTTGAGAGGAGCCAAGGTGCCAAGTAAATAAAATAAGTCATATAGAAAGTTAGTAATCCAAGTCCTTTTAAATCTGGTATGAACAGGACCTGCTTCTTTGTTATTTTGTTTCATGTCTGTCCATATTTACGCTGCCTAAAAGCCATCTTTAGTTTCCGACTCATTTTCTTTACCTGTTTCTTCAATGATTTTCCCAATAGCACTGAACATGTTGCAACAAATAAATACAGGCAGTCATTCTCTCATCATTTTATGATTGTCTGTTTTCCAGAAAAACAGCATATTAGCAACTATCCATATTTCTAATTTTCTTTCAAATCTTAGCATGGTGATAATAAAACTTTTTTTGTGGATTATGACCACTAGTTGGAATCTAGGCATTAGAATAATTCAGAAGGATAAAATAACTATCTCTACTGTGGCTTGTTTGGTTATAAAAAATGCCAATATTTACTAAGGTTTAAAGTAAGAAAATGATTCAGTAAGTTTGCATTTTTTTACATGGAGCATGGCTTCATTTTATCCTTTCTACTTGCCAACTTCAGCACACCTAACAGCATAGGATCTCAGTCTTGAAAAGGAGATTGCAGCTTATTTGCCCCATACGCCCTAAATGAAGTATGACCCGGTTCTCTAAAACCTATAACAAAAAGCAACTTAATCATGGGTGCTTACAAGGATGAAAAATTCACTACATCATAAGGTACTTTTTTCCATTTTCAAAGAGTTGTAATTATTAGGAAATACTTTTTAATTAAACTACAATCTACTTTCCTTAATTTCTGCCTCCTACTCCTAATTATCTTCTCTGGTCCTGTGTATGATAAATCCCTTTTTCATTTGATAGACTTTTAGATATTTAAAGACATATGCCATTATTTCCTGATCAATCAGCAAGCATTTATTAAGCATCTGTTAGTCATACTTTTTAGTTAGCCAAATTAAGAAACATTTACTGATTACCTCTTATGTACCAGGCGTTGTAGTATTTGCTGAGGAGACAAAGACAAGTGTTTGCCTTCAAGGACCTTACATTCAACCAGAGAGTACATATTCACAGATAAGGGAATATTGGACATATACAATGTAATTATATAATAATTGAAAGGAGACAACTGAGGGAATCATGGATATATCTTGAAAGAAATTAGCATTTGAGTTGAGCCTTGAAAGGCACTAAGTGTTTCAAGAGGCACAGGTGAACAGGAAAAGCATTTCAGGCATAGGGAGCAGCTTGTGTAAAGTCATAGAAAGGGAAAACAGAATGTTGAATATGAGGGAATAGCAAGTAAGCAGACTAGACAGAGTATAGAGTACATGTCAGAGAGTAACATGTAGTCAGACTGGAAAAGTAGGTTTGAGCCAGGTGGTGAAAAGTTCTGAATGACAAAGAAGTTTGTACTTTATCTGAAAGGGAATGAGAAGTCACTGAAGCTTCTGTGAAACTTTTTGATCAGTGAATGGATATAGTTGGACCTATGTTTTAGGGATATTACTTTTGGCGGCTTTGTGAAGGATAGATTAGGATGGGAAAAGACAATATATAGGAAACCAGTTAGGCTATTGAAGTAGTCCATGTCTGAGAGGATAGTGGTCTGATATAGGGCAGTGTGAGTGTGGCTAGAAAGAAAGTGATAGATGGGAGACAACATGAGAAGGTAGCCTCAGTAGGAGCTAGCAACTAATGAGATGTTGGAGATGAGTGAGACTGAAGTTGATGATGGTTCCTAGGTTGCAAACATGGGTGACCAGAAGATTGGTGGTGCTCTTGAGAGAAGATATTCAAAGTTCAAGAGATGTTTGGATGATTTTAGGGGAAAAGACAGTGAGTTTTGGTTTGAACATAATTGAATTCGATATTTCTATGGGACGTCAAATTGGAAAGAAGTGTAGCAGGGAAATAGATGTGCAGGACTGAAGCCAAGGGGAGAGATGAGCACTAGATGTAGATTTAAGAGTCATCAGTACAGAGATGTTAGTTGAGTCCGTTGGTCCTATTGGAATTACTAAGAAGTAATGTAGAGAAAGAATAAAGGACTGAGAATTGAACTCTGGAGAATAGCCACATATAGGAGGACAGGATCTCAATGATGAACCTACAAAGGAGACCAAGAGAAGTTTTAGAATAGCTTCTATGGGCTGGAAGATAGTATCAGTCCACAAGAATTAGCAGTATAGCAATGATGGCTAAGTCGAGACTAGATATAGTGTGAATTTTTAACAAACCTTTGTCATCATAGTTATGTGACTTTCTGCTTGTAGAGTTTCTCAGTGAACAAGAGTGGAAAAGATAGATGGTGGGAGTAAGCCAAGATTGGATCTGGAAGCATGTGAGTGGTTGCTGGACAGTGGTGTAAAGAATTTAAGGATTTGGTCAACTGCCTCCCCCATTTCATTCATCCTGATCTGTTTTTGTACAGTTTCTAGTTACTTACCATCTTGGTTCTCTTCCTTTGGACATACTGTAATTTCTCAATGTACCTCCTAAAATATGAAATGTAAAGCAGATATTTGAGAAGTGGTCTGACTGGGATAGTGGGAAATCTCTTGTATCCCTTGTTTTGGACACTTCTCTATCTATTAATGAAACCTAAGGTTGTATTAGTGTTTTTTAGGCGTTGCTTTTGCTCATGATACTCTGCTGGAAATACCTTTCTCTTGTTCATCCATCTTTCTAAAATCTTGGACATTGTTGACCACATTTTTCTTCTGGATGTCCTCTTTAGGTCTTTGTGACACTACTTTCACCTGTTTCTAGTCTTTCCTTTGTGACTGCTCCATTTTGGACTCCTTTGCTAAATTTTCCAAATCTTGCCCACTACCCGTGGATGTTGCCTAAGGCTGTTTCTTCAGCAATCTTCTCTTTTTCCTCTTTGCCAAGAAAAGGTTCCAGGTCCAGCAAGAATACAGCAGAAGTTGTGCAAAGAGCAAGAATAGGAGCCATCTGGCAGCTCTATTGCTTCAGTTCTAGAGCTAGGTATTACATTGAGAGAAGCCTGAAAAGAGGACCTACGCCTAGTGGTGGTCCTAAGCTAGTGTGCTGGGCAAGAATCAGGAACACAAGTCAGAACACTGCGACTCTTCTTTGGAGTTAGGGTCTCACTTTCAACTCCCAGTGTGGTCTAAAGCCTGATCTTGAATAACCAGGTTAAGGAGCTTAGATCAAGAGGGAACCTGCTGTTCTGTCTCTCTGAGTCATTATAGCCTACCAGCTACCTTTAGCTGCCCTGGGCCTAGCAGCAATCTACTAGAGCTCCAACCATTGGCAAGCCCTCAATTGTACTGTGAAACTCATGTGTGAATTAGGAGTTTACAAAGCTCCAGGAGGTCAAAGATCAGACTTCATCCTTAATCAGGCAGTGTTGAGCACACTGAAACCTTGCAGGTCCACAACCTGAACCACTCCTGAGATTCTTGAACAGCATAGCACCTAGTATCCAGGAAAAAATTCCCTGCAAAAGATAATACAAAACAAGACCAAGCAAGACCCAGATATGTTAGGCTGGCCCTAACACAAATTCCAAGTTTAGGAAGTAAGACAGGAAGAATGAATAAATAAAAAATAATCCCCCAATAAATGGAGCGACATCTAAGATATAAAATCAGAAAAAGAGAATGATTCCAAAACATCTACAAGCAAAGCATTAAAGAAAAGTACAATTTAAATTTAAAAAGTTTAACTAGAATTCTTGGAAGAAATTAAGTAAAAGTTGAAAAGGGATTTTATTATTATGATGAGACTACTAGAGTAAAGAATTGGGAAAGCATTGGTGATAGAGGAAACACCCAGAGAGAGAATTAACAGTTTAGCTCAAGAGATACAAAAATGTACCTAAATAACATAACTCCTTGAAAATTAGAATAGACCGAATGAAAATCAATTTCTGTGAGAGAAGACGAGAAATATTAAGACAAATCAAAACACTAAAAAATTCAAATGGATTGGTAAAAGTGGGATAGAAAACACAACAGCGTTGCGTGAAGATAAACGTCAGACTTAATGCAGGACCAAAGTGGAATGGGGAGAGTGGAGCGGGGAGACTAATAGGTCCTTTGAAGGAGGGATTAGTAATAAGTGCCACAAACTAATGTGAGAGGGTGGGTCGCAAATAGGGGTTTAAAAGGAAAGAAAATGTAACTGCCTGTAACTGGGATCTGGGTGAGAGAAAGAAGAAAGGAGAGCAGAACTTATTTGCATCAGTATCTCTGTACTGGTGTAGAGCAAAATATTTGCTCAGTATCCTCTTCTTTGTAAACAGGGGTGGCAAGCAAAGAAAGTCACAAATAAACCAATCTGACTAAAATGCAAAGGAAGGCAGGTAACTAGGAAAAATATTAATATTAAACTTCTCCAATCAGACCCTCATTTTTAGTATATGTAAAGAATAAACTAAGATTTATATTAGAGCCATTCCCTACTTGATAAATTGTCAAAGAGCACAAATAGGAAAGTTTTAAAGGAAGAAATCCAAGCTAACAATAATATGAAAAGTTTTTTCAGATTGCTAATAATTAGAGAAATAAAGCAACTTTGAGGTTCTACCTCATATCCATAAAATGGGCAGAATTTACAAAAACGGGAAATGATAAATGTTAAAAGGACTGTGAGAAAATAGTCACATCAGTGCATTCTTGGTGAAATTGTCCATTCTGGAAAACAATTTGGGAACTATATCCTCAAAGTTCCTAAACTGTGCATACTCTTTGACCAGTAGTACCAGTACTAGGCTTATATACTCATGAAAGAAAGGAACACATCACTGGAATTTGAGGGAGTGTCCATCAATTAGTGGATGACTGAGCAAATTATTGTATATTATTATGAAGTTAGAAATAATAGAAGGGATAAGTTCAGAGAAAATTAGGGAATATTTGCTAGAACTAATACAGTTAAGAGAGCAATGCCCAGAGAACAAATTTATACAGTAACTACAACATGATAAAGACAAAGGAGTTTGATCGGTGCAATGATGAACCATGATCCTGAAGACTCATGAGGAGGCATGCTGTCTAGCTCCTGGCAGAGGGGTGAGAGATGTAGATGCCTAGTGTAGGAATTTATTTTGCTTAATTGTGCATATTTAATATAACAATTTTGTTTTTCTTTTTTCCATCCAATGTGGAGGAAGTAGAAAAGAGAGAAAAATTTTTTGCTAACTGAGAACAGTTTAATTTTTAAAGACAACAGTTCTCAAAATTTTATCTTGCTTTGAAAGGTCTCCAGTCAAGAATAATTATGTCATCTTTTTTTGAGGAACTGTACTGTTATTTAGTCTTATGACAGGTGATTGGGAGGCAGGATTATGCAAAAAGTGATAATCTTTTTACATGTGTAAAAATAACTTGCCCAAAACATTTGACCCGCTTAAATTTTAACTATATTAATTTAAAATAGCAACTTGGTTTTGCATTTTTGCTTTTCTTTTTTCAATACAATACATTTATTAATCTATGATGTCCTAGGTGGTGGGGAAACAGAGTAAAAAGAAAAAATGTCTTTACCTTTACCAAAGAGAGTGTTTTTTATTCCTTGAAAGCTAATTTCCACAGTTACATTTTTTGGTTGGTTTGTTTGTGCCTTTCTGGAGGGCAGTTGGGGTTAAGTGACTTGCCCAAAGTCATATGGCTAGTAAGTGTGTCAGCTGTCTGAGGCCGGCTTTGAACTTAGGTCCTCCTGACTCCAGGGCCGTTGCTCTATTCACTGCACCACCTCGCCCCCTAGCAATTACATTTTTGATATAATATTTTAATTGTTAGTATTTAATTGGAATGGACAAATTAGGGTTTTTTTTTAAATGGCATATCAACAATGCATTTTTAATATGGTTTTCTAATTTTATTTCTCTGACTTTATAGATTATATTAATTTATCATATTGTGTTAGATTTTAACCTCCACAAGAATATGAATTCCAAGCTTATATGGAAAAATTAAAAGCTGCTTTTGGAAGACATTCAAATGATGATTCTGTGGGGTGTTTTGGTTTGTTTTGGTTTGGTTTTTTTTTGGTCTATGACTTTGGGTAGATACATATAACCTTTCTGGGCCTTGGTTTACATTTGTAAAAATGAAGGGATGACACCAAATATCGTAAGTTCCCATCTACCCTCCAGATCAGTGATCATAATTAACATAAAAAAAACCTGTCATAATATTGACTTTATGTAAAAAGACAACCATGTTGACCATTTGCATTTTCTTTTTTGTCGTGGGAACTACCTAAAGGAAGAATAAATAACTGAAAAATGACTTATATTCAAGATAAAGATAGCATTCAATAGGTTTTTTAAGTAATTTGAGAATAAATTTTAAATGACGAAAGGATCACTGACATAAAGCAAAATCTTTGTTCCATTGAAGCTAGCAGATTGATTTAATTGTGCTGAAAAATTGTAAATGTATTTTAACTCTTGTGCTTAACCTCAGGTCAACTGATAGTCAACTGAAGTTGTGGAATGTTGGGAAACCACACTGTTTGCGATCCTTCAAGGGCCATATAAATGAAAAGAATTTTGTTGGATTGGCTTCCAATGGAGACTACATAGCCTGTGGTAAGTCAAAGTTAAAGCAGTATGGTGAAATAGAATGAAGAGCACATTTCGAATCGGCGTCCCTGGGCTTGAGTCCTTGTTCCTATGTGCTACTGCTGGCGGTTGGAAAAATCACTCTCCTTTGGCCTCAGTTTTTCTCATCTTTAAAATGAGGGGGTCAAACTAGACCCTGCTTATGTTCTCTTTTTGTTGTAAATCTGTGATCCCGTGATGACTTTTTTGGTGCCATTCAACACCTGTTTCTATCTTATAAATTGGCTGCTAAGGGTACTATCTATCTTCTATCAGTATTTATCAATCTGTTTATCATCTATCTATTTTTATCCTTTATATCTGTCTCAATCATCTGTCCCTGTCTAATCTCCATGCATCTCTAGATACATACAGCTGTATGTGCTTGCATACATACATTCATATATACATGTATACATACATATATAGATGTATATAAGTATATATGTTCTGAAAGTAACATATGGACTAGATTTTATTTCTTTGGTATTTGCCCACTTCATTTAGTATAGTACTTTATACTTATCTTTAGGAATCATCTTAAGTACATACTGTGAATCTATTCCTTGTAATATGTGTGTTAGCATCATGTATAGTCTACCTGCCCCACTATCAAATAGACAAATTATGAGAAAATATTAACTTACCTTACTGAATTCTTTCATGTTTATATCTATATTAGATATCTGAATATGGTCATACTGATATTTTTTTCTGTATGAGATGATCCCTCCAAGAGCATGTTTCAGATAATTAAAGCACCTTTTATTTTTTTTTTTTTTAAGTTTCAGAATTTATTTATTTTTAGCTTTCAACATTCATTTCCCTAAGATTTTGAGTTCCAGATTTTCTCCCCATCTCTCCCTTACCCCCCATCCCAAGATGGCAAGCATACTGATTACTCCTTTCCCCAGTCTGCCCTTTCTTTTTTTTTTTTTTTTTTTTTTTATTTTTATTTTTTTTTATTTACTCATTTACTTTTAATTTACAAGATTCAGTTCCACAATCACTTGGGTTTCAGATTTTCTCCCTTC
>CM053586.1:308956730-308976449 GCA_028646515.1 Pseudochirops corinnae | reverse complement strand
GATTAGAGGGATATAAAATTAAATAAAAAATATATATAATAAGATGTAATGTATTTTTTAAAGATTAAATTACATGGTAAGGAAAAATTAATATGTTAGAGTGGATTTGCATCACTAGGGATGTAATTTAGATAACCTAATTAAAACATTGTTATGTGGTATATATGATAGAGTTAAAGATTTTCCAGGAATTAAAATAAATTCAACATTCCTACGTTGTCTGGAATCTTGCTCCTGGTATTTTTTACTTTTTTGGCATCTTTATGCTTTTCCTCTCTCATGGGCTCTTTCATATCTATCTGTGTGTGTGTGTGTATATATATATATATATATATATATATATCTGAACAAGAACTATTCTTTAGTAGATAAATGGTCAAAAAGATATAAATATTCCTATATACACATTACATATATAAGTTCCTTGTATATCTTAGATATCAGGCCTTTATTGGAGACATTTGCTGCAAAAACTTCTCTTGCTAATTATTTCTCTTCTAATTCTAATTGCATTACTTTTGTTTGTTTAGTTTTCAGTTGTGTATGATCAAAATTGTCCATTTAGGCTCTTATTAAACTTTCTATTCCTTGTATAGTCAAGAATGTTTCCTTTATGCATTGTTGTGGAAGGTATCCTATATTGTATTCAAATGATAGATTTCTTAATGTCTGTTTAGATTCCAAATAGGAATTTAGATTTCTGTTCTCATAGGTTTCTTAGAATTTAGTCTAGATTTTTAAAATAAAGAGTATGGAATTTTAGATTTCTTTTTAAGACCTTGACTTCTTATTTATCATTTTGTTAGATTTTTCTAGGTATGAAATGAGGCATGTTCAGGTCCCCAAATATTGTACTTTTTTTCTATTTCTCTCTGTAATTTAACTTTTTCTTTAAGAACTTAGATGCTTTTCTATTCAGTACATATATATTAAATATTGATGTTGTTTTATTATCTATGATAACTTTAGAGGTGTTAGTGGATAGAGTACTGAACCCAAAGTTAAGAAGACCTGAGTTCAAATGTGACCTCAGATAGCTGCTGGCTTTGTGACCTCAGGCAAGTCACTTAAACCTCTATCTGCCTCAATTCCTTCAGCTATAAAATAGGGGTAATAATGATACCACTCTCTCAGAATTTTCATGAGGATCAAATGAGGTAATATTTGTAAAGCACTTAGTACAATGCCTGGCAAATAGTAAGTGCTCATTAGATGCTTGTTTCCTGCCTTCTTTTCTTTTGTTAAGTATAATAGCTTTTCTGCTTCTTTCTTTTAGTTATTTTTTTTAAGGTTCCTATTCTCATATTATGATTGCTACCCCTATTTTTTTAGTTTGCCTGAAACATAATATATTCTACTTAAACTTCTCATTTTAGTTCTATGTAAATTTGTGTGTGTGTGTGTGTCTTTACTGAAGCAACATATTGTTAAATTGTTTTCTAATCCATTTTGCTGCTCTTCTCAATTTTCTGGGTGAAGTAATTGTTATTGTAGTTTGCATATTTTCCTTCATCATGTCTTTTTTATACTTTTTCCTCTTTTCCTCCCAACCCCTTCTTTATAAAGTTGTTGTTGTTGTTTGTTTGTCCTTGGTTCTCGAAGAGGACGTGACATCAGGGAGGTGATGCCATGCCAAGCAAGTTAATTGGATTTAAGTGAGGGAGGGTTGTGCAAAGTCACCAGTTTCACTTTCTCTTCTGGGGTCATCGAGGTCCAATGTTCAGATATAAATAAGGATGACTGGAGATAGCCCTGGATACAGTGGAGACCTTGGTCTTTTTTAAGCTAAGATCTTTAACAGGTCTCATTTTGACTGAGGCAACATCCATTCAGTGATTAAGGATAGGTAAGAAATGAACTCTATAAAAGAAGGGGATAGAGAAAGCGAAGGAATTTGATCAATACTAGTTATCTATAATTTATATGGTCTTTTCCTACTTCTCGTTCCTTCTTTCTTGATTAAGCTAAGACTGCAGTTTCTTTCTTAGATTCTATTATTTTTAATTTCTTCTTTAGGATAAATTCTTAGAAATTGAAGTTTTCCACATGATAGTTCCTTCCTGAGCCTCTTCTCTTTCTTAAACTCCATTTTCTTTATCCTTTTATATGTCAGTTTGTCTGTTGAGTTACACATCAAACCTTTTATGTCTCTATGTGTATGTGTGTATATTTTCATTCCTTCTGTGTTTGTTCAGATAAGAATGGGGTGATGGGGTTTTTTGACTTTTCTTCTAATGTGCCCCATTTATCTGAAATGTAAGCTCTCATTGTCTAATTCATTTATTCCATAGTATGTTCTTTTACTTTCCATTTTCTTTCATTTAAAAAAAACCAATAAAATCAAAAAGACCCTCACTCAGGCCCTGTTTTTCTTTAAATTCCTTCTCTCTGTAACCCTTGAAGATAAAAGATTCTGAAGGGAGAATAAACTCCCCCATTAGAACCTGTCCCTTCTTTATTGTTTACTCCCTTTCAATTATTCTCTGTATTTACTGTTCTATGTTTCTCTAGCCTATAGATTTTACATTTCATAATGTGTAAGCTTTGGTATTTTTGTCAAGAATTATTGAAAGTTCTCTATTCTATTAACCGTTCATTTTTCCTGCTGTAGGATTATACACTTTTACAGGATAAGTTATTCTTGGATTTAAGTATTTATCTTTTGCTTTTTTGTATATTATATTCCATGATTTTCTCCCCTTTTATGTAAGTTGTAGCCAGTATTTGTTTGATCGTGACTGTGGTTCTTTGATACTTGAATTTTTTTTTTCCTGGACGTTGAAGTATTTGTTTTTCTTTGCCTTTTGGCAAGATTACAATCTTTGCTATGACATTTCCAGGCCTTTTCTGTTTGTGGTTCCTTTCAATAGGTGATTGGCACATTCTTTCTATTTTTACTTTGTTCCCTTGATTCTAGTAGATCTGGGAAGTTTTATTATTTCTCAATATAGTGTTTAATTTTTTTTTCTTTTGTCTTTGTTTTCAAGGATTTTGGTGATTCTTAAATTTTCTACTCTACCTATTTTCTAAGTTAGTTTCATATGGTAAATATTTTAAATTTTCTATTTTTTATTCATTTTAAGAATTTGTTTCTTTACAATGTTATCATTGTTCTCTTGGTTCTATTAATTTTAATCTACATTATTTCATATTTTCCAGGATTCTCTGAAATGATCTCTTTCTTCCTTTCTTATGGCACAGTAACATTGCACTAGTTTCATATGCTCTTCAGAATATAAGAGGCAATATAAGGCATCCCCTTACAAGGGAGTATAAATTCCTGAAAATAAGACTTCATTAGATTTCTTCAACATTGTTCAGCCTGGTATAATTCTTTTTTCTTCTTACTGAAGTAGCTGTTGAGGAACTCACCTATTTGAAGGAATTTTTCTCTTCAGTGAGCTTTTGAAATTCTTTTTCCATTTGGCAAATTCGACTTTTGAGGCATTCTTCTCCTCATTGGCTTTTTGGACCTCTTTTGCCATATTTGAGTTAATCTGTTTTTTAAGGCATTATTTTCTTCAGTCAGGTTGTTGACTATCTTTTCATAATTTTCTTGCATCACTTTCATTTCTCTTCCCAATTTTTCCTCCCCTTCTCTTACTTGATTTTCAGAATCTTTCTTGAGCTCCTCCATGGCCTGTAACCAATTCATATTTTTCTTGGAAGCTTTTGGTGCAGGAGTTCTGACTGTTTTATCTTACTCCCGTTCCATGCTTTGATCCTTTTTGTCCCCAAGAAAGGAATCTAAAGTTGGATTGCTGTGCTTGCTTTGCTTCCTTTGCTTGCTCATGTTGCCACTCATTTACCTGACTTGAGCTCTTTGCCGCAGTAGAACTCTGCTTTCAGAGGGGAGAGCTTTGTCCCAAATTGCTGGGGTTTTCGCAGCTGCTGGAGCTATTAGGAGAGTGCCGTCTCTGCAGCCCCCACAAACTCTATCTCACTGATCACACACCTCAGGACCACCACCCAAGATGGTGATCCAGATCCAGGCAATTTAAAGCAACAGTAATTACTCTCTGAATGTTCACTTGGACCCCCTATGATCTGCAGGCCAGGAACTCTGAAGCAGCCACATGGAGGTGGCTGCAGGGCCGCTGCACCTCTACCACTTTTAGCTCTGGAGGCAGCGGCTGGACGTGCTCCTCCATCCTCCCCAGTTCCAACAGAGTTCTACACTGACCTCTCACTTTTTCTTTGGCATTAGTGGGTATTTTAGTTCTTGTTTATGTTGTTCTTCAGATTCTGCTTCATTTCACTCTGCATCAGTTCCTAGGATCAGATATCTAATACTTGAAGCCCAATCCTGATCTTATAGAACAGGAGACATAGATATGTTTGTATAAATATAGTTTTCCTTTATAGAGAAATAGTCCTTGTCCAAAGGATGTTGTTGTTGAGTTATTTTTCAGTCATGTTTGATTCTTCATGACCCCATTTGAGGTTTTCTTTGGCAGAGATACTGGAGTGGTTTGCCTTTTCTTTCTTCAGCTTGTTTTACAGATGAGACTGAGGCAAACAGGGTTAAGTGATGTGTCCAGGATCACATAGCAACTAAGTATCTGAGGACAGATTTGAACTCTGGAAGGGGAGGCTTCTTAACTCCAGGCCTGGCACTCTATCCACTGTGCTGCCCCAAAGGATGGGACCCTATAATTGGAGAGCAAAGGCATAAAGACTTAAGGCAGTGACTGAGGCAGAATTATGCATTAGTATTATTTACCTATCAAAGTAATACAGTATAGGCCAATCAAGAATAAGATAGTATATAATAGGAAAACCCACTTTTTTGGTTTGTGGTTATTGTTCCTTTGTCCAAAGCCTTGGGATTGATTATAGGGGTAAGCGAGAGTATGTGTGTGTATATGTGTGTGTGTGTGTGTGTGTGTGTGTGTGCGTATACGTTTGTTTATGTTTTGACACATATCTGCTGACAGGTTGGGAGTATGACTACTATGAAGTCAAGACACATAACTGGGATATTAGAGTGGTAACTGACTTAATGACTTTAGAGATCTTTTAGGGCTTTGAGATCCATCAGTGGATCTTGAGCTACTAGTAGACAATTTCTTTCCCTTCCTACCCTCAAGGGGTTTTCCCTTCCCTCAAGAAGGATAAAATGAGGCAGGCATAAATAAACAACAGTTCATATGAGGAAATCCTAGGGATTTCAGTGTACTGCAAGCGTGATGAGTGTGGTGTGGCAACCAAATTAAGTCGTACAATCTCAGGCAACATTATGGAAGCATAGTGTCCAGAAACTTGTAGATAGTAATCCTGGTGTACTTTGCTATGGTGAGACCACAGCTGAATTCTATTCCTTTTAATAGTACAGTAATATTGCGTTACATCTGTAGACTGTAATTTGTTCAGCCATTCCCTATTTGATGGGCTGCCCTTAGTTTCCACTTTTTTTTCTACAACAAAATGTGCTACTGTAAATGTTTTTATACATATGGATTCTTTCCCTCTTTAATTTTTGTGAATTATATACCTACTTGCCATGTTGTCCAGGAACATGTGCTGAGTCTTTCTTCTCTCTATTTTCACTGTGAATACTCCTTTATAGATACTGATTTCTCTTCTCCTGGACTTTGGAAGTGTCTTTCTAAGAGATCTTCTAGCATCTCTTTCTTCACCTCCTTTAATCTACTCTTGATACTGTTAGAGAAATAATTTTTATTATATATTGTTCTGGTTATGTTATTCCTCTGCTCAAAACCCTTAAATGGTTCTCTTTCAACTACTGATTAAAGTTCAGACACCTTTGCTTAATACTCCAAACCTTGAGTAACTTGCCTTCATCTGTTCTTTTTAACTTGACTGTCATACACTTTCCTACTATGTAATCTATGTTCCAGCTGAACTGCTATACATACCTTATATTTACCAGCCTCTGCTTACATTGTTCTTTATACCTGTGGAATCCATTACACTTGTTCCTAATTGTACAATTCTTACTCATCCTTTAAAACTTAACTCAAATGTCGCCTCTTCTAAGAATCCTTTCTTTTTTTTTTTGCTTTTTGGAGGTCAATTGGGGTTAAGTGACTTGCCCAAGGTCACTCGAGATAAAAAGATTACTGCTGAAGAAAATCGTGTGACTGAGCCTGGATAGTAGAGAGATCAAGAAGAGGGATTCTCAAAGACATTACAGAGCCCATGGTTCTTTAGCCCACTGAAACTTTTAAAATAATTTAACTTCATAATAAATATATGTAGATGTGCTTATGTTAGTAAATGATAGTTGATGATAATAGTATTTATGCATTTGTGCTTTGCTGAATTTTTTTTAGTCTTCTTTACATACATACATTATTTGTAATTTTCTTCAGTATGCTTCAGATCCCCCAGAATTTCTATTTAATTATCGATGGCCGACCCTCGAATAACCCAACACCCCAAATGTAAGACCTTTGCACGTCAAAGGATGCTTGTATTTGTAATGCAGGCAGAAGTTAGTTTATTGGTAATTCATAGTGGTATTTGTTGTCAGGGCTTGATTTTGTCAATAAACTGGTGTCTTTCCAAATTAATTCTATGAAAGGCTAATTGCACTAGCAATTAGCAATAAGTCAGACTTTAGCCTAGCAGTTATAGTCATATAATCTCAGAATTGGAATTGTCAGTTAGTCCAAGACATACCAGAATAAGGTCCCCTTCTGTAAAATAATTTGACAAATAGGCATCTTGCTTTTGTTTGTAAACCACCAATAAGAGGGAAATTTACACTTTCCTGAGGCAGCTAGTTTTAGTTTTGGACAGCATAGATTGTTAGGAAGTTTTTTTCTTACAACCTGAAATCTACCTCTTTGCAGTTTCTATCCATTGCTGTTGCTTTTAGCTTTGCTTCCTGGGGCCATGCAGAACTACTTAGTCTCCCTCCTTTTTCATGGGCTAGCTCTTCAGATACTTGAAGACAGTTATCATGTCCATAGAAATATTTTCCCTGCTAAGATGAACATTTCTAATTACCTAAAATAATTATTATGGGACTTGAACCTGAGGCCTTTGCTTTTTAGTTTCCTGCCTCTGTGTGCTCTCCAGTTTGTCACTTTGCTTCCTAAAATATGAACTTATGATAAGCACTAGCACTGATAAAGTACCTTAAGGTTTGTAAAGTGCCTTGTGTGTATTTCATTGGATCCTTGCAGTGGCATTCTGAAGTCGGTGCTGTCCCCATTTTATGAATGAGGAAGCTGAGATTGAGAGAGATTAAGTGATGTCATCAAGGCCACACACCAATAAGTGTAGCTACTAGTATCTGAGGCAGGTTTCTGTGACCAGGTCTCTACTACAACTTTTGACAACTAGATTCTTTGTTTTTTGATTGATCTTCCTGTCTCATCTCTTCCTACTCTAATCTCCTTCCACTAAACTACTAAAGTGAGGCCTGACCATGTTACTGTCACTCAATGAATCCAGTGACTCCCTATTTCCTTTGAACAAATATAACATTTTCTGGTTGGCACTTAACATATGCCACAGCCTATCCCCAGTTTATCTTTGTAGCCTTGTGACGATGCTTTACTCTTCTTCTCACACTTTATATCTGAATTGGCCTTCTTGCTGCTACACATGACATACCATCTTCCATCTTCATTCCTTTGCACAGATTGGTCTCAGTGCTGAGAATGCATTTTCTCATCTCTGACCCTTAGAATCCTTTGTTTCTATTAAAGCCCATAATCAAAACCTTCCACATAAGTGCCTTTCTTATTTCCCTCCCTACTCCCCACTGCTAAATTGAAATTTGTTTTGTACATACTTTGTATTTACTTATATGTTTACATGGTGGTGTCCCCTGATATTATGTGAATTCTTGCTGGACAGGAATGTGTGTGTGTGTGTGTGTGTGTGTGTGTGTGTGTGTGTGTGTGTGTGTGTTTTGATATCTCCCAAGGCTTAGTAAAGTGCCTGGTACCATATAGTAGTTACTTAATACTTATATATTAATTATGTTATATATATTACTTATATAATATATTATTTATTATAATAATTATATAAAATATTATATATAATACTTATATATTAACTGATCATTTATTCTTTTCATTAGAGTATAAACTCTTTGAAACCAGAGCCTGTGTCTCCCAAATATTGGACCATGCTCTGCATATGATAGATATCTAATAAATGATAGTGGAGTGAATAAATAGAATAACTTGAAGATATTACAATAACGTGCTATATATTATCTAATGGCATACATTTATGCAATTTGGAAGTTCTCTGCTTTATTTTTTAAGATTAAAATTCCATATATTTTACTCAGAAGAATACTGCATTGAGAACTGACATATGTTACCAAGTCAGGCTGACAGAACTCCCAGGTTGTTGTTAAGCTGGTAGAAGATGCATTCAAGTTATTTTTTTCCACGCTTACATGTGTGGAAAATGGCATAATACTTGATAAAGAAGGTCACTTGATAGTCAGCTTTACTGGAATGTATTCTTTTTTTTTTTCCTGGAAAATGCCTGTATAGTACTCTTAGTAGAAATTAATTAAAATTTGTTAGTACTTTGACTTTTTATATCATAATTAGAGAGCAGACTTTTAGAATTTTGGGGAGGCAAGTTGGTAGAAGAAGGGTATTTTTTAGCTTACTCTAACTTCTTTGGTATTGTGGTAGGACTGTTTAATTTAGAGTCAGGAGAACCTCTAACTCTCTTTATCCCTTCTCTCAAGATGCTTCCTAATCATTTAAAATCTCTGAGCAACAGTTTCCTTATCTTTAAAATGGAAATGACAACATCTGTCATGGCATACGTCTCATCACATAAGGCTCACTTACTCTGCCAAGTCCGTCTAGGACCTTCCATGGACTGGGTGAAAACAAAAATGAAACAGTCCTTGAGCTTTTGTTCCCTAGGAGGAGTATGTGCAAAATAAATATCTACAAAAAAAAAATATGAGATAATTTTCTGGGGGAGGATATTAGCATCTGGGAAGAATTAGGAAAAATCTCAAAGGATATGGCGATTGAGCTGAGATTTGAAGTGTACTAAGGATTTTAAAGTTCAGGTTGAAAAGAAGTGCATTCCAGGTATTGAGGAACACCTGTGCAGAGGCAGGAGACAGGAGGAGAGGAAATATGTTGTGAGGAACAGCAAAAAATCCATTTTGGCTGAAACAGAATGCTTAAAGAGAAATAACAGGAAAGTTTGGAAAGGTATGTTGGAGCAAGGTTGAGAGAAAAGGGCTTTAGAGTTGAGTAGAGGAATCTGCATTTTATTACACTGGTATTAGAGAGCCATTGGAATTTATTGAGTAAGAGAATAAGATGGTCAGAATTGTGCCTTTGGAAAATCCCTTGGATAATTGTGTGGAGGCAGAATTGGAAAGGGATAGACTAGAAGCATGGAGACCATTTAGGGGACTATATCAGTAATCTAGACAAGAGGTAATGTGGAAAGAGGAGGAGGTGGGTGTGAGAGACACTGTGAAGATAGACTGGATGTAGCTGTACCTGATTGTATTTGTGGGGTAAGGGAGAGGGAGAAATAACACTAATATTATAAACTCAGGAGATTGGAAGGCTGAGTATGACTTTGACTGAAATAAGGAAGTGTAGAGGAGGGGGTGGGTTTTAAGGGAAAGGTAATGATTTTGTTTGGGAAATGTTGAATTTGAGAGGCTTATGAACATCCAGTTTAAAATGTCCACTAGCCAATTGGTTACATCCAGTTGGAACTCAACAGAGAGACCAGGTCTGGATAGAAATAATAGTTGAATTTGTGAGAGCTGATTAGATCAAAAAGAGAAAAAAGAGGTAGGATCAGGACAAGCCTCATAATTAGGGGGTTGGAAATGGCTGATGATCCTGCAAAGGAGACTGAGAAGTAGTGCATAGTCAGATGGGCAAGAGGAGAACCAAGAGAAAGCAATATTACTAAAATTTAGGAGGAGAGAATATTTAGGAAGTGGGGAGAGTGGTTAACAATGTCTGGCTACAGAAATAAAAAAGGATTAGGCTTGAGAAAAGGCTATCAGATCTCACTACCAGTATGCTGCTCATTGGATCAAATGACATAATGTATAAAAAGTATTTTTCAAATCTGAAAACCCTACATGTATATTCCAGGCATTATGTTTATTTCAGTAGGTTTGTTCATTCTTTAAAATGGTTAATAGTAAATAAAGCAAGAGAAAAAGTTCACGTTTTCTGCTCTTTATAAATTATTATGTTTTATGCTTGTGAAATTAAAAAGATAAAGCTAACTAAAACAGCCAACTCTGATACATATGAAATAATAAATTCTTTTTCTTCCCAGTGAATGAACTCATTCTCAAACAGAAGCAAAGATTTGAGGAAAAGAGGTTCAAGTTGGACCATTCAGTGAGTAGCACCGTACGTTTCTATTCTTTTTTTTAAATTACATTTTATATCTCATTCTGTTTTTACCTAACAATTTAATCTTAAGGAAAATTTAAAATAGTTTATCATTGATCCAACTAAAGGAAATTGTTTGGTCTCTGTAGGGTTTTCCAAATAAAATTTTAAGAATTACCTGCTTAGAGTTATTTGTAATACTTACTTTGTTTATGACTATCTGGAACAATTAGTGAATAAAGTTAGGCTCCCTAGGCTTTAAAGTCTGCGAAGACAGTGACCATATTTTTAGTTAACCTTTTTTATCTACCGTAGTATCTAATCAATTGTGCTTTCAGTAGTAGGCACTTAATAAATATTGAATTTGATTAGAATAAGGCCTTATGAAAATGAAATGGGATGTTGAAGAGAAGAATTGGGAATTGAGGAAAAGAAGATGATATTACTGTGGGATAGGATTTTTGATAATCTCTCCAAAAATCAGGACTAGTCCTAAAAGGGTTCTAATTTGCATTTCGGTCAAGGGAACTACATGATATCTTACCAAGTAGACTCTTGAAAGAACTACTTGAGCTTTCATTATCATTAGCAATAGTAATAATTCCAATAGTAACTCACCCTTTAAGCACTCTTTTTAAAAATACAGCTGTTTCTGTTGTGCTGAGTAAAGTGATTTTTACTCTTTGGAGTCCTTTCACGTATTTTATTCAGATAATCTGTTCTGGAATTAAATTAAAGTTAAACTTGTTTAATTCAATAGAGTGTAGCCTATGAAACCTTTTTGGTCCTAATCATGCTCCTACATGAGTAAGCAATGAAATATTGAAAATTTTTAAAAACTTTCTCCTGCATTTGTATATTAATCCTTCAGATAATCAGTTTGATCAGAAAGTGAAAATGAATTACAATTCCCCTTACTGTATATTTTTGACAATGTAAGCAATGGCGCAGCTTATATTTAATATTACTAATAATTCAGGAGAATGTACTTCCCGAGTGTCAACTCATCGAGGACCAATACCGTTTCTTATTTTTTCTTTATAGTGATAGGATATCTTGCACATAGTAGCTTTCTGATACACATTTCTGGAAGGAATGTTGTACAGCATGCATAATAAGAGAATGCCTCAAACTGGAAAAATATCAGATTTTAACTAGTGACATTAAAATTTCAGAAAAACAAAATCCTTAGCTATGAGAAAATATTTTATTTTTGTCCAGCATAAGCTTTGTTTAGATTAGTCCCAAGTCATAGGAAAAATAATTTCCTCATGACTTCATTCCTCTATACTCCATTTCCCTAGTCTTACATTATTTACTCCTTAGTTGTGTATTTTATAGTTTGAGAGAGATTTAAAGATTTATGGAAATTTTTCCACATTTCTATTGAACAGAAACTTTGCAACAGATCTTGTATGTATATAAATGTATACTTCATTATGAAACACAGTAATCAATATTTTTAAAAAATCCTCTGGGACTGAAGTACTTATTAGGTAGTTGGGCCTAGGTCTATGCCTGTTTCTGATATGAGCATTGGATCAGTTTTTTTTTGTTTCTTTGCTGTAGGGATCAGTGTGAGTCTAAAAGCACCTGTGGTGCTTAGGGTCACAGCCCAGTTGCTAAGCTCACGGAGAAGTCGTGCAAGACCACTCGCCTGATGAGCGGCAGCTGAGATGACTGGCTTGGCCTGTCCTCCATTGGTCCATCCCTCCAGCACACATGGAGATCATGCTTTAATCATGTTACCTCTAGGGTATATAAGGAGGACACTACAGTGCAATAAAGGACAGCTGCTGTACACTTCTCTCTCTACCTCTGGTCTCTTCAGTCTCTCCTGAGAATACAGCCTAAGGCTGGCCCTTAGGCTACTGAGTTAAGAAGCAGCCGCAACACTTTGCTG
This sequence comes from Pseudochirops corinnae, assembly GCA_028646515.1. Classification (NCBI taxonomy): domain Eukaryota; kingdom Metazoa; phylum Chordata; class Mammalia; order Diprotodontia; family Pseudocheiridae; genus Pseudochirops; species Pseudochirops corinnae. Next base: position 308,964,209 of record CM053586.1, on the reverse strand, counting down.
CTAGCATCAGCAGTGGTAGTGTCTTAGTCATAGGCTTCTGTCTTCAGAACCTTAAAGTCTAGCTGGTGGAAGATTTACATTCCATCACTTGCCATGAGGTAGACATATTCAAGCCAAGACAATGAGCCATGTGTAGTTTTTACTTAAGGGAATAGGAGACTCTTGGGAAAGAGGAAGGGCAGTCTGTTGTTTGGATCAAAACTACAGCCTTGATTGTCTGGTTGGGGGAGAGACTATCCCTCCTAGGTTCTTATAGAAAATGCTCAAGTTCAATTATTGGCTTCAAAGCAACTGAATTTTCTCATTGAACATAATAGAGTACTAAAGACTCTTTTCATTAGAATACAGACATCTTAAAATAGCTTTCTTAACCTAGAGATTTAATTAATGCATTTGGTTTTGTTTTATATGTGTTCCAGAATAATAATAATGAGCAGTTTATCACTTTATTTAAGAATGAATGTTGAGTTTGATTATTTTTGACATGAAGGTTCCAGTGAAAAAGAATCAGGAAGATTTTTTGCTATGAAAGGTAGAAGGACATAGTTTCATCTAGAAGGCAATGTTGAGCCATTGGCTGGGAATCAGTAGCATGGAATGTGGTGATAGTAGTATATTTTTGAAGGCAGCATAACAAACATAATGGAATCCCATAATTTAAAAATGTATTATAGAAGCATATAGAATATGCTTTTTTAAGTTAAGGTTTTGTATTTCCTCTCTATTTTCATTTCTTCTATTTCAGAATGGCCACAGGTGGCAAATATTTCAAGATTTATTGGGAACTGATCAAGATAACCTTGATTTACCCAATGTCAACCTGATGTTGGAACTACTTGTACAAAAGAAAAAACAGCTGGAGGCAGTAAGTGGAAAGGTTTTTTTGTTTGCTTTTTCATTTTTCTTGTTTTTTCTCTAATCTTGCTCTGTGTCAGGAATGTATTTAAACAGGTATGGCAATAATTTTAGAAGTAGTAAGATGGTGTAATTCAATCTACCTTTTTTCCGGTTTAGGCAGGCAAGATCATTTTTCATTTTCATGAGCATCCCCTTTTGAATCAAAGGGCAACTATTAAAATTAAGTTTGTTTTGCTGAAAATAAAATGGAATAAGTAAACAAGGCAGTTGTACTTTGCATCAATTAAACACATCTGGATTATTGGTTCTCCTACTGATGGGTGCCACATTGCAGAAGGGATACTGGCAATCTGCACTTATTCAGCAAAGGTTAACCTTGAGAGTGAAGGAGTCTCAAAACAAAGCTACATGAAGAATTAGTTAAAGGACCTGGAGATAGAGGTTTAGCTTGGAGAATAAAAGACTGAAGAGGGGACAGTCTTTAAAAAGGTTGATAAGTAAAAGCACATTTAAATTGTTTTTCTGTGCTCCCAGTAGACAGAACTAGGCTCAGAGGGTAAAAGTTAATAGAGAAACGTATTTCAACTCAACATAAGGAAATAACTGCTAACAATTAAAAAGTTCAGAGTTGCTTTTGGAGCTAGTAGATTTCTAGAGGTCCTTGAGCAAAGCCTGAATGACTATCTGCTAGGTGTATGGTCATAGGGATGCTTTTTGGAGTATGGGTCAGACTAGATATCCACTGAACTACCTTCCAACTAGGAAATGTCATTATGTATCTTAGGAACAAAGTCGTTTTAGGTAGTAACATGTCTCAATCGCTTATATTCAATATTAGTCTCAATGAAAGCTATTCCCTCCCACCCCTCTGCCTATAATTTGACCTTCATGAAATCTGAGTACTAACTGTATTATCTTATTTTTCCGTATGTACATAGATGTATGTATTTTCCTATTGAAAAATTTTTCATTTTAGTGCCTGCAAAAAATTTTGAACAATACAATAGTTGATAGTAGTGGGAAAATTAAGATAAAAATTAAATTTGATTTAGAGATAGCTTTTGAGAATTGCATTTTTGTATATGTGCTTAATCATATTGTGGCCATTTTACATATATATATATATATATATATATATATATATGTATATGTAAAGCTTTGTCATATAGCTGTCCTTCTGGTAGAAAAACTGCCTTTATCGTTAGGTTCAGAATATAATTGGTCAACAAACATTTATTTTTTTCATTCATCCTTCTTTTCATCTTTGTGCTTTTTAGACACATTTGATCACTTCCTCTAACCTTGGCTTCTGTGATACTTCTGTCCACTCATTTTCCTCTTACCTATCTCACTGTTCCAGCAAAGTAGATTGGAAAGGAATGGTGAGACAGGTAAGGGTCTCACATTTCTCCTCTCTTCTTCTCTCCATGTTTTCAGAGATTGCTTCCAAATCTCTATATTCAGTCCTGATCTCTTTCTTTGAATTTCTGTCTTCCATTTCTGTGGACCAATCAACTACTCTAAATAAAGACTTGGTAAACCTCCAGACCCTGTCTCTTCTGTTGGTTCTGTTTTCTTTACTTGCATCACTACTACCCTAGATCAGGCGCATTTCTTTTCTAGACTGTTGTAAAACCTCATTGGTTCCCTTTCCTCAAGTCTTCTCTCTCCCTTCTATCCTCTACCCTGATTTCAGAGTGGTCTTTCTGAAGCATAGATGTGACTGATTGCCAGTGCCCAGCTCAAGAGGTTTCAGTGAGACTCTGTTATCTTTGATGGGGGTGGGGTGGGAGGAGTATTTTAATAAACTTTAAAAAATCATTTTGATAATTTGATTTCAATATAATTGATTTCCTTTGTAAGTAATTTACTTTATGCTTTTGAAAAATTATTCTGAGGTTCAACAGACTTGCAGAGGGACCCATCTTACAAAAAAGGTTCAAAACGCCTACTCTAGATCAATAGAAACTTGTCTGATATTAAAAGCCCTTTATTCTTCTCTAACCTTTCTTTTTAAGTGGATTGCACATCAGTCTCACTCAGACACTGCATTCCATTCAAACTGACTTGCTTTTTCTAAACTATTCAGGACATTCTCTCCTCATCTTCACCTCTTGGAGTTTCTAGCTCTATTCAGCTCTGTTTGTGTCGCTGATTATGTATGGCATCTCCAGCTGCTTATAGTATGTGTCGTTTTGCATGTTCCGAAACATCGTAAACTGCACTTGTCTCCCCTTCTCTCCTTATTTTTTTTCTTTTCCTTTTGAGGGGACCATGGTTTTCCTAGTCACCCTGGCTCACAACCCAGGTGTCAGCTAGGAGGCAGGTAGGTGGCACATTGAGCAGTGCTCTGGGCCTGTAGTCAGGAAAACCTCAGCTGCTCACCAGCAGTCTAATCCCGGGCATGCCAGTTGACCTCTGTCTGCCTCGGTTTCCTCAAATGTAAAATGAGCATTACTATCTTGCCTCACAGGGTTGTTAGAACATCTGTGAAGGGCTTAGCACCAGGCTAGAACATGTCATTGTTCAGTCATTTCAGTTGTGTCCAGCTCTTCGTGACCCCTTTTGGGGTTTTCTTGGAATAGACAGTAGAGTGGTTTGCTGTTTCCTTCCTCAGCTCATTTTATAGATGAGGAAACCAAGGCAAACAGGGTTAAATGACTTGGCCAGGGTCACACAGCTAGTGAGTATATGAGGCCATTTTTGAGCTCATGGAGAGCAGTCTTCCTGACTCCAGGCCCAGCACTCTCTCCTCTGTGCCATCTAACTGCCTATACAATGCCTAGCATATACTAGGTACTTATATTCTTGTTTTTTCTCTTCATCCTTGCCTCCTTACCGTCACCCCTGTATCCATTATGTTGCCAAGTACTTTTGATTTTTCTTTCATTACATCTCTTGTATATTCCTCCTTCTGTCCTCAAACAATGTCACTACACTGGTGCAGTCTCTCTTCTAATACAGTAGCTTTCTGGTTGGTCTCCCTGCCTCAAGTCTTGCTCCATTCCATCCTTCACTCAACTATTAAAATTGATCTTCCATATCACCCCCTTATACATTAAACTCCTGTAGTTTGATGTCACATTTAGGATATAAAATTCTCAGTTTAGCATTCAAAGTCCTTCAAATCTGATAGCTCATTCTTATCTTTCCAGTGTTTTATACCTTACACCCCTCTTCCTTCCCACTCAGTACTCTGATCCAGTAGTGATAATTGGCTTCCTTCCTATTCCTTGCAGAAGGCATTGGATCTCCCAACTCCAAGAATTTTTACTGTTGTCCCCAGGCCTGAAATTCTCTGCCTTATTTTCTCTTTTGACTTCTCTGACTTCCTTCAAGTCCCAGTTAAAATTTCACATACAGGAAGCCTTTTCTGATCATGCTTAATGCTGGTGCCTTCCCTGATTGTCTCCAATTTATCCCATAGGTTTTTGTTTGTAAATAATTTTTTGTGTACTATCTTTCCCTTTAGGCTTTTAGCTCCTTAAGAGCAGGGGCCATCTTTTGCTTTTCTTTGTATTCCTAGTGCTTAGCATTGTACCTGGTATATAACAAGCACAAATACTAGTTAAATTGACTCATGAAGCCAGTACTTAAATTAAATCTGTGAAGTTAGAAACAATAAACTATTTGATACTAAGATATCGAATGAAAAAAATTAATTTTTAACAGCTCTGTAGGAATAAATGAAAAGACAAATTTTGGATTACCAAGTACCCCAGATTCTCAACCTTGAAGTCTTCCTCCATCTTCTCACCCCACATAGCTGATCAGTTGCCAGATCTTGAATACAGAATGAATGTAAAAGCACTTGCTTACTGTGTACCTGCAACTGTGCTAACTCCTGAGGATACAGATATAGGAAAGCAAGATTGTTCTTGCTCTCAAGGAATTTCCATTCTACTTAGGGCAGTAGCAGCCAGGAAGGAGCATTGATTTCCATAAAAGTATTGATTCTACCTCTGCAGTATCTTTATTTCTTTCTCTTTGTCTCGTCATACAGCCATCACCTTAAATTATCTTCTACTGTTTATAGACGTACACATGTACTTTTAAAAAATATTATGATATGTGCATGGTGTCTCCCTCTCTAAAGAATGTGAGCTCTCTGAATGGCAAGGGCTTTCATATTTTTCTTGGTTTCTCTGGCACATAGTACCATGTTAGTGCATGTTGGCTGTTAATAAATCAATTTTGATTGGTCTTTCTTCATCAGTATCAGTTATAAACATTTTATATTTCACATTTTACTGTGAATAAATAAAATACACTTTTTTTATTATTGCCCATTTCACAGGGTTCTTGTGAGAATGTGCTTTGTAAACCTTAAAGCACTATTTCAGTGTGATCTATTATACTAAAATATTTAGGCTTACAGCTGCCATCATACCAAATTTAGTTCAGAGTGTTTGAATCTTCTAGTTAAGACTGTCAGTGCAAATTTTATGTTCTTATGCTGTCATGGAATATTGCATGTTCACGTTTGTATTGCTGTTACTGAATAGGGTTATTAGATTTTATTTTCTTCATGTGCATCATCCTTTGGTAGTTTTCTCATTGACTAATGAATTAGCTAAATGATACTCATTAGCAAGGTGAAAGAGAAGATGTAAATGCTTAGAAAATACCTAAAGTGAGATATTCTTTCATTTGTAATCAAAATTTGTCTCATTTCTTTTGGGACATTTATGCTGATGTCTTTAGGAAATATGTAAGCATAAAGAAAATTTAAAAACTAGCTAAGTTAATAAGAAAAATTGTCTTGAAACCTGTATTAAATAAATAGAAGCTTTATATTAATTTTAGGCTTAATTGATATAATTTTTAAATGGGAAGAATTTTATAAATTTATGGCTTTATAGAGATTTGAATTGTGATTAATTTTAAATAATATTAGTACTGTCTCTTTGTATGAAGCCATGAATTTTATGACACTGTAAAAGTAGGTCCAGGCATCAGGATTTAGTAGAGCAGTAGACTAACTCATAGTTGGGAGAACTGGGTTTTGTCTTCCTATTCAACTAGTTAGTTGGGCATTCTGGGACAGGTTACTTAACTTTATTTTATTTTTGTCATTTATAAAACAAGCAAGTTGTACTGGATGTTCTTTATGGTTTCTTCCATTTATGAAATTCTGCAATCTTAATAAATATTTACTAAGAATGGAGTCCCCTCATTGATTCCCACCTTTAATGAGGGGCCAAAAGACCTCACTGGTCTCCATTCTTAAATCTGAAGAACATTATAAGTATAATATGTTCTCCTATATTATTTTATCAACATTTTAATATGACATACTTTACCCTTAATGCAGTTTTTGAAAATCTTTTATTCTCTTTATATTTCACACTGTTTTCTTGTATATTTGCATTTTGTTATGCTGACCCTTTCTTTGTCATTGGAACTGATCAATTTGAACTGACCTAGGTTTGCTAACCCACAGAATTAGCTGCATTTTAGGGACCTCCCAGGCAAACGGGCAGGTGTGTGGGAATTCTCTGTGGTTTCTTTGTTTCCAGTTTTCCTCTTTCCTTGAATTGACTCATAGTATTCATTTTTTTTTTTTAGTCATCGTATTCAAGTCCTATTTCTGGTAAATGGAAATTTAAGTACATAAATGAACCCCTTTGAAGATAACGTGGCCACTATTTTGTCAGAACTATCTGAACATGTTACTCAGGTGAATATTTTTTTTTAAAGGCATGAGTAAAATACACAGAATTACACACACACACACACACACACACACACACACACACACACAAATATAGTTATCAAAATAGAAAAAAGCAATTTCAGGGACCCCATATTAAGAAATCCTGCTCTTCAGTATGTAATGGAGATAAAGCCTGTGACTAGTGAACATAGTGTATCTTGAGACATGCAAACAAATCAAAGTACATCATATGAGAATGGAAATATATTTTAAGTGCTAAGAAAGTTGCAGTGTGTCTGGATATTTTCTTTTTTTTTATATTTGGTCACCTTTTTAAACTTTCATCCTTTTGGAGAATAATGTTAGTAAACATGCAGTGGGAATTTTAATTACAACTGAGAACATTCATTGGCAAGGCAGATGGATAGTGGAAAAAAAAATCTTTGAGGCATACAAATGCACACTTGTCTTAGAGTGTAAACTGGCTGGTTTAAATTTACTTTTAAAAGCACAATACATTCAACAAAGAAGAAATCTACTTTACTTATTTAACTTCAAGGAATTTTATTTTGTTGCTTTTAGAACTTATTTTCTAATGTAACTGAAGAATGAGTCTGTGTTTCTTAATCTTGATTCAGATTTACTTATTCTTTTTAATGTTTTCATTTGAGAGAGATCATCATCTTTTAAAAATTTAATTACTAATCTGCCACTGTGCCTTTGTTAGCACCTTAAAATATTTTATCTTCTCTCTAATGAATTATTTAATCTACAATGATTTTGTTCCTAGTTCAGATTTAAATAGTTGATTTGTCTGATCTGAGAGACAATTAATAATAGTTTTTCTTTATCTGGCTGATAACATGCCTATGGTTTATTTGACTCACTAATCTGGATTGTTTGTATTTTTCCCTTCTCTTTCCTTAAATTAGAGCATTAAAAAAAACCTTTTTTTTACTTGTTTT
>CM053586.1:308919545-308956230 GCA_028646515.1 Pseudochirops corinnae | reverse complement strand
TGTATTGGAGTGTCAAACTTTCTTTTCAGTTCTCGTTTTTTCAGCAAGAATGTTTGAAAGTCCTCCACCTCACTGAATGACCATATTTTCCCCTGGAACACTATACTCAATTTTGCTGAGTAGGTGATTCTTGGTTTTAATCCTAGCTCCCTTGATCTCTGGAATATCATATTCCAGGCCCTTCAATCCCTCAGTGTAGAAGCTTCTCTAGATCCTGGGTTATCCTAATTGTGTTTCCACAATATTCAAATTGTTTCTTCGTGGCAGCTTGCAATACCTTCTCCTTGATCTGGGGATTCCGGAACCTGGCTATAATATTTCTAGGAGTTTTCTTTTGGGGATCTTTTTCAAGAGAAAGAGAGAGAGAGTATTCTAGTATATATGACACTTCCCAGTGCAAGGGCACAGCGATGGAGATGATGAACCATCATGTGCCAGTAATGCCAAGTAAGACTGGATTGTCAAGTGCATAAAGAGGAGTAATGTCTAAGAAGACTACAAAGATAGGAAAGAGCCCAGGCTGAAGAGCTTTAAATGCCGAAACACTTAAAGCAACCTGTGAAAAATCACTTTTTTAAAGGGCAATCAATTTTAAATGTGAATTCCTAAACTTTAATTTTCTTTTGGCCTGAGTTTTTGATCTGTTGTTTTCTTAAAGTAGGACCCATCTCTGGAATACCTGTTACAAGGCACCTCATAAATAAGTGAATTGAGTGCATTGAGAGATGGCCAAGACATTCTGGACATGATGACTTCCTTTGTGAAACTTGGATGGCACACAAATTTATGTGACCTCAGGCAAGTCAGAGAAATTATGCAAGCCCCAGCTTTCTCATCTATAGGATGGACATAATACTATTGGTGCTATCTACCTCAAAAGTTGTGAGGAAAGTGTTTTGTAAAGCATTGAGAATGACACAAGTTGGGGTGGCAGGTCATTTTTAGCCTGGAAACTCCATTTGTCAAACTACCAAAAGAAATGTGGGCCATTTGAACCATCAAATCCTCCTAGACAGCTTCTAGATTCAGAAACTTCTGGAGGCAGAGATAAACACTGGCTTTCTTGGCTATTTCTGGCAGTGTTCTGTCAACCTGATGTTTGGAAAGTCCTGTAGAGAATTTGGCCCTAAATGTAATAGAGTTGGCTGGAGTACTCTTACCACTGGGGACTGAAGCCAAGGGAGAAGGCTGCTTATCTGTGATTACAAGCTATAAAGATACTCCAGGCCTAGTGTGGAGAATGAGACACTTAACAGGTACAGGGAGTCTACTGGTCAGGAAGCCTGGGGATTTCCACACTGGGACTCTTGAAGTTGGCTTCAGCAATGGCCCATTGCCAGAAGGACACAGGGAGAAGGTAACAGAGGTTTGTCCAGAAGAAATATGAAGACAAAGAGAGATAAATGGCTTGTACTGCTCCCCCGTTGGTCTGTAGATAATAGCAAAATTCCCTGCAGTGGCCAGCCCCGTCCAGAGCCACCATTTTTAGTAGGATTGGCAAAGGTGAGGAGCAAGACGCAACTGTACAGTGCTGAGTCCTAGTGGGGGGCAGAGGGAGACAAAGAGGTTCCTGGACCACTTAGGGACTTCAGGTAGTAGAATCAAGTTTGGTTTTTTTGCTTTTTGCAGGGGGGAAGGCAGGGTGGTTGGGGTTAAGTGACTTGCCCAAGGTCACACAGCTAGTAAGTGTTAAGTGTTTGAATTCAAATTTGAACTCAGGTCCTCCTGACTCCAGGGCCAGTGCTCTATTCACTGTGCCACCTATTCACCCAAGAACCAAACTTTTTTAAAGAATGTATTAGATCCTAGAGTTGCCTCTTGTTTTTGCATTGTAATCATTTCCTCTTAAGATTATTCTGCCTCCACTATCATTTTATTTTTTCAGTGAACAAAAAATCTGTTCTCTCTTCTTCTCCTCTCCCAGCATTGAAAAAAGAAAAAAGACATATTAAAAATTTTATATACAAAGTTCCTAAATTGACCTTGTTCAAAAAGCATATTTCTCAATCTGCACCCTGAATTTGTCACTTTTCTGTCAGAAGATGGGTTCATATTTGGACCTCTGGAATCATGGTTGCTCATTGTAGAACTGTTAAATATTTCAAAATTGTTTGTCTTTACAATGTTATTGTTATTATTTTATAAACTGATCTCAGCATCTGCTCACTTCCCTCTGTATGAGTTCATACAAGTCTTCCCAGGTTTCTTTGAACACCTCTCCCTCATCATTTCTTACAGCACAATAGCACTCCATTGCATTCAAGTACCATAATTTTTTCAGCCATTCTCAACTGATGACCTCACACTTAGTTTCCAATTCTTTGCCACCACAATAAGAGCCATTATGAAGACTTTTGTGCCTGTGGGTCCCTTTCCTCTTTCTTTAGTCTCTTTGGGATTTAGTCCTCATACCCCTCCATCATGTTGAACCCTTCCCTGTAATGAAGACCAACACTGTAGCAAAATCAAACAGTATGTCCCATAAAAGATGATACATTTCAGAAGGTATACAAGTTTCATTCTCAGTTCCTAGGAACAGAGATTCAAAGCCATAATGAGGGCAGAGAAATCTGGGATCTGCTTCTTGGCACTTCCATCTGAAGAGGGATTTCTTTTTCTAAACCACATCTACCATTTGATTTACCCATCTTTTTCAATCCTGTTTCTCTGGTGATATCTCTTGGGCTGGCTCTTCTTTTCAGTTCCATGTTTCCTATATGTTATAGCCTGCTCATGTCCATCCATGTTTTTCAGACACTTTCATAGGATTACGGGATAATAGATTTTAAACTGGAAGGTATTTTGGAGTCTGTCCAACTCAATTCCTTTGTTTTACTGATGACGTAACTGAGGCCCAGAAAGGTTAGCTGATTTACTCAGTGTCTCATAGGTCGGGTAGCAGAGCCAAAATCTGAATCAAGTACGTCTCATGCCAAATCTCAGAGATTATAGTGTTATGATGAACAGCCACACCAAAAAGCTATTGGCACTGTTCAAATAGCCTTTGTTTCTGGGAGAATTTGGGGGTCACTAAAGGAGATCTGCAAATATCTGTCCTTCTCTTTAGTTCTAGACCCAACTTGTCCATTTATACCATCTGTCCAAGAGGGACAAGTTTTGTAGGCTTTCCATCCAATTGCATATTATTTACTTGGTTCCTCCACTCCCACCCCAGGTAGATAATTAGGTCAGACTTTACCTATTAAAGAATTACCTATTTTCTCAGTAACTACTTAACTCGTTAGATCTTCCTTACTCTATCCAAAAGCACTTGTAAAGGTATGGAAAGAACCATCATGTACATTCACCTTAACAATAATCTATAACTCCCTCTGAAAAGTATACAAAGATGATCCCACCATCTATTCTGTGCTTAATTCATGTGCTAGTCCAGTTCAAGACCTCACAAAAGAGAAACATTGTTCAACACTCCTCAGCTCTAAGGTCAAGTCCTATGGACAGCATCCAAAACGCCCGAGGTACCCTCACGTTTGAAAAAGATGCAAAGAGTTATGTATTTTGCTTCACTGCCACCCTCAGGCTCAATTTTGTTCTGATTCTAAGAAGTAGAACTGCAAACATAATTGCTATGCAGTAATTGGGCTCTGCCCAGAATTGTAGACTGACTGGGAGTGACCTACGGGGCTCTGGGGGAGCTGGAGGAAGTGCAGAACAAGGAGGGCTGAGGCTTTTTGCAAACACACCACTCTTGGGTAAGCAACCCCCTGCCTCCCTTACACACACCAAAGAAGAGTATGCCAGGGAATTTTAAACACAGGGCTTGGTAGAATCCTTTGATGTCCATAAGTACACTTATGGATTTCTCAGTGATTCAGGCTATTTCTATCTACATCCCCCTCCCAATCCATCTCCCCTCCCAGGCTACCTATTTTGCATCAACATCTCAAGAGATGCTTCCTGAACTGAGGTCCAAAACTAACAGTAAGGAGAACACTGAAATAAGGAAAAGATCCTTTCAGTTGTCTGGGATGGGATATAAACAGGAAGAGAGGCAAGCAAGTATAAAACATCTTCCACCTACCCCAATCCCTACCATCCAAGAAGGTTTCCCTGGCCTCTAAGAGTAAACCAGGTGAAGGAAGGTCCAAAACTATCACTTTACTGAGCGAAAAAAAAATGCCACTTGAGTTGCCTCTTAGCAAAAGGCAGCACAGCCTTGAAACCCCAAAGGCCTGAGTTCAATTTAACTTCTGACACAGGTTGGTTGTATGACCCTGAACAAGTCACTCCCCCTCTCAGCTCTGTAAGATGGTAAGGTGCAGAGAAGATGGCTTCCTGCATTGATAGGGGGATCTCTCTATGCCAATGAAAGCACAGTCCTTGTCCTTTCTTTTGTTATTAGTAGACTGACTTATTCATGAAGTCCTCTTAATATTTAATTCATTTGTTCAATTCATTCATTTGTTAAGTACCTTATATGTGTGTGGCATTTTACTGGGAATACAAAGACAGAAAAAGTCCTTGCCCTCAAGCAGCTTAATATTCTACATATACTTTGCTATATATTAACAATATTTCCCAGCCTTTCAGCTCCATCCCTCACCATAAATGCTCTCAGAAAATTATTTGTAAACAGTGTATGTGCATGTGTAATAGAATGAAAGTAATCCATATATAACCTATATCAAACTGCTTACTGTTTTAGGAAGGGGGGAAGGAAAGGAGAAAAGGGAAGAAAGAGGAGGAAGAAAAATCTGAAACTCAAAAGTTTTTTAAATGAATGTTAAAAATTATCTCTATGTGTAATTGCAAAAAATAAAATACTATTAAAAATTTTTTTAAAAAAGAATGAAGATGCATCTTAAGAAATTAGTAACAAATTGGAGAGAGAGAATTGGATTCAGGACACCCACAAACCAGAAGGGGAAACCTAAAACCAAATCAAACCAAACTCCACCTCATTTCCACTAAACAGTTGAAATGATAGTCCTAGTAATGCTGAATCCAGTAGGGTAACACTAAAAGAAGGGAATTTCTAGAGGCTCGTGGAGCAGGAGAAGGTATTTCTGAAACTAAATTCTAAAGGGTGGGCTCTGTGCATTTGTCTCTGGTGACCCAGAGCGCAAACTGGTAAGATCATGATTATAAGACAGCTGGGCATCTCAGCCAAGATGCTGCAGTGACTGGCTCCCAGCCCAGCTCTGCACAACAGGTGCAGAAACAGAATAACCTAGAAGCAAGAGGGTATCCTGTCTACCACACTTGGGTGTGTTGGTGTCGTTGGAAGACTGGGCTTCAATTCTGGCTCTGATACTCACTAGCTCTAAGAACATGGACAGGTCTTTCATCCTCCTTTTTCTCATTCTGTCTTTCTAGGCCTCATTTTTTTTATTTGTGAAATGGAACGATACATTTTCTGCTTCAAGAGGTCAGTGTGAGGAAAACACCTCTCAAATATTAAAAAGCTGTTTTAAAGAAAGAGTTGTCGTTGCTCTCCAGAGCCCGTCTGCTGTCTGACTCTAGCCTCCTGTCGATCTGTATCCCATAATCAATCTCAAGTAAATCAAATCTATTTGCTGGAATCCAACTAAAAGTTTCTTAAGGCTGCTTCTGTCTACAGTGAAATCCTCCTCTAATAAGGAGCCGAATCCAAGAAATTCTGGGCAGAACAGTTCATTCCTGACCCTACTGAATGCTTTTTAAACCGTGGGCACAGAGAGAACATGGTGATTGGTTGGAGATGATGTCACAACTGTCCTCTCTTGCTCCCTTTCCTGAAGCCTCTGACTTACTCCCACCCCCACATCCAGGCTCCACTGGTTGAGGCAATGCCAGGATGCCAATCAGTCCTTCCCAATAGCCCCAGGATACCCTGGCCTGCCACAGGGCAGTTCTGGGGGTCAGCCTCCCTTGGGGCCTCCTGAGCAGGAAGGGGGCCTTCTGAGCAGTTCCTAGCATGCAGGAAGGCAAAAAACTGTTCTTGTTACCCGATACTAATGTGATGGAATTATCCAGCTCCCCAGCCTATAAATAAACCCAGTTAGTAAATATTTATGTGATGTGGGTGAGCCTGGTGTTCAGCAGTTATGATACCTACTTTGTTTTCTGTCTCTCAAAGGTGAGTTCCTTGAAGTCTCAGTGAGAGAGGAGAGGCTGGGAACAAGGTGTTTAATTTGGTTGGTTTGGTTTGCTTTTGGGTTCTTTTTTGGGGGGTAAGGGTCAGGGTGAGGAAGAGATAGGATGGAGAAGAGGAAGGCAGTTTCACTTAGGGTTTAGTGTCTCTTGTTAAATCACTCACTTTAGGCCAAATTGTGAAGGCTGGGACCAAGGCCTCCCTGTCAGAGAATGAGAAAGGTGAGTTCATGCAGCTTGCCTTGGAGGGCCCCTGGAGCAACACTCCTCCAAATGTGGATGTTTCTTTCTGTAAATGAGTGGGCCTTGCTGCTTAAAGCCACAGCCCAGTCCTTCAGCAATTAGAGTCAGGGGTGGTGTTGGAAGGATACGGCCGTATCTCCCTAGGAGAGTCATTTCGGCTGAGCAGAAACACTTTTGCAAAAGGCAAACTTGAAAGGTGACTTGGGGATTCTTGGCAGCTAGTTGAAAGAGTCTGAGGGAAGAAGTAATCAATCAGGCTGTTAGACTCCTGGGTCTTTGGGGGAACCTGGCCCTGCCACGGAGAAGATGAAAGTACATCACAACCAAGGCTAGAAGAGCTTGGACAAATTTCTTCTAAAGTCCTCTAACAGCATCTGAATGTCTCCTTGGTATAGCAGGGCTAGAGAGATGGAAAGAAAAAAAAACCAAGACACTGGCTGTAAACTTGGGTCAGGACATCCTCAAAGAGCCCCAAAGCCTTCTTTCTGATAGAGTCCAAGGCCACACAGCACAGAGCTCTCTTCCTTCCATAGCACGTATACTCTTTGAAGGCAGAGGTTTTCATTTTTTTCTGAATCTTCAGAAGCTTACATGGGACTTGGCATACCATAGGTGCTTAATACATGCTCGTTCCTTGTTTTATTTTCAAGAATACAACTATCTTATATAAAAGGAAATTTGATTTCCTCCTCTCCCTCCCTCCCACCAACTTAATGTAATCACAGAAGATCAGGTATGAATACAGTTAACAAGGTATTGATACCTGATGATCTTTTAACAAGTGAGAACACCTTTGTGTAAGTAAGTCAATAGGAATCAGCTTTTGAGAGACAGGCCTGGCAACCTTTAAAGGAACATCAGTTTATCAGTTTGGAACAGTCTGAGTTGGAAGCCAGAAAGGAGATACTATATTTGGCTCTTACAGAGTCAGTTTGAGGTACAATTGAGGAAACTAAGAGATGCTTTCCAGACAGATGGCTAGCTCTGAACTCAAAAGAGATCCCACTCCCATGAGCAATTGTCCCTGCATGAAGGGACAAATCCTGGGAACACAGCTGACCAGCAGATACCTTGAGAGAAAAAGACATCAGGACCCTACAATTTCAGAGCCAGAGGCTGCTCTGGCTACATGTTTCCTACACAAGTGCCACCCTGCCATTGAATTCTGACTTTGTAACTACTCTTCTTAAGGATGCAGTGTGTGTTAGTAGGAGAGTGTGTCCTAGGTTTATGGGGGAAATCATTTCCCTCCCTTTACATGTAGATGATGTCAGGACTTCAGCATACTTGGAGGTTGGCAGATTAAAAGAAGGGGAAACAGATCGGAAGCATCTGAAGAATTTAAAAAGGACGAGTGCTGAAGGACTAAATAAAAAGAGAGAAAAGCCAGAAATACACACACACACACACACACACACACACACACACACACACACACATCCATGATTCCTACACCTCAGACATCTTCTGCTCCCTTTTCCCTTCTCCCCCATGAGCTGGAATTTCCTGCTTTAGTGGACTGCAGAAAACAGTACACAGACCAGAGTAAGTAGCTTCTGAAGGAATAGGACTTGCTTGTTTGCTCAGGGCATTAGATGAGCATTCTTTCAGCAGGAGTGGCCCACATGGATCAAAAGAACCCCTGTTTGGAATCTTCAGTTCGAACCTTTGAGAGGTCTCATTTACATGGACATCTTTCTACAGTTTTGAGTGGACCTGAATGAAGGACTGCGTCAGTAGAGAAAAGAAAAAGGCAAATAGGAACTCGGGCTTTTAGGTAGGTACTGTCCATAAGAGTCAACTTAGCAAGCTGTGCCTGGTAATTTATGCATCTATTGTAGGAAGCAAGGACAATAGTAGCCCTTCCTCCAAAGCATCCATTTTGCCAGTGAATAAAGGAAGTCAGTGTCACTAACTTTACAACTGCTTGACATGCTAGAAGTTAAATGAAATTTGTCCTCTAAGGCAAGATCAATCAAGCCCTGAACTAAGACTTGATTCACAACCAGGAATCTCTCTCCCAAGGAGGTGGGGATCTGTTCTAGATCCTTCTTAGTGATACACAGAAACAGATTTGGAGCGAAAAGGAACCCTCAACATCATCTAGTCCAATGCCAGGCCCAGCAGCCAGACTCCCCTGGCCATATCCAGTCCTATTCATGCCTGCTGTGAAGTTTTTGTGGATCCCATAGAACACATAACCTATAATGAAGTCAGATCTTGAAGGTTGACCTTAATCACCTGTCTATCTATACCCATCCCCTGATACTCTGTTGGGACTCATTGCTCAATTGTTAACATGTGTCCACCCTCTTATTTTTCTGCTTTCTAGTGATGCTGAAGCCCTGGATGCTGAAAGAGCAAACTCTCTTGTTCATTCTCAGCTGTCTGATTCCTTATTCTCATCCAATTTGACTCTATTCTTCCCAATTTCCCACTCTAGAGTTTCCCATTCCTTTCACTATATTTTGAACAGTTGGTTCACTTGTCCTATCACCAATCATACTTTGCCAAACCCCAACCCTGATTACTCTTATAATGCACCTCCTTTGCTCCTACTCACATGCTTCTGAATGGAGATGGAGGAAATTATGAACATTCAGGGACTGGGTCCAGTACAAATTAATGATGTATAAACTGAGTCCTAATTCCAATTATGCAATTCTTATGCTCCCCCCAATTGATCATCCCACTCACCATAGCAGTTTTTCAAACCTTTCTTCTCTCCTAAAGTCTCCCCTAGTATCTACTATAATGACCTTTGAGTTGATAGCCTCACTTATCTTTCACAAGCTTCTTCTGCTCCCTTTCCCCCATACCCCTGATATTCTCTGCCACTATTTCATCCTTTACTCCAAACTCCTTCCCAAGACCAGCCTTCTCCTACACCCTTGATCCCAACCTTTGTCTTCTCCAGTAAATGGCACCCATTATTATTCTTTACTGTCTCTAATCTTTAATCTCCCCCTATCCATTGGTTCCTTCCTTGCTAACTATAGACACATCCATGACTCTCCCATCCAAAAAAACAAACAAAAACAAATTTCTCTCTACCTCCTATCATCCCCACTAGCTATTGTGCTATACATCTCTTCTACTTTTTTTCAGGTAATCTCTTTGAAAAATCCATTCACATTTAGTGCTGCTACTTCCTTTCCTACCATTCTTTTCTAAACCCTTTTTAATCTGGTTTTTGACCTGAGCATTCAGCTGAAACTGCTGTCTATAAAGATATTAGTGATTTTTAAATTGTCAAATCTGGTGGTCTTTTCTCAATCCTCATCCTTCTTAACCTTTCTGTGGCATTTAACATTGACCACCTTTTCTTCCTGAATTTTCTTTTTTCTGTCTCTATCTCTCTTTCTTTCTCTCTCTGTCTCTGTCTCTGTCTCTCTGTCTCCGTCTCTCAGTTCTCCTCTGACCTGTTTGACTTCTCCGCCTTTCCTTAGTCTCCTTTGATTGATCTTCATCTATGTTACGACCACTAACAATGAGTGTCCCCAAGGCTCTTTCCTGGGTCCCCTTTTTTCCCCTTTATTCTATCATTTGCTTCCAACCCAAGCACATTATCTCCCCACCCACCTTTCAAGAATCTTTTTATTCCTTATATGTGTTATCTCCTCCCCCTAGCATGTAAAGTCTTTGATGGCAAGGACTGTCATTCTTACTTGAACTTGTATCCCTACACTTAGCATAGTAAGTGCTTAATAAATGCTTTTTCATTCATTCATTCATTGATGACTACAACAACTCCTAGGGGTTCAGTGATCATGTCTGCATGAGTGATTTACAGGTCTATTTAGCCCTAGTCTCTCCTGAGTGCTAATTCTGCATCACCTTTTGGACATTTCAAATTAGATGTACCATAAGTAACTCAAACTCAACATGTCCAAAAGAGTACTCATCTTTCCCAAGAAAGGCTTTACTTCTGAATTTTCCTGCTACTGTTGAGGGCGCCATCATCTTCCCAGTTGCTTTGGTTCACAATCTCAATGCCATCCTCATATGCTCACTCTCATTCACCCTGCATATTTGTTCAGTTGCCAAATCTTGGCATTTCCACCTTAACCTCTCTGGTATTACTTTATCTTCTCTCCATTCACCCAAGTTCAGGCACTTAGAATCTCTCAGCTGGACTGTTTCAATAGCCTTCTAGTTGGTTTCCTTAGTTCAGAACCATCCCTTACTACAATTCATTCTCTCCACAGTGGCCAAAATGATTTTTACTCAACTGCATATCTATGTTGAATGGAAAGCTTTTAAGTTGAGAATCTCCAAAAGGCAGTATTAGAATGCAAATCGGAACTTTTGTTTAGAGTGGGCTAGAAGTAGACGGGTCTCATTTAATTACCGGAATGCAGACCGGAACTTTTGTTTGGGAATAGGGTGGGGACGAATCAATAGTGGATGGAGTTGACTCCCTGCGTAAGATTGTGCGCCCCACCTTTTGCTCAAGCAGAAGCAGAGGATAGTGGGACAGCAGGACGAATTTTTCTTTGTTTAAATTCGTGCCGAAACGAGACTCCGCCCCTCCTCCAATGAGAAGTCAGAGACACCTTTGACTTTCCCTGCGTGGAGTCTGTACCCTCACTCTCACGCAATAGAAATTAGATATGACAGAAAGAATGTACTTTTTATGACTTTATGACTCTCAGGTTTTTTTTTAAAGAGGGCTCCTGGAGGGGCTTTTCCTCTTTTTCTTCGGACAGGCATCGGGGAGGGACTACCCCTCCCCGATCCCAGGGTATTTAAAAAAATAAATATTCCTGTCCAACCGCAAGCGCTCTTCTGCATTCCTTTGATTGGGTAAGTGGGGTTTTCTGACCCACACAATGTCATTTCCTTTCCTCTCACACTGAAACTCCATTGGTTTGCTATTATTTCTAGAATAAAACATACTGTCCTTTGTTTAAAAACTCTTCATTTAAAGCTCTTCATAAGCTGGTCCCTGTATTAGCAACCACACTAGCACACAGGGTGGGCTGCTAGCACAGGTTCTTTGATTTGCTTTTCTAAAGGAAAGACAGTTTTAAAGGTGTTAATGACCTTAGTTTAATTAACAGACAGATAAGTATAGATAAGTAGAAAGAAGTAAGCATCCAAGAAAGAATCTAATAGATAACAGACAGGGCTCTAACTGTCTAAACAGAGTAATAGATTCCTGATCACCTGACCAGGAAGTGTCAACATCTGGGTTGGGGGTAAGGGGAGGAAAGGCTCTTTAACAGTGGCTACCCAGAGTCTCATCTAGTCAAATCACAAAGAAACATTCTTCCCATGAGTGAGCCCCAAAGTAAAATACCAACCTCCCAGTATATGTAGTTTTCAGCTAATCAGCTCAGAACCAGAAGGCATTCACGCACGTGATTCAGTGCCTAATTGGCCCAGTGCCAAAAGGTGTGAAAGTCTTCCTGCAAGCAAGGCTCCCCATAAGAAAGCTTCCCCCAAAGCAAGCTTCTGCTTAGGCAAGTTCCTCCCCCAAGGGGAGGAATAAATCTCCCTGAAGCACCTGATGGACTCTGTGTGACTTAGAATGTGTCACAGCTGAAGTTCAAAACAAGACATCAGTGATTAAAATACCTGTGTACCTTTAGACCTGGGAACACAGTCCATGTTCAAAGACAAAAAGGAACACATATGGTCATATAGGCCTATTAATGGACAGGGAAGATCTTATAATTCCATTAACCCTACAGTCCCTTCTACTCTGCCCAGTCTTCTTATACTTTATCCCCTTCCACACCCTCTATGATCCAGTCCTACTGGTCTGCTTGCTACCTATCACACATGACAATCTATGTCCCATCTCTATGTCTTTGCAAAAGCCATTCTCCATGCCTGCAATCTCTTAGAATTCCTTGCTTCCCTCAAGACTCAGCTCAAGAAGCTTTTCACCATCCCCCCAACCTGCTTCCCCTGTAAGTTTCCCCTTCCATCTTCTCTGTATTTCCTGTATGTACCTATTTATATACTTATTGATGCCTTGGTAAGAATGTGAGCTCCTTGAGGGCAGGGGCTGTTTTTACTTTTCTTCATATCACCAGTGAAGAACACGGTGTCTGGCACATAGAAAACATTTAACAAATGATTTTTAATTGGAGATCCATGAAGAAAATTTGGCAGTGAGAGGTGAAGTGATCCAGAACCAGCAGGATTTAAATGGCAGAACCCAGAACAGTTCCCAACTTGAAATCCAGGATTAAGGTTTCTTGATGGCCTAATGGAGTCTCATTTCAACCACTCTAGACTCATGACTGTGAATGACCTAAATCTTTGGAGATCGCCTAAACTAAGTCTTTTTGGGTGTGTGTGGGAGGTAAATAAAGGCTGCCAAGCACTCTTTGGGGCTGCTACTGATGGGAGCCACACATCCTCTGGGATCTTCCCCATTCCATACAGATCCAAACCCATGGGGTTAAGTTTGATACTTAACCATTCAGAAACTTTTGGGCTATTTCAGTATAAGTCGCTCTGCACACAGGAGATTTTACAAGTGAAACATTTTCCTCTCACTATTGTAGCATTTGGTCTTTCTATTCTTCAAGGCCAATTTCAAACACCTTTCCTAACATCCCCAGGCTAAAAGTGATACATTTTCCCCCTTTTCTAATTTCAGTCCATCATTATCTCTATAATTCGTTTGGCATTTATCACTTACTATCTTGATATCTGAGTTATTTTCTCATGCATTTCCCAAACTAGACTACCAGAATCCTGAGACCACGGACTGTATTTTAGATACTTTTGTATCCTCTGACTCCATGATGTACATTGTACCTGTTCATTGACCCTCAAAACTTCTGGTCCTCTCTTCCTATAGCATTGCTTAAAAGTAATGCATCTATATTCATGCTCAACTTCCTGGTCCCTCATTTTGGTGCTTCAGCAATTCACAACACCCCCCCAGCAGGAGTTAATCAGATGCCCTAAGGCTAACTGGATATTTACCTGGCTTAAGCTTTACAATGGGCATTTGACAAGCAAGCCTGTTCAGCTGAGTGGACAGTCTGAATTGCCAAATAGCCTGTCCTTACACAACATGCGGAGGGTGGAGAGGGAAATCTATTCCTCTCCTGTCACAAAGATTTGTTATAACAGCAATCAGACAACTCCAGGGCGGGTGGCTACCAGAAGATAAGCACACCCCTTGGGGTTTGATACACTGGGAAACCAGCTTGTGTCTCTTCTTGCTGTTGCATGGATGTGATTGTTTTTCCTGATAGCAAATCTTCTGTTTCTTCTTGCCATCTGTCCTCCCTTCGCTGAAGCTGCTGCTGCCCATCAGGCAGAAGAAACACAGCAGAGTCCCTGATGGGAGAGACAAAGGTTTTACCACCCTATAGAGAAAATGCCCATTTGGCAGGAAGGAGATTTTGTGGAAGTTTAACTTCAGGTATTTTTCCAAGCAGCTAGATTGTTGGCCATTAGAAGGTTAGGTCATATAATAGTAACTGTCATCTGTGCTCCCAAAGAACATATCAACTAAAGACTCTGAAAACATCCATGACAACTGACCTTCAGCCCTTTATCTTTCTAACATTTATACCTTTCCATACATAATGGGAAAAAAAAGAACAGGAGTGACTACATTTTCAACATGGCCATCCTAATGCTCCCTTGCATTCATAAAGTGCCTTTTTATTTAGTAGACTGCCAAAGAACTTTCCCAACAAGATATATTATTGACATTGTATGTGCAAGGTACAATCTGGCTATTCAGTGGTACTAATCCAACAGTTTTCAGAATTAAAGATATACTTTCTTGGGAATCACTTGGGTAATTTGAAGAGGTAAAATGCTTAAGAACTAAGCTAGAATTTGGGAATTGAAGGTGACTGCTTACTTTCTGAATATGTCCCAGCTAAATCCCAAGCTCTAGCTAATGCAGAAATGGCTCCATTTTCTAGTTCTTTGTTCCTGCAAAGAAAATAAAAATTTTGCCTGTTACTTGGGTTTAGATAGGAGAGATCCTTGAACTTTAAAGTGACAACTGCTAGTCTCACCTCCTCCCACTTTGGAGTAGTGGGAGGTTCACAGGTGTGAAATGTCATGTTTTCAGAGTTTTAACTTGATCAGTTTTGCTGATGGTTTTTTTCCCCTTCCTATTTTTATTTTTCTTTAAAATATTTGTTAGGCTCTCTGCAATGAGGGGAAGTGGTGGTATACAGTAGAAAAGTTAGGTGATATAGAAAAATATAGTACTTTTTTAAAAAAAATGCTAGTCTCTAAATGCTATGTATTGAGTCATGTCATAACAATTTTTCAGTCTGCTAAAAATTAACTTTTATCTAGTCTTTGATAAATGCTAAAAATTGGTCAGATAATGTCAAAACTAGCCATGATTTGAGCATCAGCCATGACATAGGCATGAACTCATATTTGTGCTTAGAATCAAGAAGATCATTCCATAGACCATCAGTTCAGTTCCAAATGTCCTGAACAAGGGCTTCGAGGTTGTATGGCATTATATGAATTTTGAAATTCAATTCCAATAGCATTATAAAGAATAGAAATAGGGTGAAAGGATCAGAGAGTAAAGTCTGCCTGTCAGCCTCCTTCTGTAATCCTCACACTTACCAATTTACCTTGAATAAATATTTCTGAGTTTTCTCAGAGAAATGCAGCTCAACATTAAACAGCCTTTTTCCCTGTTGAAGGACCTCCACTCTCTAGGACAGCAGTATTCTAAACCAGCCCTATTAGATGCACAATGTGACATTTCGAATAGGCTCCCTTGTTCTATTCATACAATCAGTTATTATAAATGCTCTCAAATCCATGATTTTTGTTCATTACCTTTTGTGATTTAGAATTTCAATCCCTTTCTCCCTCCCTTTCTCTTTTCCAGGTGCATCTGATAATTATTTTTGACACATGTTCTATTATGGGAATTATTATTCAATTTTAAGGTTTATTTTAGTTAATTATGTGGACACTCTCCTGAGCTGGATTCCCAGTATTCTATGCAAAAGATACTGTTTTATGACAGGCTTCTATAGAAAGAATAAAATCTACCAAATGGTGTCTTTTAATGGCAAAAATCTTTCTAAGTCAACCAACTATCAATAATGGGTCATTACCTCTAGTCAGCCCCTACTTAACCCTTGGGTCAGGAGCTATGGAATACAAACACTTAGTGAGGCTGGTCCAATGCTTTTCCAATCTGTTGAAGTCCAAGAGACCTTTAGAAATTAATTGTCAAATTAATCTTCCCAAAATGCAAATCTATGTCACTCATATTCAATCAATTCCAGCTTTCCTCCAAGATCAAATGTAAAATCAAGTTTGGCTTTTAAAACCCTTCATAATCTGGCCCCTTCCCACTTTTCCACTCTCTGTGGTCTTTACTCCTCACCAGTACTCTGACACAGTGAAACTAGTCTCATTGCCATTCCTTGAACATGACACTCTGCATGACTCTGAGCATTTTCACGGGCTGTCTTCCATGCCTGGAATTATCTCCCTTCTCATCTCTGTTTCCTGGTATCACTGATTCCCTTCAAATTTTAGCTCAGGTCCCACTTTCTGCAAGAAGCCTTTCCCATTACTCCATAATTTTAGTGCCTTTCCTCCAAGATTATCTCCAATTTATTCTGCATACGTTTAATTTGTGCATAGGTGTTTGCATGTTCATCTTCCTCATTAGACTGTGGACTCCGGTCTTTTACGTTTCTTTGTATCCCCAACACTTAGTGCCTGGCACAGAGTAGGAGCTTAATTCATGTTGATGATTTGACTTCTTGGAGCACCAGGGACTCACAAAGTATTAGTTTCAATCTATAAGTAGTCCTAAACTCAACAATATTTCTGATATTTTTCTCTTGTGGGAACCTAAAGGCTAGGGTTAGAATATTACATAGCATTCCTTGTACATGTCCAGATAGTATCCCTTTTAAATATGGATGATCCTGTTTACTTCTGGATGGTCCTTTGAAAGAGACTTTTTGGCTTTTGATTTAAAAGCAGGAACTGGAGATAGAGCAAGAGAAGTACCAACAAGACCAAAAACTACCATATATTCTAACATAGAACTTTTTCTTGTTGTTCAGTCATTTTACTTGTGTCTGACTCTTTGTGGACCCATTTGAGGTTTTCTTAGCAGAAATAAAGGAGTGGTTCACCATTCCCTTCCCTAGGTCATTTTACAGATGAGAAAGTTGAGGCAAAGAGGGTTGTGACTTCCTCGGGGTCACACAGCTAGTGTCTGAGGTCATATTTTAATCTGGGTCTTTCTGACTCCAGGCCTGGCACTCTCAACGATTGTGCCACCAAGCTGCCCCAGAGCGTCTTTACGATGTACACTGAAGTATTACAATGCAGATGGACAAGAGTATAGAGGTTTGGGGAATATTAACTTTTCAGAATTTAGAACCTAAGCAACCTAGTCACTGCTTCTGATATTAATCATAGAAAGGACTTATGGGGTCTCCTATTGATTCACTGTCCTGTAAGCCTCTATCCTATTCTCTATTTCATGGTGAGCAGGAGATGATCTGTCTTGGAATATCCCTCCCTTTTATCAACATTCAGGTGGCTGGGTCAGATGACCTATAAATTTACTCCCAGCTCCCAAGTTCTATTATTTCTTATCTTGCAACTTGTCAAAGGTCCTGATAAATTAGATGCAGAGGCCAGATTAAAATCCAAATCTCTGGACTCTTAATGAAATGATCTTTTTAGTAAATCTCTCCAGTAATCAACCTTTAATTTTCACGTTTCCGTTATTTTATCCTCCTAATACGTCTATAGCCTGTATTCAAGAAGACTCATCTTTCTGAGTTCGAATTTGGCCTCAGGGACGTAGTAGTTGTGTGAGTAAGTGGCTTAACCTGGGCAAGTGGCTTAACCTTGTTTGCTTCAATTTTTCCATCTGTCAAATGAGCTGGAGAAGGAAATGGCAAACGTCTCTAGCATCTTTGCCCAGAAAACTCCCAAGGGGTCACAGAGAGTTGGACACAACTGGTACAATGCCTCCGTGAAGTAGGCAGGGCTGGCACTTTTATCCCAAGTATGTGACTTGTGCAAAGTCATATGGCTGCTTAGTGGTTGAACCAGTATGGGATCCCACATGTTTTTGCACAATTCCTGTTTCTCTTATGGAAGGAGTTGTACTAGGCCATCCCTTAACATTTCTCTTCTTTTGTGCAAGGTCATTGAATACATAAGCTGATGACCACATACAGCAAACTGAAGACCCTCTTAGGACCACTTGGGAAGAGCAAGGAAGTACTGATAAGTCACCACAGAAATTATCACCATTAGCAGGGAGAACTTTCTGTCTTCTATCTTTTCCCTTCCCCCATAAGAAATGACACAGTGGCTAACTTGTGCCATCTCAAAATGATCTAGTCACTATAACTTGGTGTGCTCTTTTGAATAGCTTTGGAAGCTCTCCAGGTTTGCTTTTCCAAGGGCACAAAGATACTATCCAAAAGCAAAAACCTGCTGCTGCTGTCATTGTTGAAGAGCCTAATTTGCTCAATTACATTCTTTGAAACCATCATGTATTGTGAGGTAGATTATCACGGCAGTGTTAGAGGGATAGAAACCATGCACGTGGTTAAGTATAAGCCAGTAGCTGAAATAAATTTGAACACTATAGCATGAAGGGAAAATACACATCAGAAATGAGGGTATCAAAGCTGCCTTCCCTAGTCCCCAACCCCCACAAACCACAATTCAAAAAATGCCTAAAATCTCATCTTTCTAGAAATTTTTCTAGTCTATTTAATAATGTCTTCCTCTGGCTCCTTCTCATATATGGAAATGTAGTTACTCCTTGCTGTTCTCCATCCCAAAAATGTACCTACCACTGTGATGGTATGTCTGTGTATGTTTAACTGTTCCAAGATGAGTTGAATATTCTGTATCCTTTGGTCTATGATTTTTCTTCTTAACAATGATATCGGCCTTAGACCTAGGAATTTTAAAAAATCTTTCTTAGCTGGAAGGCTGCATAAAAACAGAAGACACGTTGGCTTTGGTCCTTGGACTGTAGTTTGCCCATAGTTTAAAAAAAAGGGGGGGGGGAACTGTAGCAGTGTAATGGTCTTCATGGCATGGCACAATGGAAAGACCACTTGGGTCTAACACTGGGCAACTTAGAAAAGCGGTACTTACAAAGAGCAGAGCTTGAGAATCAGAGAGCCTAAAAGGTCATTTCTGCTTTCTCGGCCTCAGTTACTTCTATGAAATGGGGTTGGACTGGAGGATCTCTAAGATATTTTCCAGATCACCTATACTGATGTGAACTCCCATCAGTTGACATGGACTTAGATGT
Source organism: Pseudochirops corinnae (assembly GCA_028646515.1). Taxonomy (NCBI): domain Eukaryota; kingdom Metazoa; phylum Chordata; class Mammalia; order Diprotodontia; family Pseudocheiridae; genus Pseudochirops; species Pseudochirops corinnae. The sequence continues at coordinate 308,937,614 of CM053586.1, read as the reverse complement.
TTCTGAGTCTATTTCCTCATCTGTACAAAAAATCAGGCACCTATCTTATAGGGTCCTTGTGAGGAAGTGCTTTGTAAATTTTAAATGCAAGTTACAAGAAACTTTCTAAGTCAGTGAGTCCACCACTGACCTGAACAAGAATCTTTTCCACGGCATCCCTCACAAGGGACTGTCCAGTTACATACAAAATTGGCTTACCAGAAGTATGGTACCATCTACCAATAAGCACATAATACATTTTTGGTAAGGATTTTGAAAACTTTTAGGGCAACAGAGAACATTCCCTACACTTCCAGGTATCTGTGAGATGTCTTCTTATAAGGTTCCTTGTTCTTGAATTCTGTAGACTCTTAGACAAAACATCCTTTGTTCCCATGAAGATTTTCCTTAAAAATTAGACTAAGTTGAAATCTGAACCTTTCTGAGTGCAGAAGTCCCCTGAATTGGTCTGTCACATAGATGCCCCAGAAGAAAACGCCAAGAGCTTCAGCTCTCCCTTCACCCCAAGTCTAGACTTCATCCTTGGGAAGGAAGCTCCCTTTCCCAATGCACAGCAACAACTCCTCTGAAACCTCAGCATTTTAAGAGTGAAGGAAGTTCAATGATTTTCCCAGAGACGTACAGCCAGTGGGCATCAGAGTATCCCAACTCTGAGGCAGGATCTCTACCCACTAGTTACCTACGTTCAATTTTCCTTTTTAAATAAGGAGCCAAGGGGGCCTCACATGGTGTGGAAAGAACTGTGAACCAGGAGTTGGGTTCTAGTTGTGGTCCTGCTCCTAACCTGTAGGATGACCTTGAGGAAGTTATCTCCTCCAGACAATCTCCTCATCTAGAAAAATGAGGTATCAGAGTTTCTCTCATGCTGATAAGATTCTATTGTCTTTGTTGTGGCTCAGTTGTTCAATTATGTCCAACTCATTGTGAACCCGTGGACCAAAGCACTCCAGTACTGTTGGTGGAGTTTTCTTGGCAAAGGTACTGGAGTAGCATGTAATTTCCTTCTCTCGTGCATAAAGGCAAACAGAGGTTAAGTGACTTGTTCAAGGTCACACAACTAGTGGCTGAGATCAAATTTGGACTTAGCTCTTCCTGACTCCTGGGTGCCTCAGTTTCTTCATCTGTCAAATAAGGCAGTAGTCAAAATGGCAAGACAATCCAGTACTTTTGCCAAGAAAACACTAAATATGGTCACAGAGTCAGATACAAATGAAGTTCCTGACTCCAGGCCCAACACTCTATCCAATGAACCATGTACTTGCCTCCAAGGCAAGCAGAGGTCAAGAGACTTGGCCAGGGTTACAAAGCTAGTGCCTGAGGCTAGATTTGAACTCAGTTCTTCCTGATTCCAGGCACTACACTCCACCCACCAAGCTTTCTAGCACCCTATTATCTTACCATTGTGTAATACCAACTCACATTTAATGGACTGTATGTGTTAATGTGTGGTTGAATTTTAAGTTAAATTTCTCTCCTTAAAATGATTTTTACTTGTTCAGAACACCTAAAAATTTCTCATAATACAAAGAAGCCTTACAGGACAAGTCAGTATGATAAATACTATTCTTGCTATTACTAAGTTTAAACAAAAGTCATAAACTTCCACTTTGCTTTCATAATGACCTGGACATGTCTGCCCACTGATTACTTGGGCAAAGATTCTAAAATCTTCAAACCTCTACTTCCAGGGACAACAGCCTGGTCATTAATTGCTGAGAGTGGAAGGAGCATCTCTTCAGGGCCAGCATGGGTGGCTGACAGGTGTCAGTTTAGAGTGATATTGGACTCTTCCTCAATCAGAGCGGCATCAGATGTAATTGCAATGTTCTCAGAGACCTTCAAGATGGAATCATCTTGATAGGATGGATTAATAGTTTCAGTGGTTTGGGGTTAGGGTGAAGCACTGCAATAAATACAACACCCTATCATTTTATACGTGTTGGGCTATGACCTAAATCAAACCTCAGGCCATTCTTATATATATAAAATGTGTAAGGTGAAATTTTCTGGAAGCAAAATCTTTTGGTGTAAATAGACTTCATGGTTTTTAGCTTTAGTCCTCGTCTCTCCTTTTTCTTTTTTGCTTCTTGGCTGTGGGATTTTTTTTTTTTAATAACAACCAGAAAACCATTTTAAAAATTAACAAGAGATTCATGGCTCAGAGAGTTGGGTAATAGGATTTCAAACCTTTCTCCTTTAGTCATGGCACAAATCTAGCTTGGGCTGGAACTGAAAACTGTGACAATCTGATAGCTGTGTTTCACATAAACTGAGATGGATGGATATCCATGTGACATTAAGTAGACCTGAGAGGACTCTAGGCACTGAGCTGTCTGGGAGCACAGCCTATGGAATGCTCTTGGTAGGAAACCAAGACTGAAAACCCTGACCAGCAGCAGGGATAGAGCTGGACTCCGATTGCTGATATTACTTCTCTTCAGAGAATTTAGACAGGAGTTCATACCATGATGCTATTAACCCTATGTCTTGTAAGCGTTCAAATGAAGAAAAAACCCTCAATCTTCTTTCTTGTCACATTTCTCTACTAAATAATTTCAAATCCCATCTATAATTGCTCATTCTGTGTAACTTTCTTGTCCATGACTAGAACTAACAACTCACTATCTCTGTGGTTCTTACAGACTTTTCTCTCTTAAAAAGCAAATCTGCCCTTACAATCAATGATAGAAACTTCCCTACTTTAGCTATAGCTCAATAAACTTTTATTCTTTTTTTTGTTATTTGTTTTTATTTAAAAGAATTTGTTTCCCTATCATAAAAATTAGACAACCACACCACCACCAGCAGCAGCAAAGTCCGTGGAGTTATGTTGATGGTGGAGAGTTCACTGGGTCTTCCCAGTGTCTCAGAGGTCCTAAAGAGTCCGTAGATGGGGGAAGGGGATGAAAAAAAAGGAGAAAAAGTTGAAAACAACCCAAAAAAACCCATGATGGTTTCAGGGAGGGACGTCGTCTGAAGGTTTCTTTTCTTCTCTCATGGTGAACTGCAGATATGTTTCAGCAGGACCCAGTCAATCTTTTCTTGAGGGATGACCCTTCATACCAGCTCAAGCACCTAATTTAAAAAAGAAAGACCAGAATATATAAATGCAGTTTAAAAGTACAGCTGGCATAAAACTATAGACAATACCCAAAAAAGATCCACTAAACTTTTTTGTCCATTTCTCTAAGAATAGCCAAAGGGTACAACAGTTAGAGGGCTGGATGTGGAGTCAGGAAGCCTTGAGTTTGGATCCTGTGGCAGACACCAAGATGCTGTGTGACCAAGGGTGAGTCACTTAATTACAGATCAATTACTGCCCCATAGGGTTGTTGTGAATATTGAATGAAATAATGAATATAAAGTGCTCTGAAAACCTTAAAATATTATATAAAATGTTCATCATCAGCTACTTTGAAAATACAAAAGATTTTGAAGGGATTTATCAGTTGTTTTTTCTTTTTAAGACAGTGTTATGTTGGAGGGGGTCTAGATTTTAAAATGATGCAAGTCATTATCAGAAACTATAAGCTCAGAAAATGATAAGATGATAAAAAATTATAAGATAAGAAAATGATAAGCTCATTTCATGATGTTCTAGAAAAACTGGTGAGTATAGACTGAATGTTTGTGAATGATAAGTCAATTTCTTTTTTTAAATGCATTCTTTCAAATTAGTTTTTTGCCATAGTTAATTAAGGAGCCCGGAAAGTAAAGTAGAACAAGTCAGTCAATAAACATTGATTAAGCACTGACTGTGTGCTGGGCACTGGGGATACAAAAAGAGGCAAAGGGCAGCCCCTGCCCTGAGAAGCTCAGAGTCTGATGGGTGAGACAACAGGTAAACAAGTGTGTGCAAATGGTGCAAGCCAGCTGATGCTCAGCAGCTGTGAGAACATTTTCATATGCTTAGCAGGAAGGATGGAGCCTATGGAAGTTTCACATACTTATATGTAAAAGAGATCTATATATTTATATAATAATAGTAAAAATTAATAACAACTAGGATGTGTATAGTATTTTAAGGGTTACAAAGCAATTCATATTGGCTTTGTTATGTGGTACAACCACACCAAAGGTGAGATCTTCATCCATCACCCAATCCTTCTGCTAGGAAATGGGCACAGATGGAGGCACTGGCCTATTAGGAAGTGGAAATCCTGGGACTCAGGTCAGTTCTGACTCCCAAGTCAGAGCTCTTTCTACCACATCATGCTGTTTCTCCTGAAATGTGTACTGTTCCCCCAGATGCACAGAATGGAGTGCACATCATAGAGATCACATACATCAGAGCATCCAAATATGTATTATTAGTATTTATTTGCTACTTGTGTTTGTTCAATAAAAATAAGGACCACAGGCACAGGTGGGATTTTGTAGATTATTTCTTTATTGTTTACTTAGTGAAATGATCAAATAACAAGATTACTTGAGTTAAATCTGCCTCATTATATTTAGCCCTCTTTTGATGCAAGATTCACTTTCTATTCAGTAACTGTTACCATAATCTTACATTAATCACTTCATTTCAACAGCAAAGATGTGACTTAGCATGAAGAAGCTGTGACACTGCCATACTGTGAAATCTATCAAGATCAATAGGCAGGTATGATAAAACAAAAGCAGTAGATTTGGTTTGGAAAGAAATACAGAGCACAAGAGACTGGCAAAATTGTGATTTTAAAAAGTTAACAGGACATTCCAATTTTAGGTGCCAAAGATTTAACTATTCAATCTTTTCCATTAGCTTTTCTAGAGTGTGATTTGCCCAAGAACCTTCATAATACTTTTTGTATTACTTTATATTTGGCTAAGCAAACTATTTAACATAAAAGGTTGATGCTGCTGAGCAGATTCTAGGTATTGTCAGTCGGACTTTGTTCACACATTATGTAGTTCTGAGAGCCGGCAGGTGTAGCAGCTTTCAAGGTCAACAATTCTAACAGCCTCAAAGACATAATTTGCAGGAGAAGAACAAGATGCAGCTTCCTCAGTAATGTGTATGGTCCTGTACTCAGAGGAAGACAAGGGAGAACTGAAATATGAGATGCAAAGAATCTCCTCTACCTGTTAAGCGTGTAATAAATGGCCATCACTTAAGAAGCCTGGCTTTTGTTTAAGCTACTCGCCATTCTCTAATTAGATTTTCAAGCCAGTGGAGTGGTAGTTAACAGAGTACAGAAGGATACCACTTAAGATAAATTAATTCAGGTAGCTAGCACTCTGACTCCCCCTGCTTCCTGAAAATTTACTCATTGGCTTCCTGTTGCATGGATGAGTTGCATTTAGAGTTGGTCTAGGGATTGCCAGGTCAATGTTCTCTTCTCATTAACAAGCAATAAATTTGTTGGTCTTTGGGAAGGACATCTATGGAAAATATGAGTGTGTAATGGCAAGTGACAGAGGGATCACTAGGCGTATTAACAAAAACAGCCATCTCTGTGTGCTTCCACATAAGAAGAGATTAAATGAAAGAGTAACTCTGATATAAGAAAAGCTAAAGTGCTAAGTATATCCATATATTATTTTTTAAAAAATAGAAATCTCATTGTTTACATCTGGATTACTAATTCCAATCAATCATGGTCAACTGCATTAGAGGAAGTGCTACAGTTAACCAAAGCCATGAATAAACGAAAGAAGATTTTCTTAGGCTCACAGTCACAAAATTAAGTGTGCAAAAAACTCTGTGTCAGAAATTAAAATAATGGTGGGGGGGAGGGTAATTAAGGGATGCTAAGGGGCATTTAAATTTTTGATTCCCAATTACAGCCACTCTTTGATGACTAAATGGCTCTTGGGGCCAGAGAGGCAAAGAGATGGGAAAAGAGGGAAAATTCACAAAGGAAAAAAAAGTAAAACAGCATAGCATGATTAGTCTCTATGACATGTCTATTTCCTAATATACTTTGGTCCCTGTCTAATACTACAAAGGTGTTCTAGAGGAATTCTGATACTGTAGTTGTTGGGCAGTGCCAGTGTCTTCTCCAAGGCTGAAAATTAATTGGTTCATGCTCCCCCATCATTACCCTCTAAGCTGGTGATAGGAGCCATAGCCATCATTTATATTACAAGCATACAAGTGTCTGGGTTGGTCTCCCCTAATGGCTTATTCAAAGTGTATAAATTTCCATGACCTTTTTAGCATTCTAAAAAGGGATCCATGTTCAAAATGGTGATACAAGGAAAAAAAACAAAACCTTACCTTAATTGTCCCCTGACTGTTAGCAGCAATCAGCACATTGGATTCCTAGAAAAGAAAAGGAACTTTTAGTGTCTAACTAGACCACTTCTTTAGAACTTTCAGGATATCTGCAATAAATTGAAGCAGAAAACGATATACCATTAACAATCTACTGTCTTTTGACAACTTTGGGACTACATTAGGTGTTACTTATTAGAAGACTGCCTAAAATTATAAATGCTTCAAAGAGAGACAGGTAAATACTTCACAAAAACAAAATAATGGATTCTTGATACCTTGGGGGTTAACATAAAGATGGCAGGATATCCTTCAACTTTGCACCTCTATTTTGCATCTGTAGCTTTGTCTGGTTTCAACTCTAAGGAATAAGATGTTCCTGACTAAACTTTCCAGTCTCCTTTTATGTGTTGTCTTCTTCCATTAGGTTGTAAGCTCCTTGAGGGCAGGGACTGCCTTTCTTTTTTGCATCCCCAGCACTTAGCATAGAGCCTAGCACATAGTAGGTACTTAATAAATGTTTACTGAATTATAGGTTGACAAAGAATGACATAGAAACAAATTTTTTTCCTAAGAGTCTTCTCTCAACCACTTAAATGAACTGGATTAAACTACTTTTCAGAAATCTATCCAACCATCCATCCATCCATCCATCCATCCATCCATCCATCCATCCATCCATCCTAGCTATAAAAAGATATGTGTCTAAATATCTCCTTACATCTAATGTAAAAATAATATTAGATTAAAAAAAAAACTTCTGTTACAGAAGGCTGGACATGATGAGTGCAAGGTTACCATCATTGGGTTTGAATGATTCTGTTTGCATATTGCATGCCTGGAAATCTTAGATGCTGGTGTAGTCTGACAAGGTACCATTTTCAATAAGCTCTCTCTCAACAGGTAACTTTAATTGCTAAATAACACAAAAATGCCAGCAGGTAATTCTTGCTTGTCACTTTCCTTTCTGGGGAACCTGTCCTTTTCTAGCAATGCTTTTAGGGGCACTAAACTAAAGGGGTTTGTTGCCTTTATCTTCACTATGAAACTTGTGTGACCCCTGGAAGAACATAAACATAAGTATATTTTGGATAATCCATTAAACAACACTTCATTCTCAGACATTAAAATTCAAAGGACACTGTGAAATAAAAACTATCCTCACTGTATGTACTATTTATTTCTAGTGAGATATATATAATTTGGAAGAAATATATAAACTACTATTCAGTGGTGTTAAAATACTGCTTCTTTACCATTCCCCCCATCCCCCAAACGTCAACCTTTCATAAGACAGTACTCATCAAAAAAGGATCCATCTTGATAATGGGATTAGAGAAAACTGCTTCCCTTTCATAAGGACAGCTAGCCTTTTGGGCTACCATCAATAATATTTAGCATATTAGAAAAAAAAAGTACTTTAATAAATAGCCTCTGTTATTAAGCAGGGAAAACACCTTCAAAAAGTGTGCTACTACCATCAGATTCACTGTTTTTTCACAATGAGTAACAATATAGATTGCTGCTATGCCATGTTGATCCTAGGGGATTCTTTCAAAACCATTTGTAATAGTATTCAAGTATGCCAGTTCGAGGGGAAACATTAATAAACTTTAGGAATATTAAGAGTGCAAAAGATGGTGGTGAAGTGCTCTTTTGCCACTATAGACAGAAAAATGAATGAATCCAAACTGTAACACACAAGAATTCTATTAGATGACTAGAAAGATTTTCTCAAAAGTGACATGTTCCACTTCAGAAGGGTGATAAACATTTCTTCTTGGGAGAATTTAACATAAGTCCCTTTAAATCAGTGAGTGTATGTTAAGTATTTATAATACTTAATGGCTGAGAGAACTCTACAGAAGTCAGCTAACAAGCCATTGATTAAGTGCTCACTATGTGCCAGGTACTGAAGAGCTCAGGATACAAAGGAAAACAAAAATGCAGCTCCTGTCCTCAGGACCTCTTTTTAAAGGGGGAGACAACTACATTGCCAAGACAGACACAATGTAAATAGGAAGTAATCTCAGAGAAAAGAAACCAGTAGTGAGGGGAGACCGGGAAAGGTGCCTGTGAGGTTTTCACTAAAGGAAGCCAGGGGGCTGGAGGTAAAGAGAGAGAACATTGGGGGAAGGGAAGAGAAGGGGGCGTCAGTGAAAAGACTCCAAGCCAGGAGATGAAGTGTCATTTGATTATAGTGCATGCGGAAGGGAGTAAAGTGTTAGGAAGACTGGGAAGGAACAATGGAAAAGGACAGGTTGTGAAGGGCTCTTCTCATTTACCTCTCCTGCGGAATGAGGTGCTGCGCTTTATTTTTCCAAATAACTGCAGTGAGCTCTTGTTTTTACACTAAGTATTTTTTATAAAATCTTGTTAAATTTAATTCATTATTTCCTTGATTTCTTTAACAGTATCCTATACCTGATTTAACCTGTTCTTGACAGCTCTGGGTCATAACTATGAAGGTCAGATATCACATTATGCTATATGTATTTTCAGCGCTCAGTGAGGATTTGCTCTCTACGATTCTACAATATTCCATACGTACACGTCAATTTACCTTCAAATATTCTAGTTTGAATTATCTCTAGTGCTTAGCACAGTTCCTGACACCCAATAAGGACTTAATAAATGCTCCTCTATTTATTATATATAATAAACTATATAATAACTAAGCATCACTATATCTACCCTGCCACCTACCTTAAGTACCTGGGTACCTGATTACTATGCTACTCAAAAATCCTCAGTAATTCCCTATTACCTCTAGAATAATACACAGAACTCTCAAGCTTGGCATTTAAAGCTCTCCATAATGTAACTCCTACCTACCCTTCCAATTGTATTTCATATTACTCCCCTTTACTACTCTCCACTCTAGTCAGGTCTGGGAGCAGCTCCCCACAGGACCATCCCTCTCCTGTGTTTGCTTCTTTGTCCAGGTTGCCCCCACCTTTTGCAATGTACTTCTGCCCCCAGAGACTCCCTTCAAAGCACAGTTCAGGGCCACCTCCTGATCAGGTCTTTCTTGATTCTCCCAGTGCTGGCATTCTCTCCCCTGGAAATTACTTTGTATTACTTTTTTTTCCCAACCCCTCTGAATTCTAATGCCTTCCCTCTCTTGTTTCCAAGTTTTCCTGTATATAGTTTGTTTGTACTCATTTGTTTGCTTGTCTCATTAGACTGTGAACTCCTTAAAGGCAGGCTCTGGGGGTTTTTTTGGTCTCTTTCTGTATCCCCAGTGCTTAGCAAGATGCCTGGTACATAGTAGGTGCTTAATTAATGTTTACTGACATAATGGAAGAGAGAGCTGGACCATCCTATTGCCCTGACTGAGTTCAGGTAAACAGACTTGGACACTGGTGAATGTGACTGCTGAGATGGTGTGAATGATCTTTGAAAGATGGATGTTGGGAGAGGTTTAACAGTATTGAAGACATACATAAATTACAATTTTAAAAAAACTGAGATAAGTTGAAATCAAAAAACAGCTGGCCAATGAGACAGACTTTGATCTCTGGAAAAACTCTAGAACATATCGTTTGAAAGATGGCATGTGAACATTCAGAAAAGGAAGTGATTACTAAGAACCAGCATGATTTCATCAAGAACAGAATATGCCAGAGTAAATGTCCTTTTTAGACATGTTTACCAACCAGCAAATTAGGGGAAAGTTGTAGATATGGCTTAACTAAGTTTTAGCAAAGTATGACACTGTCTCTCATAATATCCCAGTAGATAAAATAAGGATATTTGCATTAGGTAAGAATATAATTAGAGTGACTGAGAACCTGCTGAATGACAGAACCACAAGGATAGTCATTAAGTCAATGTCAAGCTGAAAAAAAAAGTCTCTAGTGGAGAGCTCCATGGCCTGTTCTTGGCTATGTGCTTTTTAATGTTTTTTTTTTAGTGACTTGGATGAAGGCATAGGTGGCATGCTTATCAAAATGGAGACAGCATAAAGCTTAGAGGATTAACATGATAGATGACTAAGGATTCAGAAAGACTCTGGCAGGTTGAAATGATGGGCTGGAACCAATGAAGTAAATTTGATGAGGACAAGTTTTCCTTAAAAGGATTAATAAATCAACTTCACAAGTATCAGATAGAGGAGGCATTACTAGATAGCAATTCAGAAGAAAAGGTTCCAGTAGCTTAGAAAATTGCCCTTCCAGCTCCTCCAAACTAAAGGGAGATCTCATTTTAGTGAGATTTTCTTGGAGGGTGTTTTAGACGGGAGTATTGGTCACACTTGAGTTGGGCTGCATTGATCTAGATGGCTTTTAGGGAAAGTCAACACTGTGTAATGGTAAAGGATTTGGAATCAAAGGATCTGAGTTCAAATCCTGACTGTAATTCACTATTTTTGTTACAAGTCACACTTTTTGGAGGGTCTATATTCATTTATAAAAAAGGAGGGTTGTACTATGCCACTTCCAAACTTGAAGATTCTATAACTTGCTGACTCTGTGAATAGCCAAAGGAAGAATTTTCCATGAATGTGGATCACTGTACAAAATGGACAAAGAATAAAATAAGCTCCATTTAGAGGCTCAGACTTTTCAAGTTGAATTTTATCAAAGACTCCTAGCAGATGTGGCTACACTTTCTCCTGAAACAAAACTGTCACAACATTTTCCTTTTATGGTCTCTGCTGCATAAACGATAGGAAGGAGCCTTGAAAACTTTGTTGAGAAAAGCCCTGATGTGTTTTTATGCTTGCTTTCACCTTTCAAGCTATGAAACACTATAGGTGAAATTGCAAATGCAAGATGCACTGCAGAACTGCTCACGTTTGTTCTCCAGAAGCAATAGCTGCAGCTGAGATGTCCTGTGGAAATTAATCCAAGTGTTTCTGCCTTCAACAGCTCTCTTAATGGCACTGAATTTTCTCCTGAATGTGTCCACTGAGTTTAAATTGTACATCTATTTTAGGCCTTTGAACTAGTATCTACTACAATGAAAATGGTAAACTAGTATATGTCATATAATTTCTACAAGTATTAAACCAGGTCCCTAGAGGGCACAGCTTAATCTGTGTTCACAGCTAAGGAACATACCTGATCCCACTACTCACAGATTTTCAGAACTTTAGGGGACTCTGGGGATGTCTATATTTTTTAAATAGAAGAAAATAAGGCTCAGGGTGGTAAAGTGACTCAGATTCTCTCCTAAATGGGAGAAACAAGTGAAAACTTGATATTCCTCAAATGGAACAAAACATATTCCAAGTTATTCTGCATATCTTCACTTTTTCAGACTTAGGGATTCTCATATTTATGAATTGATGTTTTCTACTCTCAGTGCCTAATGACAATTCTCTGCTTCTACAGTGTGTGTGTGTGTGTGTGTGTGTGTGTATGTGTATGTGTAAGAGAGAGAGAGAGAGAGAGATTCTTTCTCTACTATTAAGATTTGCTGTCCAAACACTTTCTAAAATTAAAGAAGTTTTATTTTTCACTAAAGAGTTCATGGATGGATTGTAGGTAGTTAAGTCAAATTTGATTTTTGCGTCTGAATCCTCCAGTGGTAGGCAGCTTTCCAACTCTTTGGCCCTTTCAGCTTCTCAGTTCCTTCCTTCAAGAGAGGCTGGGACAACAGGCAGAGCATTTCAGATGACTTTTTTAGATCATTATTAAATTAAATGATACCACTCAAAACCACTTCCAGTCTTCCTATCCCTCTCCCTTTAGAATTTTTTCAAACCAACCTACGCCATTCTATGTTTTCTCAATGGAATCTTTGGATTTAAGCAACTATTGAATTAAAACGTGCTTTCCAGCATCTTGTTGTCTCATCCTCTGAAGCCACAAGTGATTCTCTTGTCATATAGAAGCATTCTAATTATTAAATCCATTGTTTGGATGGCATCTTCTTTATCACGTTTTTGTTTTCTTGGATTTCACAATGCAACACATTTCATTTTTATTTAGATCAAATTCAGAAGATCTCTTACTGTTTAACCAGAAGTATTTTCCTCCTGATATACAGACCAATCTATATCAGCACACAGACAGTTTGTAGAGGTATACACAAATGCATCTACACAATCCAAGAGGGAATGAAAATGTACTAAGAGAAAAAGTTTCCAGTCAAATGAGTTTTTTTTCTTCAAATGTATAACTTCATTTCCACACGTGGCTTTCCAGAACCACCTCAGAAGAGCGTTTGTAAATATTTAAGAAGGATGACCAAACAGGCAAAATACAAACTCTTTTGATAACTGGCTCTGATGTTCCACTGGAGGCACTATGATTCCCTATTAGCTCTCTCTAAAAAAGTAGCAGGATACGATTGTGGTAAGATGACAGGCAGTCAGGGCAATGAGGACCCTAGGCTGCTGGGGGACACAGTGGCTATAGCACTGGGCTTAGAGTCAAGAAGACCTGAATTGAAATTTGACCTCAGATACTCAATGTGTCAACCATGGGCAAGTCACTTGACTTGCCTGCCTCAGTTTCCTCATCTGAACAATGGGGATAATAATAGCACCTACCTCTCAGTCATTATCTCTGTAGGTTACATCTAAATCCAGAGTTCCACTACCAGACTTTACTTCTGGACTTTACAAAAGTCGCTTAGAATGTGTTAGGATTCAGAGCCGTAAGGAACCTTAGAGATTATCTACTCCAACTCTTATTTGACAGATGAGACGACTGAGGCCCCTAGGAAGGAAATGAATGACTTGCCCAAGGTAATCTCTACTCCTTAATTTCACAGCTTCACTAGAATGTTCAGAAAGTTACTGTGATCCTTTTTATGAAATATTCTCTTTTGACAGGGGCCCCTGCTGTTCAAATGGAAGCATTATGATTTGCCACTAGCTCCATGTCAGATATGGCATCATACGCTCTCATCCTGACAGAGGAGATCGACACCTAGTGCAGACAGAGGTCAGGTTTTTGGAAATGGCCAATGTGGGAATTAATTTTGCTTGATGTGTGTGTGTATATATGCACATGCGCGCGCGCGCACGCGTGCGCACACACACACACACACACACACACACACACACATACTACAAGTACATCCCCCATCAAATATGGGAAAGGTAGGAAGTAGAAAATTGGTTTAGGTGAAAAAAAAATTTAAATTAAAAACAGCCTCCTATGGTAGTATAAAGTTCAGGACTCGGGCATAAAAAGTCTGTCACAACCTGAATCCATCCTACCATTACTGTCTTATTGTACATGATTCTCCCCCTCCATTAACCTTCCAGCCCAACTGGTCTTTTTGCTGTTCCTCACACAGGTCACTCCACCTCCCATCTCCTTCCAAGAATTCATTCTTCCATCTCACTGTCACCTCCTAAAATCCCAGTTAGCTTCAAAGTTCAGTTTAACCACTACTTTTCTACATGCTGTACCTGATCCCCCTGGTACTGGGGTCTCTCCTACACAAATTACCTTGTATTTATATATATATACATATATATATATATATATACAGACACACACACACACACACACACACACACACACATATTCACATATGTATGAAGTTAACTTTTGTGGTAGCCCTTCTAACTCTTCTTGGAGAAGAGATGAAGCAACAGATTAACTACCAAAATGTGTTTCAGTAAAACAGTTTATGGTCTGTGAGATAAACTCTTTTCTTTCTTAGTCTAATGACATCCCCAATTCAGATTTTTTTAACATTATTTAGTTAAGAATACATTTCAAAGAAACAATCTTGAGGCAAATACAGGCAGGAATTCTTCAGTTCCCAAGATGTATACATCAACACATAAAACCTTTTAAGAGTACTGGATCTTTAGCAGGCTTCTGCAAACATTAGCATTTTCTTTAAAATCAGGTTTAAACCTAAGACTAACACAAAATAAGACATATGAAGGCAGCAAATGTGTGAGGTTTTCTCAAACCAGATCCCAGCATGTCATAGGATTTAAATTCGGTGCTTAAAAATGTTTGATCATACAACTAGTAAGTAGCAAAGCCTATATTCAGACCAGGTCTTCTGACTAAAAAGCCCAGTGCTTTTTCATACCTAAACTATACTGCCTCTCTCAAATCAAAGAATGTTCTCCGAATGAAATAATAAGAAACTTTCTAAGTCAGTAACAATTCTAAGAACCATTCTGTCTTAGAATCAATTAATAAGCATTTGTTACACACTACGTGCCCAGAAACTGGGCTAAGTGCTGGTGAACGCTGGAAAATGGAGATTGGAAAGATTTTTTGTGGCACCATTACCACACTAGAGAGAATAGAGGGTTTCTTCATACCACAAGGCAATCTTATAAAAATGGTAATTCTTACTGGACATGAGAAATGAACTGTAGAATACATCTAAACCTTTACTAAAATTTAAAACAAGGTCTACTGCAGCCTTGCAAATATATACAAAATAAAATTTTGCATTGGACACTATCTTTGGTTAAAGAAAATAAAAACAGATGGTAAAGAATATTAAATCTATTTTATTTTCCTAAGTTAAGCTGCTTCTTCTCTTAGACAAGTGGGTTAGTTAATTCATGATTAACCTAATAAGTAAAATCTCCATGCATAGTTTATGTAAATCTTTTCAGCATTTTAAGAGAAAAATCAAGCCATCAATAATAACAATTAAGATTCACTCAAAATGGTTCGAAATCATGCACAGTGTCATTTGATAGATGTGTTATTTTTTAAATGAAACTCCCTAAAGCAGCGGTTCTCAACCTGTGGGTTATGTTCAATTTGTAACAATGAAAATACATCCTGCATATCAGATATTTGCATTATGACTCATAACAGTAGCAAAATTACAGTTATGAAGTAGCAACGAAAATAATTTTATGGTTGGGGGTCACCACAACATGAGGAACTGTATTAAAGAGTAGCAGCATTAGGAAGGTTGAGAACCACTGCCCTAAAGAGAATAATCTATCCATGGATAATTTTTAAAATTAGACTTTTTTCTCCATTTAAGATGGTTTTTCTGAATCCAAGATTGTGATGCCTCTACCTTCCACATCTAAGACAAATATATGATATGTAAGAAAGTTTTGCAGTTATAACCTACTCCTTAACTAGATCTATTCTGAAAAAGAGGGGGACGAGAATGAGGTCATTATTGCAAAGAGTACACAATGTGGTAAGAGCAGCAAGAGAATTCATAGCACAAGCTATAAATGAACCTGGCCTACTTCCTATCCACAACAATGCTCCCTGGTGCCAAGGAGGTCTCATCACAACTTTACTTCCATTCCCTAAACAATGAACAATAAGTTTTCCAATTTACCAAAAAGCAAACAAACCCTGCCCCCCCACTACCACCAAACCAAAGCAAAACAAAACCAAAAAATCCCACAATGCTCAGTATTTTAGTGGCAACTAGATAATCTTAAACTACTAGGAAAAAAAAATTCTTAACCAGGAAAATTATCAAGAATCATTTTTAAGTTAAAATATTGGTAAGCCAGAATTTACTTTTTTGTAAATAAAGGTCTACTATAGCAAGTTAAATCAATGAGTACCCAAAGGAAGAAGACTTCACAATTTCCACACACAATCCTTCTGGATATGGTTTTATTTTACTTTAAAAAAAATTTATTCATACATTTCATTTGTACAGAACAGATTCTCCACCTAACACTCAAGTAACCTTCCCCAAACAAACGTATGACCTAAAAAGTTAAGCCAAACCATATTACGGTTGTATACGTGTGTCACCTCCTACAGACGTAGTTTAGTGATTATTAGCAGAAAAGATGTCTCCTTGGTGACTCGGCACCAGCATCACTGCAGGTGCATTTTAAAACGCACAATCAGACGGCCGTCTGACTTTTTTTTAACACAGGCACAAGCACAACCTCTCCAAGCGGCTTCTTTTTTTTCTTCATAGTTTACTACATCTGCTGGATAAAGCCCAGAGTTACCCAAGAAGGAAATAAAGCTAATTCTTGAAAGATGTTGTTAAGGTTGTATGGAGGGGAACGATCGAGCTCAGACAGCTGTCCTAAACCAGACAGAGACCTCCACTTTTTTATAGGAAGGCTGCATATCGTAGACAAAAAGTACTTCATTTGTCCACAAGGATGGTCCCTGCAGCTTCCATTTCTGGTGTGCTTCATTATTAAAAAGCCTTTTGTTATACTGCCTTTCCTCTTCTAGCATTCTGAGTACATCAAATTCTCATTTAAACAGATTTTTAATGCATTCAAATAAGGTGAAGAAAAAAGGAATTCAGATAATAGAAAAAAATCATTAAAATGGCACAGAGCACACAAAAGCAAAACCATTTTTAGTGAGAGAGGAAAGGTTATAAAGAATGTGTGAGACGAAAAGTTAGACACGTACAAACATGAAACAAAAGCTTCAAAAGTTTTATTCCCATTTTGTTCAATCCAGTAGGGAAATTTTTTTTTTTAATTCAAAAAGAAAAAAAAAGCAGAAACACTTTTCTCTATGTGACGAGGGGCATTCAACACTTATTCCCTAATACATTCAACCCCAACGCTTCTGGATTTGGAATGCTCTTCCGAATAAAATCAGAAAGCAGCAATATTGCTGCAGTAGGACAGTAAGTTGAGGGCAATGATCATATACTAGTATTTTAGATCAAAGTGCTTCTGAATCTTCAGGCAATATTATCTGTTACCATACTTTTATACCATGAGAGCACCATGAATCATTGTTTTCTATTACAGGACAATAGTTGTCCTAGGGCCAGATGGGTCAGTACTGTCCTGACGAAATTACGAAGACATGAATTATTTTGAGGAAGCATTCTCAATTTAGCAAGACCTTTGGGATAACTGAAAGGCAACTGGGCAGAAATTGGGTTTATACAAAATTTTTACACCATATACCACAATATGTCAAAAATAGATTCATAGACTGAATATTAAGTCATGTTATAACATAATGAGCAAAGAATCAGACATGGTACTTTTCAGTGCTTTAGGCAGGGGAAGATTCTTAACCAAATAAAGGATAGAAAAATCACAAAAGATAAAATAAGTAATCTCAATTACACAAAAATGAAATTCTTTTGCATTAACAAAATCAACACAAAGATTTGGTAAAAGAATCTCTAAATGAAATATCTTTCATAAGGGAATTATTAAGCTCAATTATGAGTCACCCTTATTTGGTCGGGTCCACTGATCTACTCTCCTATCTTAAACTAGTACCAAAGAATTTTGATAGCTACTGTTTTAAATAATTTGAGATTTTAAGATGATATTGTTCTTTCCTATTTTTTTCATGATTTCATTTGAATTATATGTACTTTTTACATGTAGTTAACTCTCCCAATAAAAAAAATGTAAGCTTCCTCCTGTGAGTTGGTCCTAGCAGTTTAGAAAGCAATTTGGAATTATGCTAAAAAAAAAAAAAAAAAAGTAAATAAAATGTTTGTGTTCTTTGACTCAGAGAACCTGGGCATATACCCTAAAAGAATCAAAGACATAAAGTTTTCATATACAGTAGTATCTGCTATCACATGACATATGAGTGTTCCCCCAAAGCACTACACTATGCAAAATCACTCAATAAAAACCATAGAGCTTATGGGGTAAATAAGGTCAGAGGCTCAAGGCTCAAAAACTTCACCAATACAACATAAAAAATAAAGAAACCTAAATAAAAATGGCAGCAGAGTTTTTACACACTCTGTGTACATATATGTCTATACATGCTTAAGGGTTAAGAAACACATAAACACTAAAATAAACAGCAGCTGGGTCCCGAGCTTGAGGCTCTGGCTGCATGACCACAGCTCCACGGCAGAAGGAGGTGGGAGTCAAGGCAGTGTGGACTGACTCTTCTCCACTCACTGCTCCTGCTGTGCCAGAAGACTTCAGATAAGTGTGGCATCATACCTCGAAAAGGACCTAAGGTTTGCTTGTCGTAGTG
>CM053586.1:308902916-308919445 GCA_028646515.1 Pseudochirops corinnae | reverse complement strand
AGCAGCCTTTTTTTGTGGTAGCAAAGAACTGATAACAAAGAACACACATCCACCAACTGGGAAACAGCTAAAAAAACAAACCAAACTATGGTGTCTGAATGTAGAAGAATAATGCTGCGCTAAGGCACAACGACTACAAAGAATCCTGAGAAACATGGATAAAGTTCTATGAACTAATGCAAAATGAAGTGGAACCAAGAAAACGATGCAA
The DNA here is from genome assembly GCA_028646515.1 of Pseudochirops corinnae. Taxonomy (NCBI): domain Eukaryota; kingdom Metazoa; phylum Chordata; class Mammalia; order Diprotodontia; family Pseudocheiridae; genus Pseudochirops; species Pseudochirops corinnae. The sequence continues at coordinate 308,919,234 of CM053586.1, read as the reverse complement.
ACGATGAGTGTACAACAATGTAAATGGAAAGAACAAAATCGAGGATTAAATCATTTTAATGACCAAGGACCAGAGAAAAAATGAGAAAATGATTTGTCTTCTTCTTCTTTGTAAATGTGGACAATTACAGGTTTAAAACACTGCACATACTGTAAGACTCAGATGATGTGTTGGTTAGGTTTGCTAACTTGTTTCTTCTTTTTCATTTTGTTACAAGAGGTGGCTTATTGGGCAGGCATGGGGAGGGTGGCTAGGTGGCTCTGTGGACAGAATACTGGGCCTGGAATCAAGTATACCTGAACTCAAATCTGGCCTCAGACACTTACTAGCTGTATGACCCTGGGCAAGTCACTTAACCTCTGTTCACCTCAATTTCCTGGTAACAGTACCTACCTCCCAGGGGTATCACAATGATCAAATCAAATGAGATAATTTTTGTAAAACAGTTGGGCCAGTGTTTGGCACAGAGGAGGTGCTATGTAAAGTCAGCTGTAATTATTAGATATTTAGAAATGTGGGAAACAGAAAAGACATATGTGCTTACATATACATACACTTAATTTCAAGAACATAACGTTGAGGGCAGGAATTGTTTGGCTTTTGTCTTTGCATTCCCAATACTCAATGGAGTGCCTGGTAAATAGCAGAAACTTGATACATGCTTGTTTGATTAAGTGAGAAAAAAAAACAGGATGGTTAAGAAAGGTACATAAAGCACAAAGTCTATGAAAAAATAAACAAAAAACAAAAATAAACTCTATTAAATTGATTTTTGATTAATTGGGTAAATTTCCATGGGTCTTACAATCCAATTTGCTGAAATTATCTAATGAGTTGAACTTTGAAGTGGAAGATTTTCACACTTATTTAATAGTCTTTGTAGTTCCAGCTAGATGGCAAAGGCCTATTGGCATAAACAACCAAACAAACCCCAAACCTTGAAAACTGTTATTTTATTGGAATGAATAATTTCTCAATTGGATTTGATAGGAGGGCACAGATCTAAATTCAGGTGTAGGGAGAAGGGATGGAAATTTTCACAATGTTTTTAGTAACTTTTTAGAAAATCTAAAGTCACTTTATTAGTTTAAGGATGTAAATATACTATGCAAAGTTAGTTTGTTCATAAAATTACATTTAGATGGACTATATAAAACTTAAGCATAGACAGAAGATTCCTGACACTGGAATTAAACAGGCTCTGTAACTGGCATACCTAATCAAGATATCTAGGAAAGAGTTCTAGAAACCTGAGTAGAATAGGTCACGTGAAAAGAAGGCTCTAGCCTATTGGGATGCATCTCTCTTCTTTTTCATTTATCTGCCTTCTTCCCTCCTCTAGTTGCATGCCTAAATAATCAACCAGGAAATAAAATATACGGATTCAGCATCACTTAGTAATGTGCATTCACACACAAGAAAAACTCATGGGCTCCTCCATTTTTGCAAGTGATTCTATACCTTACAGGATTTAGCAAAAAACTAGGGTAGAAAAAATGTGTGAGCGGAGACAGAAAATGTTCAGAACTGAAGGAGGAGGAAAGAGAGTCTCTTGAGGTTTACTCAGGTAATAATGGAAAATTTATCAACTGAATTTACTTGTAGATTTATTTTTAATTTTGTGACTAAAATAAGTGTCTGTACTTGAACCATTTCTTAATTTTTGAGTTTGTGAGAAAGCGCAACATTTTGAGAAAGTCTTTTTAAAGAATTTTCTAAAAATGAAAGATATTAAAATTGAACAGAATGTGGTTTTCAAATATTCCAAATTCCATGAGAAGTTTCTTGTCATTGGAGGTGGTATTCAAGAAAAGGTTGTTACAAGAGACTCCTTTATCAAAGAAGAGTTTGAGTTAGATGACTTATACATATCTAACTCTTAATGTTTATATTTTTATTCTAAGTAATCTTTAAGATGTTAAACTACTTTGTAAGTAAAATGTACTTGAAATTCAATTGTATACAAGACCAAATTATCTGAACTGCCTTTAGGAAAATAAACGTATTTATTTAAACCTTTTTCCAGAGAATGTCCTTAAGTAGTGTTCCATTTTCTTTGAATTTCTGCAGGAAGAATTGTTGACTTTTGTAGTACATTGCCAAAGTGATAGAAATACGCCCTAAGATAATGCCACATCATATTTTTAGGATGAGCATAAAGTTCAAAAGTATCAAGACTATTTTAAGATTCATCTATTTGAGACAGTGACATGAGTTTTTAATGGTTCAATATGGTGCCACATGCCTCGTGGATAATACAATCCTTGTCTCTTTTTCCTAAACTCTATACAGTTCAAATACTTGCTGTTGGCTAAATTTCTTAATGAAAGCTTTATTATAAATCAAACCTCAAATAGATGGATTTATTGCTAAAACAATTCAAAGGCTAAATTACAGAGATTGTTTTTGCCACAAGATCCAATAATTACATCTACTGAATGGAAGGAGGCAAAGTACAGAGAGAGGTGTGAGAGTGGGCTAAGGCACTGAGCAGAGTGAGAAGAAGGAAAAATACCTCAAGTAGATGAAGACGCTTTTAATTATTCTATGACCTTTGAACACACTCATGACCATTCCCTAAGTGGAATAAGTTAAAAGCACGAAACAGATATTTACTGCTGAAACATTTCAGATATATGAAGCAATATAGAGACTAAGAAAAGGCAAGACTAAGATGCTGAAAATGATTACCAAGAAAATGATCTCATGTTCATGCAAGAATATTAATATAACTGCACAGAAGCATCAAAATTCATAGTCTCAGTGTCTTTATACAATTTTCCATTGTAGGTATTTGATACTATAGAAGGTGCTTGGTAGAAAACAGGTGTGGTAGCAGATAGACACAACTGAAAGAAATATTGGGAGTAAGGGAAGAAAAAATCTTGCTACATATAATATCTTCAAATTATTTCTAATTTTTTTGAAAGCACCCTTTAAAATATTTTTTTTTTTGCTGCAGTTATTGATTTACCTATGACTCTATAGAATGGTAACAAAAACTAGAGTAAATAGCATGATTTTATGTAACACTATTTTAGCCCTCATTACATCTTGCCTGGACTACTCCAATAGGCTTCTAGTAACTAGTCCCCCCTGACACAAGTCTATCTGCAATCCAAACAATTCATGTACGTAAATTACTATTACATGAATTTACAAGCGTTTAATACTTTAACAACCTTGTAGTTTTATATTTGTTCAACTTCTCCCCTGCATTACCCTATCCAAAAGACTGAAGCCAAGAAGAACACCAAATAAGAGCTACTGTTGTACATTTCGCCCCTGGTTTTGTAAGAGATAAGAAACAAACCATAAGTCACTTCAAAATGTAAGGATCTGGTTTAAGTAAGAAATTTCAAAGTGCATTGTTGTTTACATTAAATATCCTACATACTTTCATAAAATTTGGCTGTGTGCTAAACAATGCCTCTATACTAAATTTACTAAGATAGTCCCTTCTGTCAACAAGATTTCTCATCAGAATACTTATCACATGAAATACCTTTTAAAATAATTTTGCACAATAGTGAAAAATTTTCCCACAATCAAAAAACATTTATAAAAATAGAAACCATATCGTTACAAAGCTTCCACCTTCTTTATACTTAATCTGAAGATTTTATTTCCCTTTCTTCTTAGTTATTCCCTGCTTTCATTAACTTTTGTGCATATAAATCTAATAATAGATTATGCTCGAATCAAGATAGATAAAAACAGTATGTGAAAAATAAACTCACTATTACTACTTCCAATCAAAGACAGCCTTCTAAAAACAGATTTTCTCAATTCTTTGGACGCAGCTCATGGGAATTTTAGACGTATTATAAAGGAAAGGAGGAAAGGAGGAAAGGAGGCAGCATGTGCCCATCAATTTGGTCAAACCATACAGTGGGCATGACATGGATAAAAAAAACCATCAGAGTTAATTGAGAGGATGGTATGAGAACCAAGAGAAAGCAGAGTCACAAAATACTGAAGAATATCTTAGTTTTCTTTTGGTATCCCTCAGTGCTTAGCATAATGCATGGCATGTAGCAAGCATTTAAATAGTTTTTCATTTGCTTAATTTCACTCATTATCATTTGATCTGGGAATAAACTTCACAAACTTAAGGCACAGTGACATACAGCAAACCTTTGTCATGGCTAGCAGCAGGCAAACTGGCATTAGATCATTTATGTATCATGACAGGAAACCACTTAAGAGGTTAAAAAAATAAACTGAATTCAAATTTTAAAGTTTATCTAACAATGCAAAATCAGTGCTTATGAGAATAAGGAGAAGGCTCTGCCTTTCTTTGAAAGATTATCTTGTGAATATCAGTAAATGGAAGATGTTAAGAATTCTTGGGAACAGGAAACTGCTCCTCCCTCCTTTATAATGAATGCCCCAAGCTTTCCCACCTGCTTTGGCTCCCTGGATGTGTATCTCATAAATGGATAAAGCACCCTGGTCAACTCCCTAGCAGGTAGAGAACTATTATTTCTTTAACAAAAGATTTCTTGCAAAATATATCTACAGCAAGAATTCCTGATTCATTACATTATTTTAGAGGAAGAAGAATGAGCTCTGGAAGTTGAGTCAACAGACCTAGCTTTAAATCCTAGTTTCATTTATGATATATGGATCTTGGGTACATCGCAAATTCACAGGGCTTTACTTCCTGAATCATAAAATGAAGGAATTAGACCAGAGGTGGAGAACCTATGGCCTCAAGGCCACATGTGGCCCTCTAGATCCTCAAGTGCAGCCTTTGACTGAACAGAAATTTCACAGAACAAATCCCCTTCATAAAAGAATTTGTTCTGTAAAACCTGGACTCAGTTAAAGGCCACACCCACAGACCTAGAAGGCCACAGGTTTGTCACCCTTGAATTATATTAAAAGATCTCTAAGGTCCCTTTCTACTCTATAACCCCACAAAGTGTGGTGAATCAGTAATGCATCTACCACTGTTTTGCAAATACATAATAAAATATTTTTTAAAAAACCCACCAAAACCCCAAAACATTATTTTGTGTATTCTTTCATCAATAAGTATTTAAGTATTTTCCATGTGCCAGACAATCTCTCTCAACCTTAAAAAACTTTCACTTGACCCTACTATTCCCAATAGCTATAATTCTGTACCTCCATTCCCCTTCTCTGCTAAACTCCTTGGGAAAGTTGTCTATACTCACTGCTTCCAATTCTTCTCTTCTCCCTGGATTCTAAATTCTATGCAATCTGGCTGCTGATGTCATCATTCAACTGGAACTGTTTTCTCCAGTTACCAATGATCTCTTAATGGACAAATCCAACGGACTTTTCTCAATCCTCATTCTTTTTTTACCTCACTGCAGCATCTGAAACTGCCAATCAGAATCTTCTGGACAGTCTCTTCTTTCTAGGTTTGGTGACACGGCTTTCTTCGGGTTCTCATACCACCTTCTCAATTAACTGCTGGGTTTTTTTTTTTCCAATTCCACTAACTATGCATGTTGGTGTCCCTGAAAGTTCTATCCTGGCCCTCTTCTCTTTCTCTCTGTATACTATATCACTTGCTGATTTTATCATTGTCTGTGGGTTCAATTATCATCTCTGTTCCAGCCTTAACCTCCTTCCCAACTCAGTTCACCAAATCTTCAAGTGCCTTTTAGACATCTGAAACCAGATGTTTCATAGACATCTCAAGCTTAACATGCAAAAAAGAAGTCATTTCCCCAAACATTTCCTTCTTCCAAACTTCCCTTATGTTGTCCAGGGTACTACCATTCTCCTGGTCATTTCCCCAAACATTCCCTTCTTCCAAACTTCCCTTATGTTGTCCAGAGTACTACCATTCTCCTGGTCATACTATCAACCTCTTGGTCATCCATGCTTGAAACATGGAGTTCTTTCTCTCTCACATTACATATCCAATATATTGCCAAATATTGTTTCTCTCTTCAGAACATTTATTGCCTACATCTTCTTCTCTCCTCTTAGCTACCATCCTGATCACTGAACTCTTGGGACTACTGCAATAGTCTGCTGGTTGCTCTCCCTGCTTGAAGACTCTCTCCACTCAGCTGCTGAACTTATTTTCTTAAAGCTTAGGCTTGACCATGTCCACCTATCCTCACCCTGTTGCCATACACACTGGATAGCTCTAATGGCTCCCCATCACCTTAAAAATCTAAAATCCTGTGTTTGGTATTTAAGACTTTTCACAAACTGGTCCCATTCTCCTTTCTCAGTTTTCTTGCACTTTAACTCCTATCCATGTACTCCATGATCCAGTAATAGTGGCTTTCTTGTAGCTCCCTGTACATGACAATCCATGTTGTAACTATGATTTTGCAAAGGTTCTCCTCTATACCTAGAAGGCTCTATCTCTTCACTTCCACCTCTTGGTTTCTTTGAAGGCTCAGCCTAAATCCCCTCTTCTGCAAAAGAGTCTTTTCTCTGTTCTCTCTCTCTCTCTCTCTCTCTCTCTGCAGTTGCCCCACCCTAATGCTTTTATCTGAGATTCATTTGTTCTATGTGTCTATCTATATCTTGTAGATACCATAATTTGCCCTCCCCATTAGACCGAGCTCTTTGAGGGCAGGAACCATGTATTTTCCTTTCTATATATCCACAATGTTTAGCACTGTTCTTGGCCCATCTTAAATGCTTAATAAATGTTTTTTAGCTGGTTGATGGGCACTAAAGCTAACTGCTAGGGGGAAAAAAAACCACAACACTGAAAAGTACCTGTCTTTAAGGAGCTTACATCCTAAAGAGAAAACAAGCATACATATAGGTACATATAAGATATACACAGAGTAAATACAAAGTTACTTTAGAGGAGAAAGACTAGCTGGGAGTCTAGGAAAAATCTCCTGTAGAGGTCACACTTGGGTTGAATCATGAAGAAGGCCATGTATTCTAAGAAGTAGAGGTGATAAGGGTAAGCATTCAAGGCATGGGAGCAGCTAGTGCAAAGGTATGGAGAGAGAACATCACGTATGAGGAAAAGCCAGTGGGTCAGTGAAGCTGGCCCATGAGTGCCATGGAGGAGAATAAAGAATAAAGAAGACTGGAAAGTTAAAAAGAGACTAGATGGGAAAGAGCTTTAAGAGCTAAATGGAGAAATTTATATTTGATCCCAGAGGTAATATAGGGCTACTAGAGTCTATTTGGTGTATGTTTCTGGACCAGAAAGTCGGTAGGGATGGTGATATAGTCAGACCTGAGATTGAAAAAGAGCATTTTGGCAGCTGAATGGAGAGTGGAAAATCTATGCCAAAGTTTGATGATAGCCAGAAGGAAGATGGCTACTGCATGAGAAACAGAAGAAAGGGGCTGTAAGCAAGTGATGTTGTAGAGACAGGTCTGGCAAGTGACTAGATATTTGAAGGAAATGTTAAAGAAGCTGAGGATGACACTGAGGCCACAGTTAAAACAAAAAGACAGGCAAAAAGACAAACGAATCCTTATTTGCTGATGACATGATATGACTTAAGACTTAAAGCAAAAGTACTTTCTTGCTTTAAAATACATAAAGACGAAGAATATTTGGTAATCTAATTTGCCTAGGTGTATAATTTGATAAAATCATAAGAAAAATGATAAAAAACATCCAGGAAGATATATTGGTCTGAAGCTTCAGGGTTACTTTCCATTCGATTCTTTTCCTAAGATTATACTACCAGGGAGGAGGTAAATATAAAATGGAAATTCATTGGAAGACTCTAATCATGATTAAAGACTGTGTGTGGGCATATCTGCATTCATGCTTTCATTTCAGCTGAAGGTGAAATTATCTATTCAAAACTTCACGTTAGTGTTGGGAAGGGGAGAAAAAGCAATCTTTATTCCATCTAGGTTAAGCACTATAAAATGTTAAGTGATTAGAACAGAGGCACTTAATTAGAGGGACAAGACAGAAGCAGATGTTATTAATGCATAATACTGCCTCACGTGTCTACTGCTTTGTGTTATTTGTGGCAGGTAGCAACAGTCTTTCTGAACATGTGCTGATTTGGTAAAGGTACAGAAGTTAACTCTGGAAATGGTGCTGTCATTGCAAGAGCAAAAATACTGCATATGGAAGAATTCATAAAAGGTACAGAGGACTTAAAATGCCATTTTCTCATAGGGGAGAAATGTCTTTACAAAGCATTCCTATATTCCTATTCTCTATGACTGTTCTCTTTGAGTTGTTCTATGTTGGCAAGAGTTCTTATTACTGGAGACATGTCAGAGTTCTAGTAATCTACTTGGTAAAGACTTCTAGAAATAAGTGAATTAGAAACTTTTATTAAGGAAGCTTTTTAAAAAAAATTTTTTTCCAATTACATGTGAAAACAATTATCATTTGTTTTTTGAAAAATTTTGAATTTCAAATTCTCTCTCCATTCCTCTTTACCTTCCTCCCTCTCCCTGAGAAGGCAAGCAATTTGATAAACTATACATGTGCAGTCATGCAAAACATGTTTCCTTATTAACCATGTTGAGAAAAAAAAGTGACAACTCCCTGCCTCCCCCCCAAAAAAATGTTATAAAAAGTAGGCTTTGATCTGCATTCAGACTGTGTCAGTTCTTTCTCTGGAGATAGTATTTTTTTATCATGGGTCCTCTGGAACTGTCTTGGATCACTGTACTGCTGAGAAGGGCTAAGTCATTCACAATTGATCATTGTACAGTATTGCTGTTACTATATACAAAGTTCTCCTGGTTATGCTTACTTCATTTTGTATGAGTTCACAAGGCTTCCCACGTTCTTCTGAAACCATCCTAATCATCATTTCTTACAGCACAATACTATTCCATTAAAATCATACACCACAATTTGTTCAGTCATTTCCCATTTGATGGGCATCCCCTTAATTTGCTACCACAAAAAGAGCTGTTATAAATATTTTTGTACATATAGGTCTTTTCCCATTTAAAAAAAAAATCTCTTTGGGATACAGATCTAGTAGTGGTATTGCTGGATCAAAAGGTATGCACAGTTTTATAGCTTTTGGGGCTTAGTTCCATGTTGTTCTATAGAATGGCTGAATTAGTTCATAACTCCATCAACAATGCATTTGTATCTCAATTTTTCCATATCCCCTCCAACATTCGTCATTTCTCTTTTCTATTATATTAGCCAATCTGTTAAGTGTAAGGTGGTACTTCAGAGCTGTTTTAATTTGCATTTCTCTAATCGGTAGTGATTTAGAACATTTTAAAATACGATTACAGATAGCTTTGATTTCTTCTTCGGAAAACTGCTTAGTTAAATCCTTTGACCATTTGTCAATTGGGGAATGACTCATAGTCTCATATATTTAACTTAGTTCTCTATGTATTTGAGAAATGAGGGCTTTATCAGAGAAATTTGTTATGCAAATGTTCCCCCACTTTTCTGCTTCTCTTCTAATCTTGACTACAATATTTATTCATGTGAAACCTTTTTTTAATTTAATGTAATCAAAATTATCCATAATACTCTCTATCTCTTGTTCTGTCACAAATTATCCATAGTGCAGACAGGTAAGTTATTCCATGTCACCTTAATTTGTTATATCACTCATTACATCTAAATCATGTAATCATTTTGACTATATCTTGGTAAATAGTGTGAAATGTTTGTCTATACCTAGAGTTTCTGCCAAATTGCTTTCCGATTTTTCCAGCAATTTTTATCAAATAGTGAGTTCTTGTCCCAAAATCTTATATCTTAGCATTTATCAAAAACTAGATTCCTATGGCCATTTACTACTGTGTACTATATACCTAATCTATTCTACAGATCCATCATTCCATGTCTTAGCCATTATCAGACTACTTTGGTGATTACCACCTTGCAGAACAGTTTGAAATCTGGTACTGATAAGTTACTCTCTTTCCTTTTTTATTTTGCTGATTCCCTTAAATATTTTTGACCTTTTATTCTTCCAGATGAATTTTGTTATTTTCCCCCTCCCCCAACTCTAGAAAATAATTTCTGGTAGTCTGATTAGTATCACAGTGAATAAGTAAATTAATTTACATAGAATTATAATTTTTATTATATTGGCTCAGCCTAAACATAAGCAATGAACATCTGTCTAATTGTTAGATCTGACTTTTGTATGAAAAGTATTTCATAATTGCATTCAGAGTTCCTGGCTTTGTCTTGGCAAGCAGACTCCAAAATATTTTATATTGTTTGTAGTTATTTTAAATGGAATTTCTCTTTCCATTTCTTCCTAGTGACTTTGGTGGTACTATATAGAAATGATGATTTATGTGAACTTATTCTATAACTTCAACTCTGCTGAAGTTGTTAATTATTTAAACTAATTTTTACTTAATTCTCTAAGTATACAATTATATCATCCATGAAGAGATAGTTTTGTTTCCTCATTGCCTATTTATCTAGTTCCTTCAATTTATTTTTCTTTTATTGCGATTGCTAGCATCCCTAATACAATATTGAAACAGAAGTAGTGCTAAAGGGCATCCTTTCTTTACCCCTGATCTTATTTGGGAGGGCTTCCAGTTTATTACAATTACACATAATGCTTGCTGATGTTTTAGAGAGATACTACTTATCATTTTAAGGAAAGTCCCATTTATTCCTTTGCTTTTGAGTATTTTTCATAGGAATGAGTGTACTAGCATGTTTGCCCTCTAGAATCTAACTCAAAGCCTTCTAAGATCATTTAATGTAGAAGATACTAAATCTTGTGTTATCCTGACTGTGACTCTGCAATATTTGAATTGTTTCTCTTTGGCTGCTTGCAATATTTTTTCCTTGACCTGAGAGCTCTGGAATTTGGTCATAATATCCTGGGAGTATTCATTTTGGGATCTCTTTCAGGAGTTAAGAGATTCTTTCCATTTCTATTTTACCCTCTGATTCCAGAATATTAAGACAGATTTCTTTGATAATCTCTTGGGATATGATGTCTAGGTTGTTTTTTTATCATGGCTTTCAGGTAGCTCATTAATTCTTAAATTATCTCCTGGATCTATTTACCAGGTCAATTGTTTTTCCAATGAAATGTTTCATATTTTCACCTATTTTTTCACTCTTTTCATTTTGTTTTATTGCTTTTTGATATTTCATGTAATCATTAGCTTCCACTCACCCAATTCCAAATTTTAAGGAATTATTTTCTTCAGTGAGCTTTTGTACTTCCTTTTCCAATTGCCAATTCTGTTTTTTAAGGTGTTATTTTCTTCAATTTTTTTGGTGCATCTTTTACTTTATCTTCATGATTTTCTTGCATCATGCATTTCATTCCCCAATTTTCCCTCTACCTCTCTTCCTTGATTTTTAAAACCTTTTTAGAACTCTTCCAGGAATTCTTTTTAAGTCTATAAACAATTCAAGTTTTTTATTGCTTTTGTAGCTGTTTTGACTTTTTTGTCTTCTGCTGAGTTTATCTCCTGAATATCCCTCTTAACACAGTAAATTTCTATGGTCAGGTTTTTTTGTTTGTTTGTTTGTTTGTTTCCTCATTTTCCCAGATTATTTCTTGATTTATAACATTATGTTAAAGTAGAGCTCTCTTCCTGGGATGGAGGGGGCATTGTCTCAAGTTCCAAGTTTTTTGTGCTGCTGTTTTCAGAGCTGGTTCTAGTGATCTGTAGATTTTTCAGCTCTTCTAAGGTGATATGATGTAAGGAGGGACGAGAAGAGGTCACTGCTCTCCTAGACTATGCTATGGTCTCTGAGTGACAAGAAGCACTCTTCTATGTTCTGGAACTGTTATCATCAGGACCCTCACACTTCTGCTGCTGCAAGCACTGGTGTACTGGTGCTCCTCTTTTCTCTGAGGCTATGACCCAGCATATGAGGAATGTGACAAGAGCCCTGCACTCAATGTCAGCAAAGAGTTCCCTATAATCTCCTTCTGGCCAGTTGTCTGATCATCCCCTTACTGACTGTGGGTTGAGAGCTCCTGAAGCTGCTGTTGTTGCCACTGATAAACTGCTGGCATCCTAGTGCACATGGTCTATGCTGGGTTCCAAGCTGGACATCCACCCTGCTGAGATAGACCTTTCCTGTTAACCTCCTAAGTTTCCTAGGGTAGAAAACTGTTTCAGTATAATTTTTGGTTGGTTCTGCCTCTCCAGAATTCAATTTGAGGAGTTATTTTAAAGTTGTTTGGAGGGGAATTTGGAAGAGCAAAGATGAGTCCCTTCCTCTACTCAGCCATCTTGATTTTGTCTCTTCCCTCCACTATTAATTTCAAGTACTTTTGGAATCTCTGCTCAAGATAATAATAACACAAATGATAACTACTGTTATGTGTCCCTGTACTTGTGTAGCTGGGGAACACAAAGTCTGAAGGGGGTGACCCTGTATTTGCTTTTGCTATGCATTGCTAAGGGTCAAATCCTAAAAATGAAAGTCTGTTAGACTTCTCTGGCATTTCATTCCAGAAAGACAGAGTCAAATTTTGGCTTTACAAAAGATGCAGGATCTTACTGGTTATGACCCCTCCCTTTAACAGATGCATTTTACCATAAAAACCTTAATAGGCAGTTTATTTCTTTGCCATGATATACTTCCCCTAATTTATCTGTTGGTAATTAATATGCCTATGATGTCCTTCTTTGTCCTTTGCTAAGCTGGTCCTGGGATAGCAGACGTGATGATGTTAGTCATCGGGGAGATAAAGGATTTGTGGCTTGTTGGGTCCAGACACAGTTTGTGCTACTAATATTGCCTTTGAGAACTTTAACTAACTACTAAATACAGCAATAAAGTTGCAACTCAAACTCAAGTCTTTTAAATTCGAATTTAGAGCTCTTTCCAATACATCTAACCTAATTTTGAGATCGTAAATGCAGGAAGCACAACACAGAATTTCACATGCAAAAGGTACAAAATAAATTGTTTTCCTAGTAATATTATCATTGGCAATCAGTATAGTGTAGCGGAGAGAATGGAGAATGCAGAGTAAGACTTGAGTTCAAATCTTAACTTAGTCATTTACTAATAACTAAGAGACTCTGGAGAAATCATTTAATCTCTGTCTCAGTTTTTGCATCTATAAAACGGTGACAATAATAACACTTTACAAAGTTGTGAGGATCAATTGCGCTAATATTATAAATCAGCTGAAAATCTTAAAATGCTTTATAAATAATAGCTATCACTATTATTAAAAAAAGGTAAAGCTTGATGTCAATGAGACTTAATTGATTTATGATCTCCTATGAAATGTAAAAAGGCAAAGCTGACTGAGCTTTCTCTTTTCCACTCTCTATAAGTCAATTCAAATGGAATCTTAAATGACTTAGTCACTAAATACTTGAAACAAAAAAAAAAATCAACAAGAATGTCATCCTGAAGTTGGGTTTTCTTTTTACACTTTATTTTTGGTGCAACACAATCTCACTAAGGAATGAAAGAATTCCTTGAAAGCAAATATAAAAGCATGACCACTACACTTGTTCAGAGTGTTCTATCTCCTTTTCCATATTTTTTTAAAACCTTTTCCATATTTTTTAAAAGAATCCCTTTATTTACTGAGCAAATTTTTTTTTGTCCTTCTCTGCATCTCTTTATTGGTTTTATCGTTCCAGTGTTTCTCTCCAATGTGAATCTGCCTATCAACAGTAATGAAGAGAAACAAAATTAAATGTTTTCTTGACTAGGCTTATGATAAATTGAGACTTGCTTAATCTACATAATAAAATTGCTTCTGTGTTCAACAGAAATACCCAGCCATGGAACTGCTAATACCAACTGCTATTCTGACAGCTCCATTCTGAAATCTGTAGATTACAACGTGAGTTTTTTGTTTTTAAAAAAAAAAAAAAAAGATAAAAAAACAGTTACATTCAAGCTCATTGGCAAGAAAGACACTGTTTCATTCTTTGTACCTGCAGAGCCTAGTGCAGTGTCTGACACACAGCAGTTGAGGGCTTAATAAGATAAACTATACAGAGCTTTGAAAACCTTTAAGTATTCTATAAATGCTATCCATCATAATCATTATTATTAATGAATGCTTGTTAAGTTATTCAACTTAAGAGGGCCAGGATAACACAGGAAGACATCTTTTCAAAACTAAATAGTAGCATTACACCATTTTTATTTGGATCAGTTCATCAGTTATTAAATGCTTACTATGTGCAAAACACTGTTAGGTGATGGGGGTACAAAAATTCCTCAAGATGTTTACATTCTACTAGGGAGATACATATTCTCCAATAATTAAAAAGTACCTTCATACAAAGTAAGTTCAAGAGGGACTGTATTAATGCCTGGAAGAGGGTAATATGGAATGAAGGAAAGCCTTCTGAACGAAGTGGCACCTGCAACATACTCCAAAGGAAGTAAAGGTTCTATGATGTAGAAAATATGTTTCAGACAAACACTCACTTCACATATATTTCCATTAGTTCTACAAGAGTGGTAATCGCACTGGCATAAGCAATAGCCATGCCATACTCTATTGCACTCTACCCATAGGACGAGATTCTACTTGGCTCATTGTTAATTATAAAAAGACATTTAGTTCAGGAGAGAAAAATGCCACCTCAATAGCTCCTCTTCTCTCAGTTTCCTTCAAAGTACATCTCAGGGGTCACCTTGTATGTCCTACCACATGGATGACAATGAAGATCTGCTGAATTACTGTAGTATTCTTCTGGTGATACTGTATAGCTGAGAGTCATGCAATACCACTGTCTTCTTCAAATGAAACAGAGGCGCATGTGTAGACTGAAGCTAATTAACAAGGAAGATTTGCTAAGGTGAAGTAGTATGAGGAAGTCTGTCCAAGAGACTTGAGACCAGAATGAACCCCCATGGAAGATTCATGGGAGAAGATGGAAAATATTTTTTTATACAGGATGAGAAGATGTTCCTAAAGGAAACTAAAATTAACCTGCTTGGCAACTGGGGGTGGGAGGGAGAAGAGATTCGGAATCTGAAGTAGAAGAGAGGAGACTCAATCCTTTGTCAGGAGGTTTGATGCAGCTGGTGTCACTGTAGATAAGAGTGTTGAGCCAGGAGTAAGGAAGACAGTTCAAATCTGACTTCAGGAACTACTTGTGTAACTCTTGGCAAGTTACTTAACCTCAACTGTAAAATGGGGGTAACAACAGTACTTATTTCAAAGAATTGTTTAGAGGATCAAATGAGATAAAATTTGTAAAGTATCTAATACAGTGCCTGGAACATAAGAGGTCCTACATGAATGCTTATCCTCTCCCTGCCCCCTTACCCAGGCATCATTAAGAATTAGTGTGTTAAAATTTATCACTGGAATATGGTTTTCAAAGGGTCCACCAAATTTAAAAGAAAAATGGCAACGGGAAGCATATTAAGATTATATCATCTGAAGAAATCTATAAAGCAATGGAGTAAAGCATAATGAAGAACAACTGAGTAAAGATCAATGGAAGGAGAAATTAAGGTGATTTTGTGATTGAAGTAAACTCTAGACCACACTGGACCATATGAGGAAAAAATGAGGAATTTGTCAAATGGATCATAAGTGAAGCACAGGGACACAACATGGTATTGATGAAAGACTGCAATCTATTGGCTCTTTCTGTCTGTTTCTTCCAAGAACAGAAACTTCTTGATTGGCTTAATGATTTCATTTTCAAAAGGTACAGGAATCAATAAGGAGAACTTTTATTCTGGATTAGATTCTCACTTACAGGGAAAAACTGGTTGCTGGGTAGGAATAATGGCAACACTGATGGGAAATAACCTCTATATATGTAAGTTAGTTAAGTTTGGAAAAGGAGATTTTCAAAGGGTTCAACAGAATAACAGAATTCCAATGGAATAAAAATTCTATAGGGAATATCAGTCTAGGAAAGATGGGTGACACTTGAGAATAAAACTAAAGACACAAAGAAAAACAGTAACAAAGAAAAGGAAAAATGGGAGCTATATGCAAAGAAGAACATGACTTCTTAGGGTACACACCAACCAACTAGGTTTAAAAAAGATAAACAGAAGACGAGTGCAAATGATTCACTATTCCACCTTCCAAAACAGCTATTCCAAATATTCTTGTGTCAATGAAGTCTCTCTCCTCCCTATCTTGGCTAATTTCTTTGAGAAAGCCCCCTACACTAGCTGCTTCTACTTCTTCTCTTCTCATTAGATTCGAAACCCTTTGCAATCAAGTAAAACTACTCTCTGTTAAATCTCTAATGATCTCTGAATTGCCAAACATAATGGATTGTTCTCAGTCCTCATCGTTTTTGACCTCTTTGTAGTCATTAACACTACAAGTCAACCTCTTCTCCTGGATAATCTTTTCTTACTAGATTTTGTGTGTGTGTGTGTGTGTGTGTGTGTGTGTGAGAGAGAGAGAGAGAGAGAGAGAGAGAGAGAGAGAGAGAGAGAGAGAGA
>CM053586.1:308875682-308902416 GCA_028646515.1 Pseudochirops corinnae | reverse complement strand
ACACAATCAGGATAACCCAGGATCTAGCAGCTTCTACATTAAGGGACTGAAGGGCCTGGAATATGATATTCCGGAGATCAAGGGAGCTAGGATCAAAACCAAGAATCACCTACCCAGCAAAATTGAGTATAATGTTTAAGGGGAAAATATGGTCATTCAATGAGGTGGAGGACTTCCAAGCATTCTTGCTGAAAAAACCAGAACTGAACAGAAAATTTGACATTCAAATACAAGAAGCATAGGAAGGTAAACACAGAAAAGAAATCATAAGGAACTTATCAAAGTTGAACTATTTACATGACAACATGGAAAAATGAGAATTGTAACTTGTGAAACTTTTCTCAGTATAAGGATAGATGAAGGGAATATAAATGTATGTATACATATATATACATATATATAGATATACACATACATATACATACATACACATATGTCTATATAGGAGGGTATATATGCATATGAATACATATGTGAGTGCAGGTATTTATGTGTATGGAGACAGAGGGCACAGGATCAATATTTTAAAAGGTATTAATTAAGAGGTGGGAGAGGATTAGAATGAGAGGAGACAGGGAGAGATGGAATGGAGTTAATCATCACATATAGAAAAGACAAGGGATAACTGTTACAATGGAAGGGAAGAACAGGAAGGCAAAAGGGAATGGGTCACCCTTACTCTCATTGAATTTGGCTTAAAGAAGGAATGATGTACACTCTAAAGTGGGTATCTTGCCCTACGGGAGAGTAGGAGGGCTGGGGACGAGAGAGGGGAGCATGGAGGGGAGGGCAGGGTGGGGTGAGAGGGATGTTAGAAGCACACACTTCAGTAAAGGGACAGGGACAAAGTAGAGAAGAGAACAATGCGGGGGGGGGGGAGGGGAGGATAGGAAAGAGGGAAATATAGTCAGTGTTACACAATATGTTCATTGTGGAGATGTTCTGTGTAACTACACATGTACGGACTGTATTGAATTACCTGACTTTCCACTAAGGGTGGGTGACAAAAGAGGAATGGAAAGAATCTGGAATTTAAACTTTGAAAAATCAAAGGATAATATATATATATATATATATATATATATATATATATATATATAATTTACATGAAACTGGGAAATAAGATATACAGGCACTGGGATAGGGAGATCCATTTTACTCTACCAGAAAGTCACAGGGGTGATGGGGGAGGAGATAGGAGAGAACAGATTCATGGATGGGGTATACAGTGGGATTGCTATTTTGGAAGGGTGGGTAGGGGAAAGACAGGGAGAAAATTTGTAACTCAAAATCTTGTGGAAATCAATGATGTAAACCAAAAAATAAAAAAAACAAAAACAAAATTTAAAAAAAGAATCCTTGCAGTAAATAATCTTGAAAGGCATATGTGTGTACATATTTATGTATATGTGTGTACACATATGTGTATATATACACATATGTATATGTGTGTACTTTTATGTTTACATGTAGACATATACATATATGGGGAGAGTAGAGAGAATTAAGTTTTTATTACAAACCTTGGTTATCTAAATATTTTATTTTCTCTTCTGTTAATCTAGGTTAATTTATATTTTTATAAATATTAATCCATTCCATTTAGATTGTCAGTTTTATTGGCATAGAGCTCATAATAATTGTTTTTTCCTCCATCTTCAATGGTTGTGTATTGATTCTCCCTTTTCATTTTTAATACTAGTAATCTTGTCTACATTATTTAATCAAATTAGTCAATGGTTTTATTATGTTGCTTTTCCCCCCCATAAAACCAGCTCCTATTTTTACTTATTAGATCTATGTTTTGGGGTTTTTTCTACTGCTTTTAATTTTAATAATCTCTCCTTTAATTTTCAGGATGTCTATTTTAATGTTTAATGAGGAGTTTTAAATTTATTTTTTGAGGCTTGTTAGTTGTATGCACAATTTATTGATCTGCTCTTTCTCTCTTCCAGTGAAGTAAGCATTTAGAGATATAAATGCTCCACTCCCCCTTCTCCCCCAGCACTGCTTTGGTTGCATTCCATAAATTCTTGTACATTATCTCATTAGTGTCATTATCTTTAATGAAATTAATGTTTCTAAAACTTGTTCACTGACTCACTGATTTTTTTAGGATTTAGTTATTTAATTTCCAATTAATTTTTAATCTATGCTTCCAATAACCTTTACTATTTATTGCATTATGGTCAGAAAAAGATACATTTAATATTTCTGCTTTTCTTTATGAAATGTTTAACCCCTCCAAGTTCAATCTTTGTCACTGTGCCATGCACATCTGAGATACAGATATACTCTTTTCTATTCCCATTCAATATTCTCTAGTATCTACCCTTTCTTAAATTCTAAAATCCATTTCCTTAACTTTTTTCTTTATATTATGGATTAACATAAATTTGAAAGGAGTAAAATGAGGTCTCTGACTAGTATAGTTTTGCTATCTATTTTGTCCTGTAACACATTTAACTTTTCCTTCAAGAATATGAATGCTATGTCATTTGCTGCATATATGTTCATTACTGTCAATAATTCTTTGTCTATGGCACTTTTTAGCAAAATGTAATTTCCCTGCTTATATCTTTTAATTAGGCCTACTTTTGCTTTTGTTTTGTCTAAGATCATAATTGCTAACTGGTCTTTTTTACTTCAGCTGAAGCAAAATAGATTGTACCTCATTTTGACTTAAATATTGCTCCTTAAATATTTATTCTGCTCTTACTATTACTCTGTATCATTGCATATTGAGTATCTTTATTGTAAACAACATACTGTTGGATTCTAGTTTCTAATCCATTCATCAAGCCTCTTTTCCATTTTAGGAGTTCATCCCATTTATTTTTACATTTATGATTACTGCGTTTTCTCACTCCCACCCCACCCCCATCCTATTCTCTTATACTTATCTTTCTCTTTTTAACCCTGTCTCCTCCACAAGTGTCTGTGTTGTTTCTGACCACTGGCCCCCTAGCTTTACCCTCACTCTAATCACCATGACAATCCCCTTTTACATTAGACCTTCTCCTCCTTCCCAACTAAGTAAGATGGAATTTCTATACCCAACTGTGCACGTATGTAAATTCTTCTCTCCTTAAAGTATAGATGATGAGGGTAAAGTCGAAGCATTGCCCACTCCCCCTCCAATGTTCTCTCCATCATATAAATTCTTCCTTGTGTGCTTCATTTATGTGAAACAATCTCCTCTTACTTTCTCTTCCACCTTCCCTCAGGGCATTCTTCTTTCTTACCCTTCCTATTTTTTGTCTTTGGGGGGGAGGGGGGGGGGTTAAGTGACTTGCCCAAGATCACACAGCTAGTAAGTATAAAGTGTCTGAGGTCAAATTTGAACTCAGGTCCTCCTGACTCCAGAGCTGGTGCTCTATTCACTATGCCACCTGAATGTCCTTCTTCCTATTCGTTTGAGATCATTCCAACATAACAGAACTTACACCTTTACTCTTTATCTAAGTAGACTCTCTAATTGCCCTAGTGATGGTAAAATTCTTGAGGGTTATACATATCATCTTCATATATAGGAATGTAAACAGTGAAACTTTTTTAGTCCCTTACAATTTCTCACTCCTGTTTACCTTTTTATGCTTCTCTTGAGTCCAATATCTGAATGTCAAATTTCCTATTCAGTTCTACTCTTTCATCAAGAACGCTTGGAATATTCTATTTCATTAAATGTCCATTTCCTGCCTCCCCCCAGAAGATATACTCAGTTTTGTTATGAAGGTTATTCTTATTTGTAATCTTAGTTGCTTTTCCTCCCAGAATACCATATTCCAAGCCCTCTATCCCTGTAGGTGGTAACTGCTAAATTCTGTGTCCCCCTGTCTGTGGCCTCATGCTATTAAAATTCTTTCAGCTGACTGAAGTATTTCTTCCTTGACCTGGGGCCTCTGGATTTTGTCTATAATATTCCTGGGAGTTTCCATTTTGGGATCTCTTTCTAGTTTGCCCTCTAATTCTAAGATACCTGGGCAGTTTTCCTTTATAATTTCTTGAAATACGATTTCTAAACTCATTTTTTTTTTTTTTTTTTTTTTTGCTCATAGCTTTCAGGTTGTCCAGTGATTCTGAAATTATCTCTCCTTGATCTATTTTCCAGGTCAGCTGCTTTTCTTATGAGATATTTCAGACTTTCTTCCCTTTTTTTCTCCTAGTCTTTTTTTTCTTGTTTCTTGATGTATCATTTTTATGGTCAGGCTCTTTTTTTGTTGGTTCATTTTTCCAGCCTCTTTCTTAACTTTAGACTTAATTGTGCACTGATTTCTACTCCTTATACAGACAGGGCCCCTGCTGCCTTGTGGCCACAATCACTGCTCTTTGCCCTGGAACTGTGACTGAAAAGTGTTTTAACAGGTAATAGCTGCTAGATGGCACCCATTCTTGTTGTCAATGATAATACACAGCTCCCATGGGATCTCTTTCTGCCTATATGTTCATTCCCCTTACCATATCCACTATGGGCTGCTCTATGCTGCTGCTACTGCTACCACCAAAACCAGGTGCTGATTCCACTACTATGCTGTGACCCTAGCCAACCCCAATCACAGTGCCCATATCCACCCTCTTAAACAGCCCTGAGCTGGAAAAAAGACTTACCATGCCCTCTTTTTGGCTTTCCCCCTCAGAACTGAGTTTGGTATGAGTTCTGGGTTATTGTACAAGAGGTTTTGGGGTTGCTGAGGCAAAGCTGATAACTCACTCTACCATCATGATTCTGCCTCCTGCCTTACCATGTTCTTTTAAATAAGGAAGGAAAAACTTATTTGTTGGGCACATTCTATTCCTTATTCCTTGTCATTAGTCTCTGGATGCTGTTTTTCCAATTTAGCTTTTTATCCAGCTTGTAAATCCCAGTAGTTATTGTCTTTTCAAAGATAAAACAACATAATACAGTGGGAAAATCCCTTCTCTAGAAGTTAGAACATTTAGTCTAGGATCTAGACATAACTTCACTATTTACTCCTGTGGTGATCCTAGAAAATCATTTTACTTCTGTAGGCTTCAATTTCCTTATTCAAAGGAGACAGAAAGGAAACTAGAAAATCTCCTATTTTTAGGCAAGAACAAGTCTAAGGCTAGTCTATAGCTATATTTTAAGATAGTATATTGAGTACAGAGAAGCACTATGGTATAATGAGAGAGACTGAGCTTAGGAGTAGAATGACTTGAGTTTAAGTCCTAACTCTTAACATAAACTAGCTTTGAGACCACAAGAAAGCCAGTTAAGTTCTCAACATATCTGCAAACTATTGAAGACTGCAAGTTACAAGAGAGCTGACAGAAATGGAAGACACATCATAAAATTTCACATATGAATTAAAGCATAGATCTGTCTCCTCTCCCTGCCTCCTACCCCTCCTGAAGTAAATATAAAATGCCAGTAAATGTATAGGACACATTATATAATTATAAGTTTAATACAGAGTGGCTAGAGTGCTGGGACCTAGAATCAGGAAGACCAGAGTTCAAATCTGACCTCAAATATTCACTACTCTGGACAAGTCACTTAAATTCTGTTATCCTCAGTTTCCTGACTAATAAAACTGGGAATAACAGTAGCATCTTCTTCCCAGGGTTGTTCTGAGGATCAAAAGAAATAATAATTGTAAAGCACTTACCACAGTGTGTAGCTTATAGTAGGCCTTATATAAATGCATATTTCCCCCCTTTGTCTTATCTTCCTAATCCCCTCTTGAAAAATGTAATATATGGCAATATGATGAGTCTCTTCCTATAATGGTTCCATTTCATATGGTCAAATGAGAGACAAAAGCCAGCAGAAACTCTCATGGTGTTAAAGAAAAGAATCCTATTGGGATAAAGACTACACACACATATTTGTGTGTGTGTGTGTGTGTGTGTGTGTGTGTGTGTGTGTGTGTGTAAGAGAGAGAGAGCACGCATGCATGCACATATACATATATATTTGTATGCGTATGTGTATATATTTTTCCCCCTTTTTTCCTCTGGATATTTTACAGGATGAAGCAAATATAAAATGCCAGGTAAAAAATAATGTCCAAGTCTAGGACTATGAGAATCTCAAATAATGAGAGAATAGAAATAAGACTTAGGAGGAAAAAAGACAATATGAAATATGGAGGAAAAAAAAGAAAAGGAAAGGTCATTAACCTGTTAGAGAGGGTAGAAAAAGGTAAAGACAACATTCTTTGTCTTTTAGGAGGGTGAATTCCATGTAAAATCTCAGAGAAACTTGGAACAATGTCCAGGACTGAGAAATTTCAACACAAATCAAGTAGACTGAATCCCATATCAGTTAAGATTTAGTGATTTTGAACTCCTACAAGAACATAATTACCAAATTAATTCCCCCATAATGGTAGCACGATAACAAAAAACTGCAATACTGTGAATGCCAAAAGTACTCATTTCTATCCTTGCTAAAACTAACAACAGAATTTGCCAATTTCTTGAACTGGAACTCAGTAATCCTAAAATCTTGTTATAATGTCTAAGGATAAGTCTGCATCCCTGCAAGGCGTAAGAGAGGGAAGATAAGAAGAGTACCTTTTGCATCATCAGAACCTGAAGCCAAAAGTTTTGGGTCCATCAAATTAAAGTCAACACTCCAGCATCTTTTCTCATGTTCCTAGTTCCAAAAAGAGAAGAAGGCAATCTCAGACAAAACAAATCACTTCAAATGTAAAAAATAAGAAAATTAAAGTCAGTGTGTTTTGGTACCAATGTGTTGTCATACTGAAGAGGGAAACGTTAAACCAAGGAGAGATGAAAGGCAAGAATTTTTTTTTGTAAATATAATGCTGCTCTGAAACCTTTTATAAAAATTCCACTTAAGTTTCTTTTCAGGGACATTCATCTAATATACGCCATGGTAATACAGTTCTGAAGAGATACTTTTCAGCACTGTTCCTATTTGAAAGAACTTAAGTTCAAATGCCATTACTATACTAAATAACAGAAAAAGCTACAAACAAATGGCAAAATAAAAATAAAAATGTGATTCTTTAATCATCTTTTATTTATTTGTACACATATAACAGAAAACTAGAACCCTCCTTTACCTGGTAGACCTTTGACCTCTGTCCTGTGAATCCATCCCATAGGATGACTGTGCCTTCATAATCACTGCTGGCCAACAGATTCTTATGGTAACTACTCCAGCTGATACAGCTAAAAGAGAATCAAAACATTAAGTGACAATTCGTAAAAACCAGGAATATCCATTATATAAATCTTTGTGTCATCAAAAATATCTAGGCAGGCCAGGAAATCATCACCAGGGTGTCTTATAACTATGAAGATAAAAGAAATCAATTAGTATCAAGACACAAAGATACTAATGTGCAGCTGGGTGCTACAGTGGATAAAGTGCTGTCTCTGGAATCAGGAAGATTTTCTCTTCCAAAGTTCAAATCTGGCCTCAAATACTAATTGTGTGACTCTAGGCAAGTCACTTGTTTGCTTTAGTTTCCTCATCTGTAAAATGAGCGAAAGAAAGAAATGGCAAACCATTCCAATATCATTGCCAAGAAAGCCCCAAATGGGGACACAGAGTCAGACACAGCTGAAAACAACTGAACAGAAAGATACTAATACTATGAGTTACACTATTCACTTTTATTACAGTTATTACCACCAGTCAAAATCCTTTAAAGCAATATGACCCAGGATTTATTTTGTATACCAGCCATATTCTATGCACTGTAACAAATGGTTACATGAAAAATTTTCAGTGCTAACAAGCTATCTAGAAAGCTTCCCAACACAGTATAAGGTCCCTCTGATCTGAAGAGACTACTAGACAAAGGCTTCTTAAACTTTTTCCATTCATGACCCCTTCAGCACTTCTTAAAGTATGAGTTGTGACTCCATATGGGCACCTATAATTTAAGAAGCTCTGTGTAACTAGACCAAAATTCTCTCTCTTCTCCCCAGTCTTGCTACACTTGCTCATTCCTGCTGACCATACCCACTGGGTACTACCCTCAAAAAATTCATGTTCACACAGCCTCCAATTTCCTTACCTTTAAAGTCACACTCTGTCCCAAATTTCTGCACCTTAACCTCATTTCTATCAATAAATGCTGCAAATGATGGTTGGCAGGTGAGCAAAAGTAGCTTAAAACATATACTTGCCTGCATAAGCCTAAATTTTTGGGAGATTCAGTCACTACCAGGTGTGGGGGAAGAGGGAGAAATTCTCATCACCAAAACTAGAGGTTTTCTAGAAGATTCACAAAGAGTCTACCTAAAAGATGGAGGTCCTATAACTCAAAATCCTTTGTTAAGGCAACTGTGTGTGGTTCCTGTGAGAGAAAGAAAAGGAGCAGAACCATTCTACAGTTTTTATTACAAACAAATAAATCCAAAATCTGTGGCCAGTCACCTTTGATGTAGTCTTAATCATAAAGACTAAGAGATTTCTGGGTCACAAATATGTGTCAAGAGCACACATTCACACAGAAAATGATCAGATTCTATGATCAAACTCAAGGGGGACAGCTTTAATCTGATGCTATTACAGAGATTATGGCTTTCTTGTTTACTAACTTTGCTTGGCTCTTCATTTGCCCTTTAACATGAGTCCTATCAATTACAGTCTTGCCAATTTTACAACATAATTTGCACCCAATTTTTGTCTCTTTAGTCATACAAACACCCCATTATCTGAAGTTCCCATCAGCTCTCATGTGGTTTAATGAAAAAGTGCCCTAACTGGACTGCTTTCCTTAAGTCTTTCTCTTCAATAGAGATGTCAAAGAGCATGTACATAAAAGCCTAGGTTTAAAATGGGAAGAGGCCTTAAAAGCTCTCTAGTTCAACCCCCTTCATTTTTGATATGAACAATTTGATTTTCCACATTTAAGAAGTTAGGATCAGTTATTTGTCTATTTTAGGGTATTTTTATTATTTTATTCTCCTTTTAGTGATTCAATAGTCTCTTTGCTGGCAATTTGGCAATCTGAAGATTAAGTATCTTCAGAATTTCTAATTAGTTAGCGATGTAATTTGCTGTTGCTGAACAATTTTGAGTTTTTCTATGTTCAATTCCTAGATTTATTTTTTCTCTTTTTTATTAACAAAAACACCTAAAGCAATAAAATTTCGCTCTCAGAACTGCTGTAGCAGCTTTGCAAAGATTTAGGTATGTTCTCTCATTATTGTCATTTTCTCTGATGAAATTTTCTATTTCTTCTACAACTCTTCTGCTCACTTTGCTGCATCAGTTCACAGAAGTCTTCCCAAATTTTCTCTAAAACTGTCCCCTTCATGTTTTTTCTCAATATAATATTATTCCATACATTCATATACTATACTTTGTTTAGTCACTCCCTAATTAATGGGGAGCCCCAAGTTCTTGTCACATCAAAAAAGAGTTACTATATTTGTAAACACAGGTCTTTTTCCTCTGAAACACTTTATGGTATAAGGCTATAAATGGCAACACTAGGTCAAAGAAGTACATTTTAATAACTTTGGGGAATTATTTTTCAGAATGTTTATACTAATTCACCACTCCACCAATAAAACATTAATGTGCCTGTTTTCCTGTAGCCTCTCCAACATGTCATTTTCCTTTAAAACAGTTTTTTGTACAAGTAAAAATCATGCAACCAAAATTAAAAGGCAGTTGGTTAACTGGGAAAAAAAATCTTAGTAGAGAAGTTTGTCTGATAAAGGTCATATTTTCAAGATATATAAGAAACTGATTCAAATTTATAAGATGGTCATTCCCCAATTAATAGATGGTCAAAGGATCTGAAGAGGCAATTTTTAAGGGAAGAAATCCAAGCTATAAATCAATTGCCATGTAGAAAAAAAAAAGGTTCCAAATCAATGACAGAGAAATAAAAATTATAGCTACTCTGAAGTTCAAATGAGGTTCAATCCATGTGATGGGTGAAGTTTATCATTTACTCTTCATGCAGGTGCCCAAGGACCAGTCGTGGCTATTTCACTCTTTCAGGGGCTCCTTCTTGGCAGAAAAATAAAATACAAATTTCTCTAATCCCTATTTTGACTCCAATATATATGGTCAAGAATTTGTTTGGGAGTTTGGGGTTTGGGAGTCAGAGAATCTGAATTCAAATATTCCCACTATCAGTAGCTGTTCAGACCTTAGGGAAGTCATTTTACTCTCAAGGCTTCACTCTTCATCTATAAACAAAGAAGTTTGGACTCAGCCACTAAGGTCCCTTCTCATTCTAAATCTTATGATTCTATGATCATATGGTAGAGAAATGATACTTTTTCTGTCTAGTTACACAAGGGGTAGATTTAGGATCAATGTATATAAGGGGAAATGTTTCTATTGATTAGAATTATTGAAGAAAAAAATCAGATTCTTCATATAACTTTTAATTTCCTAACATTAGATATATTTAAGGACAGCCTCTTGTTGGGCGGATTGAAAGAATAACTTTATATACCAGACATTTGAAGAGTGGAGGTAAAGCATGTGACAAACAGAAGAATACTTACATGTATTTCATTTTTGTATGCTCCTTTCCAATTTTGAGGGTCTATGATTATAAATTATTTCCTTAAAGAGTTTCAGCTAACAATCTAAGACCCGAATGTTAAAAAATTTATTTAAAACTGGTGCTGTCATTACTTGGAATAAAATACATCTCTCAATATTCCCAAGACATTAAGGACTTTACACACACTAGTTAACTGCAGGCTAGGGAAAAAGATTATTATTCTATCAGATACTGTTCATAAGTTGCCTCCTGCTGTCTGAAATTAATTCCATTTTGTATATATCAAGATACTACTTACATCTTTCAAAACCCACCTCCAAAAAGAATCTTCCATTAAAAAAAAAAAGGGAAGCAAGGCAATATTTCTTATTTGGTCTGTGCATTTACATTTTGACTAAAGAAAAATAGTCATATGTAAAGGACACATGTATTTGTCACTCTTGTTTGACATATAAGTTGATAGGGAATATTCTCCATATACTCTATTAAAAAATTAAAGCACAAAAGCAGGTAGGTGGTGCAGTGAATAAAGCATCAGCCCTGGAGTTAGGAGAACCCGAGTTCAAATCCAGCCTCAGACATTTAACAGTTACTAGCTGTGTGACCTTGGGCAAGTCACTTGACCCCAATTGCCTTGCCTTCCCTCTTCTAAAAAAAAAAAAAATTAAAGCACAGGATTTGCCACATGATGACTCTTAAACAACTTAAGAAAGAACTGACGATCAAAAAACTGAAAACAATAAAATTATTTATATATACCACATTAATCAAAGCAACATGCATACCTGATTTTGGAATTGCAGGTCATTTCATTTTCAGGGTAATGAATATCTACTGCATCCTGTATGACTGTTCCATATTCATATACTTTGATCTTCTTTGTTACCCCAGCAATGGCAAAATAGTCACAATCTCGGTCAAATTCAATACTAAAAAGAAAAAGTACATGAGTTAGTAACTAAGTATACACAAAACCCTATGACATTAACTAAGACAATACCTTCAGGATCTGCTTACTATTTTCTAGTCCTAAAGTGCTTTTGTCTGCCAGTATAAGATGGCTTCTTAAAACAGTTTCAAACTGTGCTAGATTCCTATATCTATGTTAAATCATTATGAAGCCACAACAAATTACAGGGAGAAAAAAAATATTTATAACTGCACATTATCCCTCTAGCAGGTGGCATTTTTGCTTATAAGCCATCTAAAATGTTTTTTACTTCAGTTTTACTGACTATATGACAACATAATCAAATAACAAGGCTAATATCTCACACTGAGAATAGTGAAAAAAGATTTGATACTGCAATATGAATAAAGAAGTCACAAGTTGATTATCAATTGATTTCTTAAAATGTTTCAGGTTCTTCTAAACCTTAATTTTTTTTTTTTTAGGGTGGGAGATGGGGTTTCCTAGATAATAATATTAAATGTTTAACAAATTAGTCCCAGTGACAAGTTCTGAAAGCATGTAAGCAGATGAGGGTTGGGAGGGGAGGTGGAACAGGACATATCATCATACAAAAATTTGAAGGGCCTAATAAAAATCTAACATTAGGTTGAGATATGTTATATAATATCTGGGACTGAAAGACCTGCTATGAAACTTTGATGACACTAAAATACAAGGCTACTGATTTTTTTCAATCTCTAAGATAAAGCAGTAATTGTCAATCTTTGTTAAGCAATTCATTTTTGCTTTAAAAAATTTAATATACACTTTTTATTAAATAATCTATGATGCTAGTGATTTTCTAGGCTTGTATTTTGTTTCAAAAATTTTAAATTTAGTTGTCTTCTATGACATAAACAAAAATTAAACATATAATAAAAGTACCATATTAAATAACAATTGCTCCATTGTATTCACTGTGTTAGGTTTCTACTTTTAGAGATGACAACGACATTCAAGGTTATCTTCCCTTATTTTACAACAGAGTAAACTGTGGTCCAGAGAGGTTAAGTGACTTGAGAAAGGTCATAAAGACAACTGGCCCAGAGAGGATTTGAATGCAGGTCCTTTGACTCTCAACTCAGTCCACTTTCCGCCATTTCCATAAGACCTCTGTAAATGGAAAGGGAAGGCAGGGATGTGGGCTCTCCCCATCCTACACCCATACCTACCCCCCTGGTTTAAGGAGCAGAAATGGACACCTTGGAAATAGACGACAGCATTTTATCTGGCATCTTTCCCAGCTTGAGGGAACCTCTGTATTGTCCCACAGAAGGATGGGAGGCCAGCATCATGAAACAGTTTGCCAGCCTCCAGAGGAGTTGAATGGTGTTTTACAGGAGGATGTATGGCTGCAGGAGGGGACTGGTGACAGGCATTCATACCGCCGCATGGTATGCTGTGGTAAGTGCCCACTCTTTTCCTCTAATGGAGGGTCCTGGCACTTTCCCCCTTGAAGCACTGTCTTTCGCTGAGAGAAGTTGGAGCCAGTGTAAGAAGGGAGAAGCAGAGCATCAGAAACTGTGTTCTGCATCCCATAAAGTCAAGTGAGGACATATTCTCCTCTTCTGCTACCCCATTCTCACAAGGGTATGATAGGAATAACAGACTAAAAGCTGGAAAAAGACCCTCAAAGGCCACCTAAGTACATTTTACAGAAGAGGTTAAGTGATTTGTTCTAGATCACTAGGTAATAAGTATGAGAACTGGGATTGCACCTTGGGTCTTACTCTAAATCTACTGTATTTTTCATTGTCTCACTTGCTGATTTTGATTTGATCTTTATTTTTATTCTCAAAAAGCAGATGTATTTATGTAGGATTTGTACTCAAAATACCAATAATTTTAGCCAATGTTTTGCTCTTTCCCCTACTCTTAGAGAGAATTAGGGGAAACACACTCCAAGTTTTGAAAACAATTATAAGTCAACTGATTAATAATCAATCAAAGCTCTTTTCTAGGAAGACAACTACCAAAGATTCCAAGTTTTGAATCAATTTTTCCATATACTGGACAGTAAATTTCTTCAATTTAGAAGGTTCAGCACTATAATTTGTGTTAATATGTACACAACGTAATGGGTTAAACTTCCCATTTTTTCAGTTTGTAGAAATTATATTTACGAACACAAATCCACTCTAAAACCTGGCAAAACAATCTTCACACTGAAGATTTTTGTAAAATATTTGATAACTGATATATCCATTCAATCACAGATTCATAACAAAAAGCATTCTTTTCAGAATTACTTTCAAAAAGGAGTAAAATAGTTAACACTAAGTCCTGATTTGACTGGAAGTATCTGCAATGGTGATGAAGGTAAGGAAAATAAGTTAAAATGAAGTGAGATTATTCTGTATAAGAGGACTTAGATACCAGGTACCTCCTTGGTGACTGAGACTTGCCTGTATAAAAAACTGAGCCATTTTCTTTTCACAATAACTTTATCAGGTGCTATCTTGTTGGCTCAATCTGCCCTCCCACAAATAAAGCTATATAATAGTACAACAGATTTATTTAAACTGACTTCTTAATTGAATTGATTCTCATCTAACATTTGCTGCTCTATGGATTTATATAAAAGGAACAGTAAACTTAAATTTTCGTTATCCCTCTAAATAAAAAGTTCCAAGAAAACATTTTTATGCCAAGTACTGAAGCAGGTAGATGGTAAGAGAAAAAAACGGTTTCTATAATTGGTATTAATTTGGACAGCTAAAAATGAGTAACAAATTCATGAATAATAAAATCCATCTTAAAAATCTATCATCTATAACAAAACGCTTGTTAGGCTTCTGTCACTGTTATTATCATATAAAAATCAACAAATGAGCAATGGAATGCAGTGCTCCATATGTTAAGCATGTAGCCTAAAATCTAAAAGTATAAACATATCACCCCTTGCAGGAAAATATTAACATAACAAGTGATTCCATTTAAATCTTAAATGACAATCACTCATTCCAGTAAGTTCAAACTAGTAAATTAAATCTCAAAACTGTCACAAACTATATAATAAATTGCTCTGCTGCACTGAAACATTCAACTTTACTATCCTTTGTAATCTAGAAGTTCCTAAGCTGTTGTTGCTCTTTTTTTTTTTTTTTCCATTTTTTGAGGTCTACTTCATATACTAGTTAAGGTAGAGTATTGCTAAAACCAAATATTCTTCATTTCATGACATATAAAATCCAGAAATTCTCTTAGCCTAGTTGTCAGGGGTTAGAAGCTTAAAACAGTTAAGACTTTTCATGCCAAAGACAAGCACCAAAAATGTTTTCTTAAGGTTAAAGACAGGAAACTAAAGCATAAAATAATCATTGACAAAGTCTACATTGGGGATCAAAGCATAAAATAAAATCTAAGAGTTCGAAGGGATGTCAAAAACTAACATGCTTGGCCTAAATCCTTTCTATAATATCCTCAATGAACATTTATTAAGAACTTACTATGTGCCAATCATTCGACAAGTAGTCATTAAGCCTTTAGTGAAAGACTTCCACTGAGAAGGTATCTCAACATCGCTTCCATCTTAAACCACACTCATCAAGTCCCAACTATTTTCCTTAAAGGAAGTTTACTTAATCTCTCTTCCACCCAACAGCCCTTCAATTGCCTAGAAAAAGCAATAATGTTCTAAGTCCAAAAAAAAAAATTCAATAACTGGAACTTTACTCTTTCTAGACAATGTTTTTCCAAATCTTTTCAAAAGATCTGTTTTCTAGTCATGCCTACTCCAAATTTTATTTGTGGTACTGGTTTTTGAAACCCCAGTGTAGAACTTTACATTTATCCTTATTAAATTTAATTCTATTTATTTTAGATCACAGTCCTAGTCTGAGATGGTCTACCTTTCAGTGAAAAAAGAATCACTTTTCCAAGACTCATAAAAAATCCCCTTACTGTGTTCTACAATTTTGCCGAGAATAGAAGTCAAGTTAATTTGATCTACAACTACAAACAAGATTCCTTTTCGAAAATCTGAAAAACATTTATCCTTCTACAGTACAACTATACCTCGTCTGTTCCTGAAAATCTTTCAGAGCCTACCAAGGGTGTTTTAGCAATTATATCTGCCTGTTCTTGCCACATTCCAGGATAAAGTTGGCTTGGATCTATAGATCCAAACTCATTAAAGACCACCATATGGGGGCTGTTTTCCCATTAATCTTTTCCTTATATTACTTGCTACTATTATACTACTGTTCCTTATTGAAAAGTCTTTTTCTTTGGGGGGAAAAAAAAAACCAAAACCAAATAAGTATAAATTGAGGCTGTTGCTTTCTTTTTAACCACCCTACTATTAACATCCCATCTACTTTAAATAGTGGTCCTTGAGCAGAACTAAAAATAAAAGAAAAGAAAAGATAAAAACAAACAACTACCTCCTCTTTTTATTGCCCTTTATAATCCCTGTTAGGCCTTAACTCATTCGGGATTTTAGCATCTCTCAGAATTTTTATAGAACAGTGCTCCTGTTTTCTATTCTTTCTGAGATACTAATTCTTGTTTCTTTCTATATATACCTTTCTAAATTCTGACTATGCCAGTGAGCTCCCTGGTTCTTTCAGCAGAATTCCTTCTTTCTCACTAGAATTATCTCTGTTTTTATCCTCAATTTTTCATTCTTGAGATTTTCCTATTTCTTTTGGGGTAACTTCCTACCTGTCCTTTTTACGACCTCTTTGAAATTTATTCTCCCAAACACTAGAGTACAATTTTCAAATATCCTCACACTATATAGAAATTTATGCTACAGTAATCATTTCCCTAAGGTTCTTGTTTCCCATTCAGCAACCAGTTCCTCACTGCTGCATAAAAAAATCAGGTCCAACTAAAAGCCATTATGCAATATATAGTGCTAAAAGGATATGAACAAAAGCTTTTTGAGGGAAGAATTATAAACTATTAAGAAGCATATGAAAGAATGCTACAGGGGCGGCTAGGTGGTGCAGTGAATAGAGCATCAGCGCTGGAGTCAGGAGGCCTTGAGTTCAAATCTGACCTCAGACACTTAACACTTACCAGCCATGTGACCTTGGGCAAGTCACTTAACCCCAAATGCCCTACCCTCTCCCTTCCAAAAAGCAAAAAAACCCAAACAAAAAACAAACAAACAACTATCCTCAAGGAACTTATAATCTTTCTTTAAAAAAAAGAAAGAAAGAATGTTACAAATTGCCATAATAAAAAGAGTGAAAACTACCTGGTAGTTTCACCACACACCCTGCAAACGGGCAAAAATGACAAAAGATGAGAATAGACCATGGTGGAGTAATTGTCAGAAGATAGGCACACTAGTGCACTATTGGTGGAGCTGTGAATCAGTATAATTATCTTGAAAAACAATCTGGAATTACATGAATAAAGTGACTAAAATGTACATAAGCTTTGACCCAGAGATTCCACTGCCAGGTTTATACTCCAAGGATGCCATTTGTAAGAAGAAACTGTGCATATACACCAATATACCAAAAGAAGCATTTTTTCCAACAGCAAAGAATTGGAAACAAAGTAGGTGCCCATCACTGGTGAATTACTTAGCAAATCATGGTAGACTAAGGTAATAGAATATTATTAAGCTGTAAGAAATGAATATGGTAAATACAGAAATACATGGAAAGAGCAACATGAAATGATACAGAGTAAATATGCAAAGCCAAGAAAATATCATACACAATGACTACAACAATGTAAATAGAGACATCACAAAAAAAATTCAAAGTGAATGTTGCAAAATTACAAAGAGCAAGTATGGCTCCAAAGAAGAGAAAGAAGAAGAAACCTCCTCATCCCACTCCACACTTCAGTGGTCAAAGGTCCGCACCCAAGTATGGCACACTATACATATTTTTAGATTCTTTCTATGTATTGATCATTTATGTTGATTTTTTTTCCTCTTCTTTATTCTTTTCTATTTTCTTCTTTAAAAAGTTATTTGCTATATATAAAGGCTCTTTCAAAGAGACTCACTCTCAACCAATCTATTACTATCCATCCCGACTCTTCCCATGTCCACCCACAAATTTGCAACAGAGGTCCACCAAACATCCGAAGAGCACAAGTGTTGGCTATTCACTTGTGCTCCCTTGCTCTCACCACATGACCACATCTTTACTACCATATAAATCCCTTAGAGCAATTTTTACTTCTTCAATGATTCTCAATACTAATATAGTACAGTATGCTCACACCAAGTGCCTCTCCATTGTCCTCTGTATGACATTCACCTTTAATTCTTCAGAAACTGTAATACTCCATGTCTAGGGGTGAAGGCATAGTAGATAGAGCACTGGGTCTGGAGTCAGGAAGACCCTAGTTCAAATTTGGCCTCAAAACACTTACTATATGAATGATCCTGGGCAAGTCACTTCATCTCTGCTTGCCTCAGTCTCCTCATCTACAAAATAGGAATAATAATAGTACCTACCTCTCCTTTCATCCTTGCAAGGATTAAATGAGTTAATAGTGTAAATCATTTAGTATGGTGTTTGGTGCTTAGCAAGTGCTATATAAATGTTATTAATATTATTATCTTGCTGCCATAAAGCAACTTCAATAGAATATTAACTACTTCCAAACTACCTACTCTGTCACCTATAATAAAAATTTTATGAGTCATCTATACATGAATCTAGGGAACCATCAAACATGGCATTAACAGGAAATCAGGCTTTATTCAAACAAACAACATTCAACAGTGAATCACATCATTATAATTTTGCAATTGAATGAAAGATATAGCAAACATAAGATCCCACTGTGCTTGTTTTTGTTGATTATGAAAAAGCATTTGGTTGAGTAGAGCAAAACACTGTCTGAGGATTCATGTCCAATTAGGTATTTCTCAGCTATACATTAAAACCCTTCAAGATTCCATGAAAGATCTAACATCAGAAATAACTGTTCCCCTGTAAAAACTTTTATGCACCTCAGAAAGATGATATAAAGAGACAATGACTTGGGCCCAGAGCTGAACAAGACAAAAAGAAGCTAGATTTGAAATACCTAGGGGAAACTGTACAACTCTTAAGGACCATAAGCTTCCTATGGAAAAAAGAAATCTTTTTAAAATGCCAATAAATTTTACCTATGTTGCTGTATAGCAAAGAGATCAGGAATATGACAATTTCTGAAGAACTGAAGGAATGTACAGGGCATCCCCAAATCTTAGCACACATTCAGCCCTAGTTTAAAGCTTTAGCTTAAATCTGGGCTAAAACTTTTGGGGATTCCATTATACAATCCAATCACTGCTATACATTTAATGTTTTTCTGAAGCCTTGAAAAAAAAAACTTTCTCAAATCTACCATAAAAAGAATCAAATATACTTGAAGATAAAGTGAGAAAAGGCTAGAATATTTATTTCCACAGAGCATAGAGATATTATTTAAGGACATAAGGACAAAACTGTTTTCATAATTCAAGAAGTATTTTGGTATGGGCTTATTAGGATATCTTAAGCTGTTATAAGGTGATATAAAGTAAAACTGATTGTCAAAGCAATTAACTAAAATATGAAAATCTAATCAACCGGTCCAAACTTACCTTTTTAAAAAATGCAAATTAGACTGGAATTAGAAGCTCACCTAATTGTGAGTAAGACAGCTTTTAAATATTAACACTGTTTAAGGGGAATAATAGCCTAGAGTACATCTAGATATTTAAAAACTAGAAAGATAAAATAGAATTCCAGCATAGTGACTCTATAACTTTAATTGACTTCTTAATATCATATACAAATAGAGGACTCCACTTCCTCACCACTCTGTCTCTCCGATTGGAGGGTGGAGCTACGAAGTTCAAAACCTCTATTTAAGGAAAGAATCCAGATGAGAAATTATTTCTTACCTAGCTGCACTACTCTGGGTCTTCTCTGACTTTTTCAACATCTTCTCTAGTTGGGTACCTTCCCTAATACCCCACCACCACCGTACTTTTCAGCTTCTTTCTATATGCTGTCGCCCCCAATTTTATTGCAAGCTCCTTGAGGGCAGGGATTGTCTTTTTTTTATGTATTTCTTTACATCTGTGTGTTTAGCACAGGGCCTGGCAAATAGTAGGCACTTAATAAATGTTTACAGACTGACTGATAGTATTCCTCCAAATGAAAGCTCTCTCCATCAAAGATATAAGAACAATTGTGCAGAAGGAGCTATCCTTCAAAATAAAGAGGAGTCAATTTTAATGCAAAACTCTTATTTTTGAAAGAAAAGAAAAAGAAATAACTTAGTCTTCATTCAATTAACCTCACTGAAGGGTATCACAAAATCTTGCTGAATCACATCCTCACCTAAATATAATGTTAATATTACTAAAAAAAAAATTTAAAAAAAACACAAAAACAAAATAAAAAAACACCCTAGGATAATAATCTCAAATAGTATATTTTACACATTAAAACACCTTCTCTAGAGTAATTTCCCCCCAATATCAATTTTAAGAGAAAATACTTAAAGTTCTAAGAATGCAAAAACTAAATTACGAATAAATATTAATAACTTTTTAAATTAAGACTTAGTATTCTTGTTGTTTGTCCTACATCTGAATGTATTTTCAATGCCTCAAATCATATTGGAGAGAAAATAAAAATTTAAAAACAAAAACTTAAAAAAGATGTGTAATAGGATATATAATGTGTCATGAGATCAGATTCAAATTCCAGAATCAAAAATCATGATAATAAGACATTTATCTTATCAAGTAACTCAGGCTATACATTATAAATGTGAATCCACGGATTACTTCACTGTCATTTGCTTTCAGAAAAAGATTAAAGTAAAGGAAATAGTAGAACATTTCCAGAATTAGGACAAAATAAATTTATTCCTAGCTGCCAATGTACAGGCTAAAGGTTAGCCCCTAAATTGTTCAGAGGTAGAGGAGGGTAAACTGTTAAAAGGCAGTTTTAGGGAAAGTCTGAGAATCTCAGAATTAGAAAGGACCTTATAGGGTTCTTTCCATAGGACAGCCTTTTCTATACCAATCCACACCCAACATCAAGAATCCTCTAAATAGCACAGAGAAGAAGTCACCCAGTTCTTTAATAAAGACGTCTACTGAGAGGGAATACACTACATCTTGAGGCAGAAGTCCTTTTAATTTTTGAATTCTAATTGTTAAACTGTTTTTGTCCTGTATCAAGCCAAAATTTGCTCCTTTGTAATTTATATTGTTCACATATTTTCCTTCCAAAGGAAAACAAACAGAACAAGTCTAATCCCTCTTCCAATAAGAAACTGTCTAGTTTCTCTTGATCCATCACATCAATTGAACTACATTTGTGCATGTAGAGATTTTTGCCTTAGCAAAGAGAAGGGTCACCTCTTCAGGTAAGACAGAGGTGAAGAAGATAGTGGTTGGTGGGCAACATTTAAGTCATGTAAGCTGAAGAAAAGTGGAAATGAGGGAACTCTCCAGAAATGGTCCAATTTTTTTCAGTGAAATGTGAGGCAAGATTTTCAGCTCAGAGGGCAGGGAAAGGAGGAGTCCTAAGAGGTTTGAGGAGCAATACAAAATTGTGGAAAAGTCACTATGGTGACCGGGATAATTAATTAATACAATAAATATAAAAGGACTGATTTGCCACAATGAAGGTTCAGTTGATATTATGTAAAATAAATTAATAATGAGAAGATGGGACTCATTGGAAATAAAACCTGAAGTTGGGAAAGACTGAAGGCAAATGGAAAAGGGGACAGTAGAGTATGAAATGGAGAGAGTGTCACAGAAATGATGAACATGAACTTGGACAGACTTCAAGAAATTGTAGATGACAGAAGGGCTGTGGGGTCACAAAGAGTCTGACATAACTGAACAAGTCAACAACAATTAAAACAACAAAATAAATTTGTAGTGGAACTAGTCAACACAATTTCATAATTTTTTTCAGCAACATGTTCTGTAGAAGTAAAGACAATGGATAGTGAGAGTTATCCAAAGGTAAGGCTAGAAAGGGCAAATTTTCTGATAAGCTAAAGAGGCAAGAAACTTAAGAGAAGACAAAAGTAGAGCTGAACTAGTATACCAGGGAGTCAAGACAGAGAAGGGATGCAAAAGTGATGTCCTGGGAAAGAACTAAGGGATAGAGAGGTTGGAGGTTATGGTGAGGATGAAAAATATGTTTTGGGGCTGAGGGAGGGGTGGAATGACAATATATAGTGACCAGATCTAAGAATTTCAGAGTTAATGCTAGAAGTGGAATATTTGTGAGTAATGACAAAGGTAAAGGATATGACTATCTTGGGGCAGCTAGGTGGCACAGTGGATTGAGTGCAAAGCCTGGAGTCAGGAAGAACTGACTTCAAATTCCACCTCAGACACTAGTTGTGTGTCCCTGGCAAGTCATTTAACTCTGTCTGCTTCAGTTTTCTTATTCATAAAATGAGCTGGAGAAAGAAATGGCAAACCATTCTAGCATCTTTGCCCAAAAAACCCCAAATGCCATGAAAAACTGACCATGATTGAAAAGATTGAACAACTTCCTGACTCCAAGTCAAGTACTCTGTCCACCTAGCTGCCTTAAAAGAAAACATTCTAGTTGCTTGTTTCTTAAAGAATATCTAAGTCCTAATGACTAATCTGAAGAAGTTAAGTGACTAGGCAAGCTAAGGCAGGCAGCAAATGGCCAGCGCTGTCATTTAAATCGTCAAAGGTGTATGGGATAATCTGCTAAAATTTTAATTCTCATAATTCTTTATATCTAAGAGAAGTGGGGAACCTGCGGTTCTCAAATGTGGCCCTTTGACTGAATCCAGACTTCACTGAACAAATCCCTGGCTTAAAGGATAAACTATGATTAATGGGCATGGTGAAGTTGAATGGGAGGGAGAAGCACTTTAATTAGAGATATGATAGTAAGAAAGTCACTTCTCTCTCCTCTCTGGGCCTAAGTTTTCTCATTTTATAAATGAAATCTGACTAAAGAGAATTCTTTTTTTTTTTAGGTATTAGTTGAAATGGATGTCCACTGAGGTCCCTTTCCAATGCTGAAATTTAGATAATACAGTCTCTAAGATGTACCCTTCTTGCTATAAGATACTATGAATCCAAGAAATACTTTCTACTTCCAAAAGGCATATACATTAATTACTTAATATTATTAATTTCAACAAGGAATCTCCCATATTAGAAAAAATAATATTAAAGAGCAATCGATTCATCAATAAACATTTACTAAGTGTCCACTAGGTGATAAGGACTGTGCTGGGAAGACAATAAAAACATAAAAATAGAAATGAAAATAATCTGTAGTAGTATGGTTACATATTTATATATGAAATTCTATAACCTTTCTTTATCCTAATCCATTAATGGTATTTATTTAACCCACACATCATTAAGAAATGTCTATTAAAATAAGATAACAACTACTGCATATTGTCAGCTTTAATCTTTAACTACTTACAAACTAAACAAAGGCTGCCACCTTGTGGACTTATATTATTAGATAAATAGATCAAAGAGAGGAGAACTCAATAACTAATATTTTCCAAGATTGCTGCCTCTCAGTGTGCTTTGCAATGTTTTCCAGGGAAATAATAATTCACATTCAATTATGTTTTGTTTTAATTGTGCAGTTAAAATTCTGATGATAGTTACTCTTTTCCTGACAAAACAAAGCCATTTTAAAGTATGTAACACATTAAAAAAAAAACAAAACAGAAATAACAGAAAGGCAGAGTCAAGATGGCCAAGTGATGGAAGCACTGTGCTGACCTCCCCTGAACAAACTGCTCTAAATAGATCTAGAAAACACACTAAATCAAATAATGATGGGGAAATCCAGAAAGTCATTTGTCCAAATCTGTTCAGCATAGGGAAGGCAAGGAGCTCTGTGGATACTTGGCACCAGGGTTGGGTCAGCACATGCCACCCACAAAGCACTCCAGTGCTCAAGGAGCTACACATCAGCGCAAGAGGAGGTCCTAAATCTATATGGGATTCCACCAGACCCATACAGGGTGACCATGACACTGATAGAAGCAAATTGGCAGTCTGGTTTGCCCATTACCCAGTCCCAGGTCACAGATCCTGAACAGACTAAGAAGGGGATCTGCACGGGAGAGTAGCATTCTCATGGTGGAGAGGCCCTGGCTATATACTAAGAAAGGAGGAAGTTGAGAAGGGAGCAGCAGCATGAATCAAACTCAAACTCTGAAGAGGGACTCATTTCCAGCATCTAGAGCAGCCCACAGAACAATAACAAAGACAGGAAACTCAAGGCTAAAGGGGAGTATACAATTCTACCACTATGAACCAATAGAGCTTTCCAGTTGGCTAACAGGGACAGAGTCCAGCAGTAGTCTCCTCTTGCACAGACACAAACCCAGGTCAGGTACTTGGGAAGCTCAGACCAGGAGAGCAGCAATCAGATTTTGCCTTGGATCAGATCACTTTGGGAGTATTGAAAGGTTTCAGGTCCCCAGCCTATCTCTGAAATCCTAGAATAACACAACACTCAACAGCCTAAGAAAGTAACAAAGGACTATCCTAGACCTTTGCTCCAGAACTGTAGCAATGCCCAGCTCCAACATTTAGTCTGAAGTCAGGAAGCAGACTGGAAAAAAATGGGCAAACACAAAAGGAACCCAACCATAAAGAACTATTATGATGGAAGAGATGCTCAAGACACAAACACAGAAGAGAATGACTATAAAACATTTATAAGCAAAGACTCAGAGAAAAACATACCTTGGGCAAAAACTCAACTAGAATTCCTGAAAGAGATAAAGAGTTTTTTAAAAGTTTTAAAATGTTTTATAAATGGAAAAGGAATTGAGGGAAAAAAATTGGAAAAGAAATGAAAGATATGAAAAAAAGAATTTAAAAGAAAACAAACAGCACAAAATACAAAACTTTTGCCCATGTAAAAACTCCCTAAAATAGAATAGGCCAAATAGAACCCATGAGGAAAGAAAAAAATCTTAAAGCCAAAAAGCTGAAAAAATAAAAGCAGTAAAGTATCTCATAGCAAAAATAAATAACCTGGAACACAAACCAAAAAGAAAAAATTAAGAATCACTGGACACTATGACTAAAAAAAGAGCCTAAACATCATTATTTTGAGAAATTTAAAAAAAAAAACTCCCTAGATTTTACAGAACCAAAAAGTAAAATGGAAATTCAATCCATAAATCACCACCTGAAGAAAAAAAAAAGAACAATAAGAAAAATGAAAACTCCCAGGAAATCACAGGAAAAATCCAGATCTTTTAGGTCAAAGAAAATATGCATCAAGCAGCTAGGGAAAAAAAAAAATTCAAGTATCATGGAATCCCATTCAGAACCACCCACAATTCAGTAGCTACTACTATGAATGAGTGGAAAACTTGGAATACAATAAAGCAAAGGATGCAGGCTTACAGTCAAGAATAATCTACATAGCTATATATTCATACATATACATACTTACACTTATATGCATATGCGTGTGTGTGTGTGTCTGTGAGAGAAAGAGAGAGAGAGAGAGAGAGAGAGAGAGAGAGAGAGAGAGAGAGAGAGAGAGAGAAAGAGAAAGAGAAAAAGAGAGAGAGAGAGAGATAATGCTACCAGGGGAAAAAATGAATGTTTAATAAAATACAGGACTTCTAAACATTACTGTTGAACTGATCAGAAAAGCAAAGAGACTTTGAAATTCAAACACAGGAATGAAGAGAAACATAAAAGGCAAATATGAATGAAAAATGATAAAGAACTAAACAAGGATAAACTGCTTACATTCAAATATGATCAAAGATGATACACGTGTCCTCTTCTGAACCCTACTGTCATTAGAGTCCACAGAAGGAATGTAATCAGACAAGGCCTAGGAGTGTATCTGATATGTCTCAATGATCTTAAGAATGGAAAAAAAGGGAAAGAGGAATCCCCTTGGGGAGGTGGGGGGAATGAGAAATTATCTCATATCAGCAGGGTGTACAAGTAGATTTCTACACAATCAAGAAGACAGTGGTGGTTGGAAGAGTTAACACATAAACCTCACTCTCATCTGAACTAGCCAAAAGAAGGAAGAACACAGAGAGCTGAATTCAGAAATGCATTTCAATCAACATGAAAATAGGAAAGAAAGGGGAGATAGAGAAGGAGGAATTAAAGGAAGGATAGATTAAGGGAAGAAATGGTTCTACATGCTAAACTCTAATGATGTACAAAAATATTTATAGCTCTTGTAGAGGTGGCAAAGAATGGGAATCTGAGATGTCCATGAATTGGGGAATGGATGAAAAACTTAAATGAATTTGATGGTGAACTCTTCTCACTCTTATCAGAATAATGACCGACCAAGACTGTAGAAGCTTAATGATAAAATCTGCTACTCACCTCTTCATAGGGAGGTGAAAGACTCATATTGCAGAATGAGACAGATATTATTTTGGACACAGTCAAGGCAGAAATTTGTTTTGATTGATTATACATGTTTGTAATGGGTTTTGTTTTTCTTTCCATTCTCAAACAAGGATGGAAAGCTGAGGCTGTGATGGAGGAGTGGGGAAGATCATGGATGATTAAAACAAATAAAATATTTTCTAAAAAAAAAAAACACACCATCAAAGAAAGCATTAAAGTAATCCTAATGCTAACTTATCTCTCCTAACTAAAGAAAGTTTTTACTGGTTTCTTTCTTTTTAAAAAGAGTAGAAAGTAAGCATTTCTAAGATGTTATCAAAAATTTAAGTATTTGGGAATTTGTAAGGGCAAGAAAGAAAGATTGCTGATGCTGTACTTTAAAGCTTTGACTTTCATTTTACATTCATCTTTTTCAAGTCCACAGGCTTTTAGTTCCCAAAAGAACCAGACCTTTTTTAAAAATTGTTAGTACTCTAATAACTGCCCTCCTCTTCTGTCAATAAATGCAAATATACAAGACCTTCTCAAAGTAGATATGATCTTCTGGAAGTCCTAATTCAATCTAACATGAAAAAAAGAATGGGGTTCTGCAATATGAAGCCAACCAAGGAACGATTTTTGAAAGTTATTTAGGTTACTACTCTTGGTTTCCAGTATGTCGTTAAGACCATAGTTTGGCCAAAGTCAACTTGGTTCTAATTAGGGGACCATACTTTCTTCTTAATGTGATACAGTCTACTAGTGGAAATTCCTCAGCAGGATCATGTTTTAACAGTAACAAAAGTCTATCTCATGACATAAGGCTAAAATGAACCCAAGATCATTTAATTTTTCAGTAATAGCAAAAAAGAAAACTTAACATACAATGAATTTCATTCTCCTCTTTGAAGACACCAAGAAATTTACTGCTCTAGCATTTTCTAACCAAATACCAGAGAAGTGCTATTCTTGCAA
>CM053586.1:308852247-308875182 GCA_028646515.1 Pseudochirops corinnae | reverse complement strand
AGATTCTTTTTCCATCTGGCAAAGTCGACTTTTTAAGGCATTCTTCTCCTCATTGGCTTTTTGGGCCTCTTTTGCCATTTGAGTTAGTCTGTTTTTTAAGGTGTTATTTTCTTCAGTCAAGTTGTTGACTGTCTAATCATGATTTTCTTGCATCATTCTCCTTTCTTTCTCCAGTTTTTCCTCCACTTCTCTTATTTGGTTTTCAAAATCCTTCTTAAGCTCCTCTGTGGCTTGTAACCAGTCTACATTTTTCTTGGAAGCTTTTGGTGAGGGAGTTCTGACTGTGTTGTCTTCCTCCCATTCCATACTTTGATCCTTTTTATCCCCAAAAAAGGAATCTAAAGTTGGATTGCTGAGCTTTCTTTGCTTCCTTTGCCTGCTCATGTTGCCAGTCAGTTACTTGACTGGCAACAGTAGATCTCTGCTTTCTGAGGGCAGAGTTCTGTCCCAAATTGCTGGAGTTTTCACAGCTGCTGGAGCTATTAAAAGGCTGCTGCTGTCTCTGCAGCCCTCTCTAGCTTTGCCTTACTGAAAACACACCTTAGGGCCACCAGCCAACACCCTGATCCTGATCCATGCAGCTCAAGGCAAGAGCACTTAGCATCTGAAGGATGGCTTAGCTCCCCTGCAATCTGCAGGCCGGGAGCTTCTGAAGCAGCCATGTGAATGTAGCTGCAGGGCCGCTGCTTCAGACTGCTTCTAGCTCTGTAAGCAGTCAGCTGGACCCTCTCCCCAAAATTTAGCCAAGTTCTACTGACCTTTTTCCTTTGTCCTTGGCTCTTATGGGTTGATAATTATGGAAACCGCCACAGCTGCCCATGATCCGCTGTCCTGAAAGCTCCAGCTGCGGCTTTTTCTGGATGGCCTGGGGCTAAAACTGATTGGGGCCTGGGCTCTGCTCTCAGTGTGCTGCAGTGAGTCCTTTCTGTCCATCTGGTGGGCTGCCTTCAGTGGGAGCTTTGTTTCTCTGTCATTTTCCGAGTTCTGGAGCTCTAAAATTTATTTAGAGTCCTATTTATTTCAGATGTTTATGGTGGGAGCCACAGAATTCTCCTGCTTCTATGCCTCCATTTTCTTCCCCTCTCTTCTCAATTCAGACATGTTTTTGTTTCCCAGAGTTTAATTTTTGTTTCTTGTATGCACATAGAAATTATTTCAGAGATTTTTGTAGTGACGTTGATATTTTCTGGTTGCCGCATCTTGGCAATATAAGATCCTTAATTTTTTTTCCCTGAGTTATTGCTGTCTTTCTCTCTTTCATTATATGTTGAGAATTCCACAAAACCCTCCTTCCCATCTCAGTCCAACTACCTGTTAAAAAAAATACCGTTTCTATTTTATTATACTATACAATTAAGGACCAATATTAAAATGTGTTGGCTCCACTGTTACTGAAAGAGAAAAGAATTAGTAAAAATATTTGTAAATATTTTTCATTTTTCATCTCTTTGTTATTTCAGTTTTATCCTTAAATGTTCTGGGGATGATCTGACTTAACTGGTTCCTTGCTAAACTATTTCTAAACTCTTTTGCTCTTTGCTACTTTCTGCTCATTTTAGAAGTTGATTTTGCCACCAGTATTCTACCGTATTCCTCCTTAA
Source organism: Pseudochirops corinnae (assembly GCA_028646515.1). Taxonomy (NCBI): domain Eukaryota; kingdom Metazoa; phylum Chordata; class Mammalia; order Diprotodontia; family Pseudocheiridae; genus Pseudochirops; species Pseudochirops corinnae. The sequence goes on along the minus strand of CM053586.1, from coordinate 308,873,581 downwards.
GATTTTACAAAAATTTACCTTATAAACCTTTTTGCCCTTGGATTTGAAATCTCTTTGCTTAGCCAGGACATCAAATACTTTCGCTTGAGGCATTTTTCTTTTTTCTGTTTTAAAAAAATATTTAATTTTCCTCAATTACATGCAAAAACAATTTTTAACATTTTTAAAATAAAGTTTTGAGTTGTAAATTCTATCCCTGCTTCCCTATCCTGCCCTCTCCTTGAGATGGTAAGCAAAATGATATAAGTTATACATGTGCAATCATTTAAAAACATTTCTGTATTAGTTATTTTTTTGCAAGAAGACTTGAACAACAACACCAAAAAAGAAAGTGAAAAATAGCATGCTCAGGTCTGTATTGAGATAATATCAGTTCTTTCTCTACAGGTGGATAGCATTTTCCATCATGAGTGCTTTGGGATTGTCTTAGATTGATGAAAATAGCTGTCATTCACAGTTCTTCTTCCTACAATATTGCTATTATTGTGTACAATGTTCTCCTGGTTCTGCTCACTTCACTTTGTATTAATTTATGTATGTCTTTCCAGGTTTTTCTGAAATCATCCAGCTTGTAATTTCTTAAAGTACACCCCTGCTCCCCAATACATGTACAGTTACATCTTTCTTTTTTTTCCTTTTTGGAGGAGGGAAAGTAGGGCAGTTGGGGTTAAGTGACTTGCCCAAGGTCACATGGCTAGTTTTGTGTTAAGTGTAGGAGGCTGGATTCGAACTCAGGTTCTCCTTACTCCAAGGCTGGTGCTTTATTCACTTTGCCACCTAGCTGCCCCAAAGGCATCTTTTCTTTACCCCAACCTTATTCGGAAAGCTTCTAGCTTATCCCCATTACAGATAATTCTGGCCGGTGGTTTTAGATAAATATTACCTATCATTTTAAAGTTAAGCTTCATTTATTTCTATGTTCAAGTGGCTTTTCTAGGAATGGATCTTATCTTTTGTCAAAAGCTTTTTTTCTACGTCTATTAAGATAGTCTTATTATTCCTGTTATTTTTGTTATTGATGTTGACAGCTATCCTAATAGTTTGCCCAATATACCTACATTCCTGGTATGAATCCCACCCAGTTATAGAGTATGGTCCTTGTCATATATTGCTATAATCTTGCTAGTATTTTATTTAAAATTTTTGCATCTGTATTTATTAGGAAAATTGGTCTGTAGTTTTCTTTCTCAGTTTTCATTCTTTTCAGTTTAGGTATCAGCATCATATTTGTGTCATAAAAGGAGTATTTTTCCCAATAGTTTATATAGTATTGTGATTAATTGTTCTTTAAATGTTTCTTATAATTCATTCATGAATCCTTTTCTCCTAGGCATTTTTCCTTGGGGAGTTCATTGACGGGTTGTTCAATTTCTTTTCCTAAGATTGAGTTATTTACTTATTTTATTTCCTCTTTTGTTAATCTGGGCAATTTATATTTTTGTTAAAAATTCATCCATTTCATTTTGATTGTCAGATTTATTGGCGTATAATTGAACAAAATATCTCCTAATAATTATTTTAATTTCCTCTTCATTCATGGTGAATGCATTCTTTTAATTTTTAATACTTATAATTTTAATCAAATTAACCAGTGATTTATCTGTTTTGTTTGCTTCTCCCTCCCCCTCCCCCTAACTGACTTCTAGTTTTATTTATTAGTTCAGTGGTTTTCTTTCAGTTTTATTAATCTTTCCTTTGATTTTAAGGATTTACAATTTGGTGTTTAATTGGGGATTTTCAGTTTGTCTTTTTTTATTTTTTAAAATTACATCCCTGATTTATTGATCTCCTCTTTCTTTATCTTAGTGATTTAAATGTTCAGAGATATAAACTTTCCCCTAAGTACTGCCTTGACTGCATCCCATAAATTTAGGTGTGTTGTCTCATTGTTGTCATTCTCTTTAATGCAATGACTGATTGTTTTTATGATTTGTTCTTTTACATACTTATTTTTTAGGATTAGATTAGTTTTCAATTAATTTTTAAACTATCTTTCTACTGCCCTTTATTGAATGTAATTCTTATTATTGTATTATCTGAGAAGAATGTGTTTAATATTTCTACTTTTCTACATTTGGTTCTGAGGTTTTTATGCCCTAATACATGATCAGTTTTTTTTAGGTGCCATATACTGCTGAGAAAAAGGTATATTCCTTTTTATTCCCATTCAGTTTTCTCCAGAGATCTATCATATCTTAAGTTTTCAAGAATTCTGTTCACTTCCTTAATTTCTTATTTCTTTTTTGGTTAGATTTATCTAGTTCTGAGATGGAAAAGTTGAAGTTCCCCCTAGTATAGGGTTTTGTTTTTTTTTTGGAGGAGGGATGATAGGGCAGTTGGGCTTAAGTGACTTGCCCAAAGTCCCATGGCTAGTTTTGTGTTAAGTGTCTGAGGCCGGATTTAAACTAGGTCCTCCTGCCTTCAGGGTTGGTGCTGTATTCACTGCACCACCTAGCTGGCCCTCCTAGTATAGTTTTATTGTTTATTTCCTCCTGTAACTCAATTTAACTTCTTTGAAAATTTAGATGCTATACCATTTAGTGCATATATACTTAGTATTGCTATTATTACTTGTGTATGATAGCTTTTAGCAAGATAGAGGTTCCTTCCTTATCTCTTTTAATTCAATTCGGTTTTTTTTTCTTTTGTTTTGTCTAAGATCATGATTTCTACTTACGCTTTAAAAAAAAATTCATAGTAGATTCTATTCCGGCCCCTTATCTTTACTCTGTGTATATCTCTATGCTTTAGATGTGTTTCTTGTAAATAACATATTGTAGGATTCTGGTTTTTAATCCATTCTGCTATCTGCTTCCATTTTATGGGTGAATTCAATCCATTCACATTTATAGTTATGATAACTGAGTATTTCCCTCCATCCAGTTTTCCCCTTGTTTATCCTTCTCTCTATCTTAACCTTTCATCTTGTCCCTCCTTATAAGTGTTTTACTTCTGTTCAATGTCTTCTCTAATCTGCCCTCCCTTTTATTTATTTCCTCTTTCCCAACCCTTCTATTATCCCCAGCCTTTTTTACTTTCCTTAAGGTAAGATAGATGTCTATATCCAACTGAGTGTGTATGTTAATCCGTCTGTGAACTGGTTCTAATGAGAGTGACCCCCTCCCCCCCATTGTCCCCTCTCCTGTCACAGCTCTTTTTCACTTTTTTAATTAAGATAGTTTACCCTATTCTGTTGCCCTTTTCCCTTCTCTTGCAGTACAGTCTTCTTTATCTCCTCTTAATTTTGATTTCTTAGACTACTTAAGTAACTTATTTAGGATCATACTGGCAATGTGTATCAGGTGTAGGACTGGAACCTTGGTCTTCCTGGTTTACAAGAGTAGCTCTGTCTGCTGTCCTATATTCAATTTATAACTATATATAGAATAAAGGTTAAGATAAATAGGAAATAACTAAATAGAATGTCATTTGGGAAGAAGAGTACTAGCATTTCAGGGAATCAGGGAAGGCTTCATGTTGAAGGTGAAGATGCTGATGAAGAACAAATGATTCATTCTTGCTTCAAGGTGATTTAGCTGTATCTTGCAGAGATATTGTAAAAGGCAGAGGTAATGAGGGAGGGCATTTCAGACTTGGATTATAGCCAGTGACAAGGCACAGAGATGGGAGGTGGAATGTTATGAATGAAGACCAGAAAGAGAAAAATCCAGCTTGGTTACATTGCAGAGTGCAGGCAGTGATTTATGTTCCGTGAGGCTTGAGTGAAAGGTAGAGGCAAGACACTATGTATTTTTTCCTTGCATTTTGTCTCCTGTGAATTTCTGAATGCTTCAACTGCTATTCTTCTTGCTTCTTTATGACTCTTCTCTTACTGTAATATCACTTCAGATATAGACATAGACTGTCTTCTTTTATTCTATGAGAATTTGGAGGTATCTGTACTTTAAAATGTGAACTTCCTTTTAGATTCTGAAAACAGAGATTTCATTGGCTTGCAGTAACCAATTTCATTTCATTTCATTTCAGAGGTTTCATTGACAGAGAAAATGCCAAGATTAATATGACACAATATATTGTGTCCATTTGTTTGCTGTCCATGGTCTCAGTTTTAAAGTGCCAACAGTGAAGTTAGAATTTAAAGATAGTCCAGAATCTTTGTGAGCAGAATATTCTCTGCCCTCTGCCCACCAATTTACTATGGTCACTGCAGAAGTGGAGGAATATGGTTCATATGGTATTTTTCTTTGTTTCATGCCCAAATAATTTATCTCCAAGTGGTCAGGACAACGAAGTAGAAAGAATACTAGACTTAATGCTACTTAGTTGAAAATTCATAACAAAGCCTTTCTGTTTGTTTTTTTCTTATTTCTTAAAAATACTGACTTAAAAAAAAAGCTTCCAAATAATTGAGACCTATTTGATTTGATTGGTTTAGGACAAGGATGGGGGAATCTTCAGCCTTGAGGCTGTATGTGGCCTTCTAGGTCCTTGGGTGTGGCCTTTTGATTGAGTCCAAGTTTTATGGAAGACATCCTTTCAGTAAGGGGATTTTTTCTGTGAAGTCTGGAGTCAGGCCAAGGGCCGCACTTGAGGACCTAGAGGGCTGCACCCCTGCCTTAAGGTATTCTCCTCTACTAATGTAGTTCATCATCTCCTATGTCTTAGTTCAGCCTTTCTCAGCCTGTGGGTTATGTCCAATTTGTAACAATGAAAATACATCCTGCATATCAGATATTTACACCAAGATTCATAACAGCAGCAAAATTAGTTGTGAAGTAGCAAAGAAAATAATTTTATGGTTGGGAGTCACCACAGCTTGAGGAACTGTATTAAAGGGTCACGGCATTAGGAAGGTTGAGAACCACTGTCTTAGTTGCTTTGGGGAAACTGAGGTTCAAGTACTTCTTGCTCAGAGTTATAGAGCCAGTCATTTTCCATCCAGTTGTACTCCTGGACTTAATCATGGCCTCCAAAAACTCATCATCCTGAAAAATAATAAATATTTATTGACTGACTGACTCAGTACCTTCTGCCTCCTGAGGCCCCCCCCCTCTCTGATTGAAGAGGGGTAAAGGTGAACATTTGAGAGCTCTTCCCAGATCTTCTATTTAAGGAGGGTATCCAGGGCAGGCATCACATCATTTCCCACCCAGCTACACGCTGGGATTTCATTATATCCTTAATACCACCTAACCCTCGCCCCCCACTCCCAATTCCATCCTGCTCCTTTTTATGTGTTATTTTCTCCTATTAACTTTTGAGTTCTCTGAGGGCAGGGCCTCTTGGGTTTGTTTTTTGTTTTTGGTATGCCTAGTACTTAGAATACTGCCTGGCACATAATAGGTCCATGATAAATATTGGTTGATTTACCAGTCAGGGATTAAACTGCTATCCTCAGTTCTCCAAGTCTATTTCTGTGTCTGCCAAATCACACTGTTAATATATCTGAGTTGGGTTAATGAATTAGGGAATCTATAGGTGTGTAGAATGCAGCCTTTTTTATTAGCCTCAGCTACTCTACAATGATTTTTATATAGATTTTCCTACTTTGCATTCATAAAATTACTCATGCCATCTCAATAGATAACCACTTTCATTCATCAGTCTTTGAACACATATTTGATAATTTCCTCTGCAATTGACTCTTAGAGTAGGAACATATGTTGCTACATTTTTATTTTATGAATGAGATTGAAAATGGGCCCATCATTAATTCAGAAAATCACCAGTGCTATATTTCATTTTTAAAATTACTGAGACAGCTCATCAGGTTTGAAGATTGCATTTTGAAAATATGAAAGGTATCATGTGTCCCGTTGGTTTTCTTTCTATTTTGTTGTTACCATTGATAATATATGAGTATTTAAAGACCATATAATTGTATAATTTATTTGGTGTTTTAAACACTTATTGAATGGACATGCTTGCTTCCCTCAAAGAACTTTTTGTTTTGATATGTGTGTGAAGAGAGATAAAATTGTAAACAACAGAAACATAGGAATAGAAGCTAGACTATGATTTCAAAGACCTTGGGAGCTCCTGACTGAGGAACTTCCTTTGCCAGTTAGGTCAGCACTTTTCCAGCAAATTATAGTCTTTGAGAGTTCTCTAAATTACTGAGAGATTAAGTGACTTGTCCAGGGTCACAGAGCCTTCATGTAGCAGAGACAGGACTGGTCCTGGCGTTTTCCTAGTTTCAAGGCCTGCTCTCTTTCTACTATCCTATACTCCCTCTCCAACAGAAACAATTTTGTTATAAAATTGAATTGAATATAAGGTAGGTGAGACATTGCTTTGAAAGGCTGAAGGAAGACAATTGGGGATAAGGTATGTCAAATTACAAAGGAAGATTATTCAGGTTACTCCAAACATATGGAATAAAAAATCTGATTGTAGGAATATAAAGTTTAAGTGAATCAGTAAGCAAAATATTCAGTGGTTACTATATTCTTTTTTTTTTTTTTTTTGCCTTTTATTTTGGAGGGCAATTGGGGTTAAGTGACTTGCCCAAGGTCACACAGCTAGTTTTTTTGTGTTAAGTGTCTGAGGCCAGATTTGACTTCAGGGCCGGTGCTCTATTCACTGCACCACCTAGCTGCCCCTGGTTACTATATTCTAGACCAGCGATCTCAACCTGTGGGTCACGACCCCTTTGGGGGTCAAATGACCCTTTCACAGGGGTCACCTAAGACCATTGGAAAACACATATTTCCAGTGGTCTTAGGAACCGAGACACCACTCCTGTATCCATCTCCAGGCAGTACTGCCCACATGCAGAAACGCTCACATACAAGTATTAAAGGGGTTGTGGCATTAGGAAGGTTGAGAACCACAGTTCTAGACACTGTGCTAGGTCTTGGGTGTATGAATTCCAAAATGAGACAGTGCCCACAGGAACTTGCTGGAGGTATATAATATGCTGACACATAAATGTAGGATGTATACAAAGTAAAATACACAGTGACAGTGTAACTAACCACTCAGGGGTATCAGAAAAGGCCTCTTGAATGAAGGAGGTGGTACTTGAATTCATGTCTTGAAGGGAACTAATGGGTCCTAGAGAAAGAGGGAAAGCATAGGAAAATTTCAGGCATAGACAGAACTGGGCAAATGCAGATAAGAGGAGAATGCTGTGTACATGGAACAGCTGAGAGACCCATGGCTGGAATATAGATTAGTTGAGGAGAAATAATATGTAACCAGTCTGGAAAGATAATGTGGGACCAGATGGTGAAGGAAATTTAAATGCCGGATAGAAGAGTTTGTATTCTGTCTTCTATCTTCTAGACAATGAGGGGTAGTGAAATTTCTTACTCAGGGGAGGAATACAGTAACATCCGTGTTTTAGTTATGTCATTTTTGTAACTGTAGAAAAAGAGAATGGTTTGAGAGGGGAGAGATGAGATATTGGAAGATTTATTAGAGGCTTATTTTGATGATTCCAGGAAGGAGAGCATAAGGGGCTGGCCTGGGGTGATTTTAGATTTAGGTCAATAAATATTAATTTGTAACCATGTGCAGGCCTCTACCTTGACATAGTGATTCCTGTCTTTAACGTTGATAAGATGACTGTTCTTGCTGAGGAAACCAAATTGGTTTTGATTCCATTTTGTAATTGATTCTATTTGTATCACCCTTAATATGCTGTAAAATTTTGTAAGCCGTGTATCTTTGTCTCTGAATTAAATTCAGCAGTTCAGCTTTCCTTGTTGTTCCATAAATCACCTTAATTGAAAGAAATAAATTGTCTCCACACATCTTACTACCCATGTACAATTAAGAAAGACTTGCTGCCTACCTAACAATTAGCCTTGAAAGATGGATGCCAGGAAGTCTGTTATCTCTGCAGTGCTATCTGTCCTTCAAGAAAGTCTGGACTGGGGGCAGCTAGGTGATGCAGTGAATAGAGCGCTGCCCCTGGAGTCAGGAGGATCTGAGTTCAAATTTGGCTTCAGACACTTGACACACTTACTAGCTGTGTGACTTTAGGTAAATCACTTAATCCCAGTTGCCCTCCAAAAAGCAAAAAAAAGAAAGAAAGAAAGTCTGGACTATTATCCATGCAGGTGGATACCACCTGCTTTCCCTAGCAACAAAATGAGAGGAGGTGTTGTTTCTAGCCCTAGAGCCCAGATTTCCATATTGTTTTCCATCATCTCTAATACTTCAGACTTTGTAAGCAATCATATTGTTTAATACTTCTTGTTCTTTTATACTTTCCAAAGCCATGTATTAAGGCTAGTGAACCCTACCTCTAGGTTTTTGGGAATTGAGAAAGGCCATTAACCCAATTTATTGGTTACTGCAAGCCTAATAAATGCATTATGCTCAGATCCATTGTCTTTAAGTTTACATCAATTTTCAAATATAATACTGACCTAGAGAAACTTAGAGCTTCAGCTTTTGTCAACAAGTATTATACAAAGCATAATGTTACAGGAGTTAAGAGCTAGGCAAAAAAGTGCAATGAGAAATTTAGAAAGATTTGTACTTCTATCTAGAATGCAGGGAGAGGTCAAGGACAGCTTCATGGAGGAGGCTGCTCCTGAATTGGGCCTTAAAAAACAAGGTACGTATTTCTTATGTGAGATGGAAGGAATAGGAACTGATTGCAAAGACATAAAGATCGGAAAAAGTAGAATGAAAGTAGAAGATGAAGTGTAGTGGTTATGTGAAGAAAGGTGTGATAGAAGACAGGACAGGTGGGTTGGAGCCAGATTATGAGTCTGTAGACCATAGAAAGTTTTTGAGTACAGGAATGATGAGATAGTAGTACATTAAGGGAGTATTGGGTAGAAGTGTAGAGAGTGGATTGAGAGAGGATAGACTGGAGTCCAGAAGACCGGTTATGATTACCTCAGAGTCTAAGAGAGAAGAAATAAACTCTTGCCTCAATAAATTGCCTTGAGGAGGGGCTCTTTGTGATAATAATAGCCCTGCTTCTTATGAGAGATTTCTAGAATCATATAACAGGACAAAATCTTGTCTGCTATATTTCCTAGTTAGTTCTCTTGGAGGATGGTCAGGAGTGGATTCCCTGGTTTGTTTTTATAAATTAGTGAAATCAGTTTGATACTTTTTAATTGTTGATATTTGATATGGATTATTTCAGGCTAATGTTCATTATATCTGGGTGGCAGAAAAAAGAGGTGGTAATAGTAGTACTGTATTTTGGGTAGTGAGTTTTTCCTTTAATGTAAAATTCAAGTTGTTAGGGGATTTGTTTGCTATTGGGATTTTCTATTGATAGTAACAAAAAAATAATATTAGCACCATTGATGAAGTCAGATTTCTTTCTCTTTATTTTGCAGTAGTATTATTGATTCCACGGAATACAGTCAGCCTCCAGGTTTCAGTGGGAGCTCTCAGGTAAGAAGCTATGTTAATTGTTCCTTTTTTTTTGACAAAAAAAAGACAGAAAGTAACCACTTGAATCTAAGAACTTTGAAACACTTCTTCAGAAGTCTAATTACATTAATAAAAACCTCCTCTTAAAGTCATAATATTGTTTCAACAACAAATGTCACCAAATCTTTATAAATTACAAACTGTGTACCAGGACATTGTTAGGCATTAGGAATACTGAGGGGGAGAAACAAAATAGTCCTTGCCTTCAGGGAATTTTTACAGTTTCAGTAAGGGAAATAGGACATTTACAATAAGAAATATTATACAAGGTAAAATGTGACAGGATCAAAAGACACAGATTAAGACAAAATATTGTAGGATAAATTGAAAATTTAAACTTTTGTATCCTGAACAACTGTTATGGAATAGTGAGGAAAAATGGTGAAATTATTCTTCTGGTTCCTGCCAATTATATCATTAAACTTTATAAAGTAAAAGCACCTCTTACAACAGTACAGTCTTTATCTTGTTAGGTCTAGTTTACATTGACTCTCTAAAAATGATAAAGGAGTTTTGAGCTTGCACATATGAGAATTGTATAACCCATCAGGTTATGATTTTCTCCATTAAATAGTGAAGTTTGAATTCTAGTGATAAAAACTGCTTTAAAACTTGGGATAACCACTCCACTATTTAGATAGTATTTTATATTTTCTTTGTAATCTTAAGTGGTGAGCTTAACTATGGGAAACATTTTGCAGTCTTGTGCTGGTGTAGGAAGACTACAGTTTGATCTCTTGGAATTTCTTTATACCATATTTTCCTCATCTATAATATGGGGATGGTAACACACTATATATCTGATTGGATTGTTGAGAAAATATAATAATAGCAAATGTTGAAAAGACTTGAAATTAATAAATACATAGATACAAGATGGGTTGTTTTAGAGGTGGTGAGAAATGTTTGCTTTTGATCATTTTGTATCTGTGTTATTCTTATGGTGGTTTTTTGTATGATTTTTACATGTTGATTGGATTGACCATTTTATTTAGAGTATAGATAGTAAATTGAATACTACAATGAATCATCTCTCTTTGGGAGTTTTTTCCCCTCTCCTTTTCATTTTAAGGAGTTGAATTGATTTAACCTTAGACTGTTCAGTCCCCGGATGTTTGTTAATTTCATTTATCAGGAAATTTTTCAATGCTTGAGGTTAGACAGAAATTGAACTAGATTTTGAAAAAGTAAAGAATGTGCCCCCTCTTAACTATACATATATGATATGTATTCTGGTAGACTAAAGATTATATTAAAATACTTTTTGAACAGGAGGCATTTGAGAACTTATAAACATTTTCAGGTTCTTTCCATCTTTTTTTTTTAATGTGGAAATTTATACTAGAACCTGGATTTTTAATCTAACACACTAATTCTCTAGGTAAGCATTTAACTGTTGATTAATATTTAAGTTTACTACTTAACAGGATCTTGTGAATAAGCTTCAGAGTGAGTTGCATCCTGCAGTTTTTGGTTTGTATGTGTTCAGACAAACCATTAAGTACTCTGACTCTTTTTAGGATTTATTCACAGAGTTCAATTGTATTGAGAGGAACCTGGTTCCATAGTTACTTGGTAAGTTTCTATTTTGCTCTTCAATTGAAATCTTAGTAACCGGATTTGTGGAGTTTAAATGAGAATTTGTCTCTTAGTTTTCACATTTTGAAACAAGTTAAAATAGTTCCTTGCTAGGTAATATAGTGTATATAGGTGTATCAGTGTTTGTTTGAGGTGATTCCAGCAGACAAGCTACTGTGTTATATATAGTTATATATTTAAGCACAGGACTATTTGACCTCTCTCCTCCATGAATTTATATTGCATATTATTTAATTAGTTCAACAAACATTTATTAAGTTCCAGTAATGTACAACAGAAGAGACAGATACTAAGAAATAGACCCTTTCCTCATGGAAATAAGGGTGGCATTTGAGGAAGTGGTATTTGAACAAAGCTTTGAAGGATGTGTTTCATTTCAGTGGCCTGAGATTGGTGGAGGGCATTCTGAGTTTAAAAAGCATGAGAGCAAAGGATGTAGGAATGATGGTTAGGAATATACGACTTTTTCAGAGAAAACTTCAAATGGTTCAGCCTGGAATGTGTGTATTAAGGAGTCCTATAGAATATGGAGCAGTGACAGTGCAACCAGATTTCCTTCTAAGATAGGCAGAAGGTACATATTTTCCCCCACATTCTTGACTGATAAAGTTGAATTCAGTTCCTGTCAAAATTCTCGAATGTAATGTTAAAATGATGGTTTGTGGATCTTTAAGAAGGGAAGCAGTGCTCATTAGTAGTAGTCAGTATTAAGGCATCAAGAATATTTAATGGCAGACCAATTTAGTTTACTTTAATAATAGGGTTTTAAGATGGTGTGATCAGGGCATTGTTATAGAATACCTGGCATTTGACAGAAACTCTTAATAATGGACATGTTCGTAAGTGATGAGTTAGATGAATTTGGAATTGGTTGATTGACCAGATGTTAAAGAACAGTGATAAATGGATTATTGTCAACCTGATATGAGGTCTGTAGTAGAATATTCCAGAGATTTCTTCTTGCTCCTATTGTGTTCAAGACCTTTTATCAGTGATTTGGATAACAGAAGGACAGCCAGCATGGTGAAAAGCTTTGAATTGATTGAATGAAGGAATTGGAATTACTTAGCCTAGAGATGACAAAATTTGAGATGGAGTATGTGGTAGATGAAGCTATAAGTGCTATCAGGAAGGCAAGGATAAAATTTTTTCTTCTTAGCCCCAGAAGTCAGAACTATGAGCACTGGGTATCACTTGGAAAGAGACAAATGTTAAATTTGATACAAAGACAAACTTCCTAATAGTTATAGCTATGTAACTTCAAAATTTTTAAATGTGTATACACACACACACACACACACACACACACACATACACATTTGTCTCCTCCTTACTATGTCTCCCCTGTCCTTGGTCTCACATTCTTTTCTTCATCTTGCACTTGAAAATCAGTATTGTCAATATCAGTATATATAATTGGCAGCAATCTCTGTACTAGATATACTGCTTGCTTCTCTTCTACCCTCACTAAGTAACCTTTCTTCTTTTGAAACTCACTTTCAATATTTATATCATCCTGTTCATATTCTGATTGTTTTAATTCCATGGATCTCAAGTTATTTTCCTTTTTTTTTCAAGGAGGTCAACACCTGGTTCACAGTATTCATTTCTACCTGAATCCTTCCCTCATGCTTGGAACTTTCACTGTGCATGTTGAGGTCACCTCAAATACCCTGGCTTCATCAGTCTTCTAGTTCATCAACTTCCTAAATTCCCATGATCTTTACCTTTACTTCACCTCAGTTACAATATGGTTGATCATATTTTTCCCTTCACCATTAACTATAATCAGTAATTTTTTAAAATTTCGTTTTGTTTTCATGAAGATCTTCCTTCTCCCTTCACTTCTTCTCCACCATTGAGAAAGCAGGAAAAACAAAATCTGTTACAGGCATGTAATCAAGCAAAGCAAAAGTCCTTTGTTGACCCTATCCTCCCCCCCCCCCCCTTTTTAATCCTTTTTATTTTGGTTATCCTGCCAATATGATAGGTGTGAAGTAAAATGTCAGAGTTGTTTGAATTTCTCCAGTTGTTAGTGATTTAGAGCATTTTTCATATCATTTGAAACAATTCTTACTCTCATTGAGCTTAAATTCTAATAGGGGAGGCAAGTATATAAAAACATATGCAGCATAAATATGTAGTCAATAAAATAGAAATAGAGAGTACAGTGTAGTTTAGAAGGGAGGGCGGTAACCCTTCTTTTCCAAGCTCTATGATAAGTCAAACGTGGTTTGTTTTTTTTTTTGTTTGTTGTGTAAGATGCTCCCAGTTATCTCTTGAAAAGCTTGGATTTTTTCTTTAGAGAACTATCAGTTCATATCCTTGATCATTTATATATTAGAAAATGTCTGCCATTCTTATATAGTTGAATCAGTTACTTATATATTTTGAAATCAATGCTTTATCAGAGAAACTTGCTGTAAAGATTCCCACCCTCTGCACCTGTCATCCCCATCTCACTTTTAATTTTAACTTTATTGATTTGTTTGGGTAAAACGTTTTCATTTTTATGTAATCCAAATTTTGAATTTCATTTTCCATGTTCCTCTCTATCTTTTTAGGGTTAGAGTTGAGGTTAGTGTTAGTCTTATTATAAATTCCTCCCCTGTCCACAGTTGTGAACCGTATTTTCTTCCTTGTTTCTCTAATTTTATTATGATGTGACATTTGTTAATCTATCTTATGTATCCATCCACTTTGACCCTTGTGTGGTATATTTTTTTTTGAAGTTACCTGAGTATTTATTTGTATTTTTCAATATTTTTTTCATCAGGAAAGATTTTATGTGCCTCTCCCACCCACCTAAAATTGACAAAGAAAACAAAACAAAATCCTCACTGCAAATATGAATAAGCAAGGGCAACATTCCTCTATTGTCTGTGCCAAAAATATATTTGTAGAAGTTCTATACTGTGCCGAGAAATACATACATCCAGAAATTCCCCTTCAGGAGACACTGTAAATCTTTTTGGCTTAGTCTCCGAGGCGCCCTGTTTGGGTCTACTTGTTTTTGTTGTCTTTACGTGAGACTTAACCCAGATCAGACAGGACTACTGAAGCATCGCTGCTGCCCTGGTCTGGCTCCGCTGACACCCCCATTACCGTTCTACACCAATGGAAACATGGAGGCTTTCGGGGCGGGCTTTCTGAGGCCTCTGTAGGATCATCTTTGCCGAACTGATCGCTTCCCGTGTTTGCGGCCTGTTTCTGGGGCGGCTCAGGCCAGACTGGGACCCCGCCCCGCAGCTACCCTGGAAGTAGCGCCTCTGATTGGACCGTTACTTTCACTAGTCTCCTTTAAAAGCTTTTCCTTTGTGGTATATTGTGTGAGATCTCGAGTCTAAAATGAATTTCTACTAGATAACTTTTCACTTCCCCCCTACTGTTTTTGTTGATATAATAATAACAGTAGTAGTAATAATAGCTAGCATTTAAATGTACTTAAGGTTCAACAAGCACTTTAAAAATATTAGCTCATTTTATCCTCACAATGACCCTGGGAAGTCAATGCTGTTGTTATTTCCATTTTATGGATAAGGAAACTGAAGTAGACAGAGGTTTAAGTAACTTATCCTGAGTTATACCCCTGTGGCTGGATTTGGACACAGGTTTTCCTAATTCCAGACCTAATGTTCTCCATCTGGGTCACCTAGCTCCTGTAGGAATTTTAAAACATTATAAAAGTAAAAATAGATAAAACCTTGTGTCACATGCACATTTGAAAACCTGCCATCTGTTGTTTTAGCCGAGTAATTTAGAAAAATGTTCAGGTTCATGCAGGTAAGAATAAATTCCTGTAACACTCCAATAGTAACCTTTCAAATCAACAGTGAATTTCCTGTGTCAGCAGGTTGTCCTTTTTGTTGAACTTATGTATCTCCAGGTTTGTGGTAACTCTCCTGCTCATCATGATATTTCGTCCGTTAGTTTGACAGTGATTTGTTAGCCAAATTTGCTAGTTTCTTTGGTACCCTGAGATATACAGTTCACCCAAGCCACGTTATGTGAGATAATCAAGTTTAACTAGGAGGTCTAACTTTGTCTTTTCCCATCCAAAGATCATTCCCATTAGAGGGAAAAACTGAAGCAAAAGAAGCATTGTGTAGTTGCCCTTTTAAAATTACTGTCCACAGGAAGTGGCCCCCTCTGATCCCTCCTCCATTGTAGCTTAAGAATCTCCTACCTTTTTGTGGTTCTTGGCTTTCCTCATTCCTCATTAGCTTCAGCAATTCTGAGCTTTTGCAGTCTTCATATTATTCCTACAATATGGTGTCACACTTCATTTGTTCTGTTACCTGACTTTTCTGTCGTCTTTTTTTTTTTTTTAACTCTTAAGTTGCTTGGTGAGTTCCATGTTTAGAAAATTCTTATTTTTCTTCATTAGAACAATATCCTTTTGTGTTTTCATAATTTGATTCTTGAGAGCTTCTTATCTCTTCTGAGCTGATGCCTTTTACAGTTTAATCCATGGGATCCTGTCTCTCTTTCCTAGGAATCTTTTGGAATCTGCTTTCCTGAAAGCTAACATGCATGTCAGACTATGCATTTTTTCTCTCTGTCACGTTTTTTTGTGAAGAAATAGTTATATCATTTTCCATCATTTCCATTCCAGCACCTAGTTCCTTTCTGTTGCAGTGAATTAGATTCAAAGGAGAATTTCCTCTTTGGCTTTTTTCTTTTCTTTCTTTCTTCACTATTGGATTAGGAAACTATCTTTAAGACAAGGAATTATTATATATTCTGCTTTTGGCAGAGTTCTGGCAAATATCTTGATAATAATACCTTGATAATTAAACCTACCCTCTCCCTTTTATGTAATTTACTTTATGATGATGATTTTTAAAAAAATATCTGAGATCTGTATCCATTTAATGTGTAGCTTGGTATATGGTTTGTGGTGTTTATCTAAACCAGCGGTTCTCAACCTGTGGATTATGTTCAGTTTATAACAATGAAAATACATCCTGCATATCAGATAGATTCGTAACAGTAGCAAAATTACAGTTATGAAATAGCAATGAAAATAATTTTATGGCTGGGGGTCACCACTGTATTAAAGGGTCGCGGCATTAGGAAGGTTGAGAACCACTGATCTAAAACTAATTTTTACCAGATTGCTTTCCTAGCAATTTTTGTTCAATAGCGTTTATCCAGTAGTTGGAATCTTTAAATATGTAAAACTAGCTTACTTGTTGTTTTTTTTTTCCTGTTGTATACCTGATTGAGTTGTATATGTGTGTGTGTGTGTGGGGGGGGCAATTGGGGTTAAGTGACTTGCCCAGGGTCACACAGCTTATAAGGCCTGATTTGAAGGTAGGTCCTCCTGATACCAGGGCCTGTGCTCTGTCCACTGTGCCACCTAGATTCCACACTAAATTATTTTGATTATTACTGTAGTTTTGCAACTTGTACTATAATTTGCTATCCGTCACTGCTTTGTCTCTTTCCTTCCTTCTTTTTTCCCCTTTATTTCCCTTAGATTTTTGATGTTTTGTCCTTTTGGATAAATTTTTTAGCTCTGCAAAAGAAATCTTTTGGAAGTTTGATTGCTGTGGCTTACATGTTTTTACAGTAGCTTGGAATGTAGTTTGTAGGGTCTGTTGACTTGTGTTCATTGAAGATATGGTGGTGTTCTTTTCTTATCCTCTCTTTTTGTTTTTCAGTTTCTTTTTAACCTTTCCTTTTTCCTGTCTGAAGATTCTTTTCTGTGGTTGAGAAAAGAGAAAAAAAATTAACATTATTTATAATGAAAAAACACACACTCAATAAACTTAACATTGTAAAAACACACCAAAAAAAACCCTCCATCTCTTCCCTTAAAAACTTTTATTCTGCTAGGAGAAATACACATAGACCCACATAACAAAGAAGATGGTACAGTAGAGAGAACACTCACTCTCAAATCAGTGAACCTAGGTTCAAATCCTTCATGAAAATTATAGATTGATAATTGTGGGTAAATTACTTTACCTCCTGGGCCTTAATTTCATTCTCTGTAAATAGATGGAATTTGAGTAAATGGCCTCTGAAGACCCTTCAAGCTGGAAATCTTTGATCCTACATAAGTACATTGTTTATGCATGGTAATACATAAATTTTAAGAGGTAGGCATTCCTAATAACTATGAAAAT
Source organism: Pseudochirops corinnae (assembly GCA_028646515.1). Lineage (NCBI taxonomy): Eukaryota > Metazoa > Chordata > Mammalia > Diprotodontia > Pseudocheiridae > Pseudochirops > Pseudochirops corinnae. The sequence goes on along the minus strand of CM053586.1, from coordinate 308,856,479 downwards.
CAAGGAAGTCCTCAGGTGGCCTGAGCTGTGCTCACTTGCATTATTATTAATCATTGCAGAAAAACTTGGGACAAAATACAACATTTATGTTAAAAATACTAACAGAACTCTTCCTTAATATCAATTGACAAATATGTTATATACCTGCTATATGCTAGTTAACATGGTAGGCAATAGGGACATAAATATAAAGAATGAAAAAATCCCTTCCCTCAAGGAATGATCCAAAGTATTTATATAAAACCAAGAGTTAACATTATTTTTTTATATAAGAATACGGGAACTTTCACAAAAAAAGGTCAATGGTAAATCAAGAATGTTACTGTCTAAACTGTTATTCCATATTATTTAAAGAATGCTGGTTATAGTATCAGGTCAGGAAATAGAAATTGTGGGAATGAATATAGACAAAATGGAGGTAAAAATAGCTCTTATTTGCAGATTTTGTGATTTTTTTTTTTTTGTTCCCCCCCTGAGGACAGTTATCTCCACAGTTGAAATTGAACCCTTCTGGGAGGAAAAGACTTGATCCAGAGTCATGGTAGACACTAATAGAGTTGTTTCCTATACAATCACATCTTATTCTTATGCATCTAGCATTTTCTTACACCTTTCCACTCCCTTCCTAATTTCTTCCTTCTTGTACTCTATTTCTGAACTAAGCTCACTACCTGAGTGCACACAGAAATTGGTGTGCCTCAATACCATTGAGAAAATTCTCCTTTCCACAGCATACTGATCCCAAGGTCCCCAGATCATCCAGTGGATATGTCAGGTAGACATATCTGTAGAGGGCATTTCTGTATCCTGGGGCAGTAAACAGTGAGAAGGGTTTTCCTTCTTACTATCTCTCATTCCTCCATCTTCCGCAGGGTGTAAGGTGTGTTCAGCGAATACTAGTACCCCCTGGTTTAAGGGCTGCTTTCCACCTTTGGTGTAGCCACCTAACTCTTAACCTTTTGCTCCAAGGAGCTGTAGCATGTGCAGTGTTCAGTGTCCAATAAACCTTTTCAGCAGACCGGCTAAACCAGGTTGAGCAATGGTCACTCAACTACTGAAGACTTGTATATCTTATGACCTTCTCATCACCCACACCGTCTTCTATTTACGTAAATGCAATATAATTTCACAGATTCACCCTCACAGTAAATGTTGGCATTTAATAGACTGTGCCATTGTAAGGAGAAGAGACAGGATGTGAGAGTGATGAAAGCAACACATAGCACAGAATGTTAGTCTGATCATGGACATATCCTCTCCAAGCTAAATATTCACATACAACAAAACTGGTGGTCACAAGGGCAAGATAATGAGCGAAAGATTTAATATCAACAGCCTAGAGCACTTCTCTGAGTGCAAACAGTTCATAGCTGCCTTGGAGGGAAAGTTGAATCAATACATGGTTGGCCACTGTGGAACAGAAAAGGAGTGGGCAGCTTTTGGAGATCTGTTGTAAAACACTGCATTTGCTTATCTGGGTTAGAACATTCCTAAAGAGCAAGACTGTTTTGATGAAAATGATGGCAAAATTCAAAAGCTGCTAATTGAAAAATGAGAACTCCACAGGGTTTACTGGCAGCACAGTTCATCCATCTCTATGAAGGCAGCATTTAATTCCATCAAAAGTAAAGTACAGGTGAAGTTTAGAGAGATTCAGGATTCAATAAGAGGCCAGATGAAATTCAGTTTTATGCTAACAATAACAATCCAAAGTGCTTTTATGATGCTCTGAAGGCTGTTTATGGGCCAAAGATACATCTCAGCTACTCTGTGCTGATGGAGCCACATTGATTAATGATAAGGATATGTGACCCTGGAGGGATGGGCTGAACACTTCCGTAGTGTTCTTTTTTTTCTTTTTCTTTTTTGCTTTTTGAAGGGGGGAGGCAGGGCAATTGGGGTTAAGTGACTTGCCTAAGGTCATGCAGCTAGTAAGTGTTAAGTGTCTGAGGTTGGATTTGAAGTCAGGTCCTCCTGACTCCAGGGCCAGTGCTCTGTTCACTGCACCACCCAGCTGCCCTGCATGGTGTTCTTAACAGACCATGGTCAATCAATGCTGAAGCCATTGACTCTGCATTTCAGGTTAAAGTCCATCCCTGTCTAGCGAAATTTCCTACTGAAGAACAGGTTTTAAATGCCATTAGGTTCCTCTTCTGTGGCAGAGCACTTGGTGCTGATTCTATTCCAACTGAGATTTACAAGGAGATGGGTCCATTGCTGATATAAAAGCTAGCAGAAATTTTCCAGATTATATACATGGCAAGAAGAGATTATCCCCCAGGAATTCAAGGATGCCTCCATTGTCCATCAGAATAAAGGTCAAGGAAATATATTGGCCTCTGACAATCGTAGTAGGGTCTCTTAATCATTGCTGACATAATTCATGCCAGAGGCCTCCTTAGGAGACTGATCCTTCATTTGGAGGATGGTCATCTACCTGAGAGCAGGTGTGACATCAGAAAAGACTGAGGAATAGTTGATATGGTGTTTGTTGCCTTACGACTCCTGAAGAAATGCCAGGAGCAGAACATAGGTCTGTATATAAACTTCATTGAACTGACCAAGGCCTCTGATACTCTCAATTGTAAGGGCTTATTTATCAGAAGTACATCAGTTTCCTCACAGCATGCTTGCCCAGTTTCAGGATAATGGATGGTCCTCTTGAACTTTACCAGTCACCAGTGGAGTGAAACAAAGCCATGTGCTTGCTCCCATGCATTTTAGCATGATATTTTCAGCAGTATTGTCAGATGCTTTCAATGAGAATGAACACAGCATTGTCAGCTACCACAGAGATGGTAAATTATTTACCTTGAAAAGGCTACAAACCAAGACTAAAATGGAGGGAGACTTGGTGCATGGGTTTTTTGTTTGCAGATGGTTGTGCACTCAGTGCAGCCTCTGAAGCTGAGATATGGTTCTGGTCTTCACCACTTTTGCCAATTTTGGCCTAACACCACCAGGAAAACACAGGTGCTCCACCAGCCAGCACCTCACTATCTGTACGTGGAACCATTGGTTATAGCAAAAGGAGTTTTGAATACTGTGGATAAATTTACTTACCTTGGCAGTGTACTTTCACAGGATGTACATATTGATAATGAGGTTGACGCATGCATTGCTAGAGCTAGTTCAGCATTCGGGAGGCTCTGAAGGAATGTGTTGGAGAGAAGAGATATTAGGCTGCCTACCAAATTGAAGGTCTACAGAGCCGTTGTGATGACCTCGTTGTCGTATGCCTGTAAAACCTGGACAGTCTACCAGCACCGTGTCAGAGAACTAAACTGCTTTGCTGGCCTGATCAGGCTGCTTCTCTTTTTGGAGACTCTGACCTTAGGTTAGAGTAATGTTAAAAAATTTATGTATATGTAACTATGTTGGTATTGATATTTAGAGAAAGACAGATAAAAGTTTCTCATTCAGGTTAGATCAAGGACTTTAGAGGTAAGTAGTATCCTAATATAATTTTGGAATAGGTAACCTAAATAGAGTAGGGGTGGGTAGGTCTTAGTTTCCTTTTACAGTATTGTCATCCAGAACTACATTTCCATATTTCAGTCCGGTCTCAAACTGATTAATCACTTCCTGTGTGCCTAGCGCTGTATTAAGTGCTGGGAAGATAAATATCAACCGAAAAGAAATTTAGCCCCTGTCCTAGAAGAGTTTTCATTTTCACAAGGATGCTACCACATAAAAGGAAGCTCAAAAGAAGCATTGGGTTGAGGGGGAAGAACGTGTCTGGTGTGGGATCATACCAGAGATGTTGAAAAGATGCACATGGGTGGGGAAAGAAGAGATGGATTGCCTGAGCTCTCTCCTCAAGTGTAGGCTCTACTATCATGCTTTTATATCAATAATCTTTTGTTTTTTCCTGTCAGTTTGTAAATGTAACCTTCTTTCCTGTGATAGATTCATAGCTGGATGTTGATTATTCAGTAGACATTATTTGTGTAGATGTTTCACATTTCCTGACATTAAACAGAGAAAAACAAGTTTTGCTAATTAGGTATACCAGTCAGTGCGGCAGTATTCATCTGTTTATACAGGACATATTGCTTTCATACTTATTGTGAATTCTGAGTCTTTTTGAAACTAATTTAGCTTATACCCAGTAACCTTAGCCAGTAAACTTATATGTTGTTTGTGATGTTTGTCTGACATTATTTGATTTACATCTTGGATTTATTAATCAGAGCGTTTGTAATTTTCAGGGTTTTTTTTTTTTTTATAAA